>CM062813.1:547742247-548199815 GCA_031772625.1 Pinus tabuliformis | reverse complement strand
ATTAAACATACAGTCCATTAATCCATTCTCTTATAGATTATCACTTCAGAAGCTTATAGGCGTAGATTGAAACAAAATTATTCCTACCTAGTTATCTGTGTAAGAAGACATAAGAATATGAAGAAAAACATAATGAGTGTTACTGGAAAAACTTACAGGAAAACACAAACTATGCAAAACTAAATTTAGAATCCTTTGCTTTGTATTAAGGGTCCAGAAAAGCTAGTACATCAAATGTTTACACAATGCTTCATCAAGGCAACCTTTCTTCAAGAGTGCAACTCACTTTCAATGGTCAACCCATAATAAATCGTAAGGAGAGTTAATTATACAACAGTAGAACTATGAAATTATCCTAAACATTTTTTACAAAAATAGATTTATTCAAGGAAAAGGAAATATCTTCATGCAAGAAGATAGCGACAACTATTGAACTGCTGCATGCTGTCCCTGTTATTTAGGTTCTGTTGGCTTTGGTCTCTGATATTTTTCCCTTTAAGTTGCTTGGATGTTTGATCTTCACACTGGATGTCATATTTACCTATGACCTTTCATCTGATACACTTTTATCTGATACTCTTTGACCTTGTTGACCTATCAATAACCTTTACTGTGCCTTTTACTTTCACTGTACATTTCAAGTTTTTACTGTGTATTTCAACAGTAAATCATTTAGTTTTTACATGTCTCAGTATCAGGTAGTTGGATATTGATCATCTTTTTGTATATTTCATTTTTTTTTCTTTTCTACATGTCTTTATCTGCCTCCTTTGTTCAACATTTACTATCTCTGTGTGATTGATTTCTTCTTTGTTTGATCATTTACTACTTTTGTAAATTGTTTCCTTCTTCTCTGTAATAAATGCCTTTTTCTTCTAAATAAATGCTTTTGAACAGATTTCCTTTGTGAATCTGGAACAAACAGCTTTATATGATCACCTGCAAAATACAACAATTGCTAAGAAAAGCACAGGTAGACAGGGAGGTGATAATGGTTTTATTTGAGTTGAAAGGTCTATGGATGGAGTCCTGGCAATGTTTGGATGGTAATCAGAGGTCAAAATGGGTTACAGAGGCTCAGGTTGGCACAGGAAGGTTATGTGGGTTTCACTGTGTAAATGAGCAAAAAGAGCGAAAACGAGGGTTTTGGTGTTTAAACGGGAAATGGTTAACTTTTCTTCAAAATTTGGCATAGAAACCGATAAGTGAACAGTGATGGTTTCAGCCTTCATGGGGAGGCGGTTTCGGAGGCCATCACACCGCTTTTAGCCATGGGATGGTATTTCCTTGAGGGCACATGAGTTAACATAGAGCTGCCATGTAACCACAAGGGCCCCAAGCAAAACCACGAATCTCGCGTGCTCTCGGCGGGGTAAAGGTCAGAGATCGTGAGTGCAATATGGATGCACGTCGTTAGATCTGGGGGTGAAATATCTAATAGCTATCATGCGGTGAAGTTGCATGGAGGGCATAGACATGGAGATTAGCAAGGCCCAAGGATAATTACAAGTGATTTGTAATTATTTTATGATATAAGAAGGGATTAAACATAAGCAGCTTTATGGAGTGGGACTCGACTTAACCACGGCGGGGTTTTATTTAACCCTACCAAGGTGTGGGTTAAAAAGAGTTCTTATATCGGGAAAAAGATGATTTGTGGAGGTTTGTTTAAGTAATGTTGGGTTTAAAAAAACTTTAGGATAAAGGGGTTTTATGGTTTAAAAGGCTTTTTGTCGGGAAAAACATGAAGGTGGAGTTAAAGTTAAATAAAGTGGAGGGGGAAATAAAAGCTTAGGACAAGGGGGGTTTCATGGGTTTTAGGGAATTACAAGGGGAAAGTGATTCATCAAAGGGGAATGGGTTTCACACTAGGGAGAAGGGGTTTTTGGGTAGAGAAATGAGTTTGGAGGGTAATTTGCTAGGAAAATGTGTGAAACCGAGGGAAAGGGTGAAATTGAAGGGAAAAGGGTATTTTAACAAGAAATGAGGGAATGGGGGAAATTAGTAAATAAGTAGTTAGCCAAATCAACTTGTAAACATCCTTTCACTTTCATGACTGCCCCTACACACTAAAACATTGGATTAAGCATGATAAATGCGCTTATGCTTCAATCAACTTTGTACTTCTGCAACCTTTCTTCTACCTACCCTTTACTTATCCTAACATTTTTTCTTCACTTAATTGGGTGCATTTGGCTAGCAACCCTTTTCTTTCCTTTTTCTTTTGAAAAGCAAACTATCTAATTCTAACCTTATAACATCCAAGGGCTCATATTAAACTAATGAGCTCCTTCTATTCTCTACTTAACTACTGATCTTCCAAATTAAATAGTTTGGATAGATCTTTATTCTCTAACTACAAACATGAAATTTAAAGCATGAACTAGTCAAGATTAAACTATTTCACTATCATGGGTTGTGGCATTTATGACAAGTTGCAGACAACCATTATTTTTCATAATAAAGTAAAAAGTAGTGGCACTTGGACTTACACACTTTTAGAGTTTATTTCTTTTTTCTTTGCTCTCTAACCTAACATTTTATTTTTTCCTTCATTTTTTAGGGCACCTATCTAAATTTTCTTTGATATGGACATAGTTATCAAAATATTTCCTAACATTTCTATTCAGTATTCTTTTAGTCCATATCCTAGCTGAACATTTTTTGAAAGATAGTTCATTTTTTGGACTAATTTATTCTAACTTATCAAAACAAAAAAATGCTACAACAGGTTCCACTCACCTTTTTAGGAGAATCAACACAAGTAACTATTTATCTAGAAACCAGAACACAATTTAGGCCTAATAGTTATAAGACTCCCTACGAGTTATGGAAAGGGAGGTCCACATCAGTAAAACATTTTAAACTATTCAGGAGGAAATGTCATATCAACAGAAATGATACAAATCTTGTAAACATTTACTCTCGAGCCAATGAGTGTATATTTCTTGGATACTTAATCAAAAGTAAAGGCTATAAGTGCTTCAAAAAGATGGTAAAAATGGGTTAAGATTTCATTGATATTGTAGTGGTTGAAATACTACCACATTCAGAGCCATCTAGAAAAACTGAGAACTCAGGCGACCAAGATTTAACCTTTGGATTCTCAAATAAAAAGGAACTAGAAGCAGAACAATAAGACAAAGAAGAAGAAAAAAACATGGAGGCATAAAACACCTTCTAGCTATGTACAGAAATCACACCCAAAAAGTAAAATAATTAGTGATCATAGATTCGGTGTTCCAACTAGGAGGAAATTCCTTGCAGTCCAAGTGGCATAATATTTTCTTTACTGTCACAAATCAAGCCCAAAAATCTCATTCAAGAAAGTGAAGACAAATCCTAGGTGAAGGAAATGAATAATGAATTGGATCAAATTGAGAAAAATAACACTTAGAAGCTTTTCCCCGAGGCCGAAATACAAAAAAATTATAGGCATCAAATAGGTCTTCAAGAATAATCTTTTTTTGCTAATGCAAGAGTTAGACCTTCCAATTCATTAATCAAAAAATAAAGTACATAGAATACATCAAAACTCTCAAGGTCGGTGATTGGGGAGAAACCCCATCAAAACTGTTCCCTACACCCTATCTCCAAACTTTACATTTCTCAAAAGAAAAATACACATGGACTCAGACCCGAAAAGAACATATGGTTGTTTGCATATAAAGGCAATAATTCCGCCCGATTTCTTAAACTTTGGTATGGTTGTCTGCACAGTAAACCTTTTTTCTCCCCGAGAAGCTCTTTTCCCACCAAACCTAGCCTTCCTCTTTAATCTTGACCGTTGAACCTTTCTGATTGATCTAACGGCTGTAGACCAAATCACCGTGATAAGCTACTCACCATTTACTGCCAGGATCCACAAACCTGAACGAGCGATCTGATCAGTTGAATCGCCTTGTGAGATCCAACGGTGGAGATAAATATCGCAACCACCAACATTCATGGAAGTTAGCGTGTGATAAGGGTGGTTTTCCTCCCGACCCACCGCCACATGGAGCTCACTGAGTGGGATCACTCCCGAAAGGGAGAAAACCACTTCTCGCTTGCGTTGGCCCCAATCACCTAAAAACCACTCAGGGCGCGGTGAGAAGGGCCAAAATGGAAATTTCTGGTTTCGCAGTCCTCAGGTATCATCTGTTCCCGATTGTCTGCATCATCAACCTTCCTTGACCCGATGCGTGAAGCATACAACGCCTACCTTCCTGCAACCCTGATGCCCTTTCATTCTCATCAGTACAGCTGGATTCTTTATTGAACCAATTAATCTGAGAATCATCGGTTACCCTCTCCAAACTACTTTCAAAAGACCCCATTGTGAGCATGCCTTTGTGCAAACAACTGTTGGTTAACTGTACCTGCCTCCATGGCTCTCTTAAGGAACACTGTATAGTCTTCATTTGCTTGGTTTTGACACTCCGTCTTTAGTCTTTTTTTAGGGAACTCTTGCCAATTCCTCACTGCCCTATTATCTATGCAGATCACTCCTTGATTGGCTAGCAAATCTGCTAGTTTATTGGCCTTTCTTCGCACATGTGCAAAACTAATTGTTCTTAGTCTCTGAAGATGAATTTGAATCTGTTTGAAGACTTGAATTAGCCTCCAATTTGTAGATGCTTTTTCTGGTTTTGTTCCCCAGCTTATTCTTTTGACTGAGTTAATGACCAGCTTGAAGTCAGCTTCAATGATCATATTTTGGCGATTTTCCTGAACCAGGAACTCAAGACAGTATTACATGACCATTAACTCCGCCATATTGTTGGTAGCCTTTCCCAGGTAGCCATGGAAGATAAATAGAATATCTCCCCTGTCATCTCTTAACACCCCTCCATGGCCTGCCTTGCTCAGATTACCTTTGGAAGCCCCATCAATGTTGAATTTTAGAAAGCCCTTAGGGGGAGGATGCCAGAAGTCTAGTTCAGGATCTACAATAGAAAATTTCGTGACTAAGCCCCAAGGAACGAGACTCTGCAACTCTAGTCTACAGAGAATCCTCCAGTCTATAGCAGAAGGGGGATTCGAGGGAAGATTTTGAATGGTAGTGCTAACCATTTCCTTAATTTGTTTTAGGATTAGATCATAAATATACTGGGAAGATTTCTTAACATTCTTGAAGATTCTATTGTTCCTTTCTTTCCAAACATTCCAAAGAATGAAGCTTGGTGTAAGAGCCCATGCTGAACCAAGAACTTCATTATTTGAAAAGTTCTTTCTCCATTTGGTGATAGTATTGAAAATACTTCCAATATCTCTGTCAGATTGTTGGAAGATAGCTGCAAAAGAATCCCATAATCTGGAGGTGAAAATGCAATTTGTTGAGAAGGTGTTCCATGGTCTCCTCTTGAGCCTCACAGAGTTGGCATCTAGAAGGCCCTAGGAAACCCCTTTTCCTGATATTATCCCAGGTTAGGATTTTCCTGTGCAGAACCAGCCACAGAAAAAGTTTAATTTTCATCCAACCCTGATACTTCCAAAGGTTTTGCCAAATCTTGTCAGGAGCATGGGAATCAAGTTCAAGGAGTATGAGTTTAGCTTCTTTGAGATTAAAGTTCCCCTCATTGTTGTTGCCCCATCTCAGCTGGTCATGCCCCCTTGAAACTAGAATTTTCCTTTGCTCTAACATTTCATTAGTCTTTCAGCCTTAGTTTGTAGAGGACTATCATTTCAGAGATCAAGTTTCATTTTCCTCCATTTATTTCCCTGAACTATGAGTTTGATCCCAAAAATCCTTTACCTGGGTGAGCTCCTTGGTGTCTGTCTCTGCTTTGAGGTTCTCAAAGTCCTCTTGTAACATAATAGGTTCTTGTTGCCATCTATCCTCCCAGAATAAGGCTAAGTCTCCCTCTCTAATTTCCCAGAAGCTATGGTCTTGAATTAAGCTTCTGTTATCCCAGGCTTTGTTCCAAATATGAGATCCTCTTATATTCCCATCCATCCTTATGCGGTCATTCTCTAGCCAAGAGCTTGCATATTTTTCTTTCCAGGTGATGGTCCATTGTGCTTCTGGTTCCTTTATCCATCGCCACCAAATTTTAGCCCCTAGAACCTTACAAAGAATCTCAGGATCATCCAATCCAAGACCCCCATGGTTCTTGGGTTTCCACCTTTTTTCCCATTCAACTAAGGCCCATTTTTTCTTTTCTTCTCCCTTGCCCCAAAGAAATTCTCTTTGAATGTTTCTCATTTGATGCAGAATTCCTTTAGGGACAAGGATAGCTGAAAGCATAAATATTGGGATTGATTGAAGCACAGCCTTTGTGAGGACCAGCCTTCCAGCCAAGTTTAATGATCCGATTTTCCATTTCCTGGTCTTGTCTTACAACTTACTAATCATCCGGCTCCCAAATACTCTTGTGTAATGGTTTTTCATTTAATGGAACCCCCAAGTATTTCGAGGGAAGAGAGTCTCTTTGGAAGCCCGTAATTCTAGATATGTTCCTCTAAATAGCAATGTTAGTATTAAAGAAAAAAAATCTTAGATTTGGAAAGATTGACTTCCAAACCAGAGGCCATGGCAAAGTCATTGAGGATTTGTTTGTAAGAAAGAGCTTCTTTGACTGTGGGTATTCCCTGCAACATGGTGTCGTCCACAAATTTTTGATGAGTTAAGGCTTGTCCATTGTCAGAGAGTTGTATCCCCCTGATGTTACCAAATAATTTTGCATGATTGATAGCCCTGTCCAGTCCTTCCATGATGAGGACAAAGAGAAAAGGAGAGAGAGTGTCACCCTACCTAAGGCCCCTGGAGGTGGTAAAAGTTTCCGAAGGAGAGCCATTGACTAGAATTGAAAAACTAGAAGAAGTAATCAAAGTCAGGATCCATCTTACCCAATTGTGATCAAACCAGAAAGCAATAAGAACTTTCCTGATATAGTTCCAATTCAGTTTGTCATAAGCTTTGGCTATGTCCAGTTGCATGATCATTCCAGCTTTTCTCTTACTAGTAAGAGAGTGCACCACTTCTTAAGCTTGGATGATGTTATTAAGAATTTGCCTTCCTTCCACATATCCAGATTGTTCCCCCGAAACTAGTGAATGCAAGAGGAGTTTGAGTCTATTTGCAACCACCTTTGATATTATCTTGTAAATCACATTGCGTAAAGCTATAGGTCTGAATCTATTAGGGGTTTGAGCCAGCTCCTATTGGGGATCTGGGCTATAAAAGAGGAGTTTAGAGCTTTCAAAATAGTTTTGTGCCTCCTGAAATCTTCCACAACCTGCAGAATGTCTTGTTTGACAATATTCCAGCAAGCTTTAAAGAAATCGACATTGAAACCATCCGGGCCTGGCGCCTTACCATTCTGCGTTTCTTTGAGAACCCCACTTACCTCCTCTTCAGTCACAGGCCTGTAAAGGTTAACATTATCTTATCTGGAAGCTAACCTGGGTATATGCTTAGTGAAGTCCCAGATGTAGTGATCTCTTTCATAACAGGTTTCCTTTGCTATGTTTCTAAAGTACTGGATTAGAACTACTTCTATTTCTTCATGAGATTTGAGATTATTTCCTCTTTCTTAATCGACAAAGCAATCTATTATGTGCTCCATTTTCCATGGTGGATTTGTGAAAAAATAGGGTATTCCTCTCACCTTGTTTTAGCCATTGGACTCTAGATTTTTGTCTCCAAAATATTTCCTCTTGTTTGCATATATTCTCCCATTGTTGCTGGTATTTGGTGGCTTGATCACTTCGGACTTTGTCATGGCCCTCTTTGATAAGGGTTTGGTTAAGTTCCTGCAGTTTGCCTTCAATCACATTTTTCTCTTCAAAGATATTACCAAATTCATTCTTGTTCCAATCTTTAAGCCGAAGCTTGATGTGTTTTAATCTTTTCTGTATGAGGAACATTCTGGTTCCTTGAATATTTAAGTCCTCTACCCACCATTTGGTTACGTTGCTGATGAAATCCGGGTGGGAAAGCCAAATATTCCCAAATATAAAAGGTCTGTTCCTGGGGTTGCCAATGCCTTGAACCTCCAGTTTTACCGGCCAGTGATCTGAACCTCCAAAGGGTAGCACTCTTGCTACCATTTCCTTGTCATTGAGCATAATATCCTCTGATATTATGAATATGTCTAATTTGGAAGCTACTTGAGACTCTCCTCCTCTTTTATTGTTCCAGGTGAAGATTTTGTTATTCATTTCAATATCTACCAGCTTCATCTTATCAATAAAGGTTTGAAAAGCCAAAGAGTATTTTCCAAGAACTCTAGTTCCTCCTTATTTTCCGTGAGTGATTTAATCATGTTGAAATCACCACCTAAGATTCAGGGTATTCCTACATGTCTATGTCTGAGAGTCTCCAGAGAGTCTAGAAGCCTAAGTTTGTCATCCATTCTTTGTGGGCCATAGAAATTTGTGACCAAGTAGGTTTCCTTTTCTCCTACTGGTTGAATTACTACAGATAAGTAATCCATAGATGCCTCCACATCTATTAAGTCGATTTTTTGTGGATTCCAAAGAGTGAGAATACCTCCTGCTGTATTCTCTGCTTTGACTTCCGGAAACTCAAATCTATTGAGCCATTTACTGTGTATATCTCTTATCTTCTGAATGGAACACTTAGTTTCCTAAATGAAAATCACATCCGGAGATGCTTGTTTCATTCTATTACTTAGTAACCTTTGTTTCATTTTACTACCTAGACCCCTGATATTCCAAGAAGTGAACTTCATAATTAAAGATTAGTAAAGGAGTAACTGGATAGGTCTTTCATCTTACCTGAATCTATCATTAGCTTCCTGCATTCCATCAACAACTCGTTCTGCTTTTTTCTGCCCCTCTTCTTTCCTGGGATTCTGGGTGCTAGTCCTACTATATTTTTCATCGTTTTCACTCCTTCATTGCCTTGTCTATCTTTCTGTTTTAGTCTATCCAACCCTTTAGTTTGCGTCTTCCATAAAAACAACTGTTGAACCCTATTGAACTCCTTTGTAGGTAACGAGTCTAACCCTTCTTTGGTTCCTTGATTCAAGAAACCTTCTAAATCTAGGTTCTCTTTCTCAAGAATTTCCTGGAGTTCATGGTCCTCCATATCCATCTCACTTTGGATCATTTCAAGATCCATCGCCTGTTCTGCAGTACTTAGCATTAATTCTTTTTATTTGTCGTTTTCTTGTGTTTGTTCACTTTCTTCTTCTTTTTCCTCCTCCACTAGGCTTACTTCCTTTGCTTTAGCAGTATCTATTGGACCTTTGTCTACTTCGAGGACTTGGAACATGTTCTAGTTAACTTGCTGCCCTGCAGCTTTACGTGTTCTTAGTCCTATTTTGCCCCCTTTTCCTTTGTGTTCTACCTTGAAGAAGCTTTCTGGATCCTTCATTATATCAACTCTATTTTTTTCTGTGTCTTACTAAGAGGGCATTCTCTAAACATATGTCCATGCTCGTGACATTTGCGACATCTAAAAGGAATATGTTCATAATATACCATTTGTATCCATTCCTCATCAAAAACTTCTAGAATAACCTCATCCGGTAAAGCTCCAGAGAGATCCATATCCACACATATTCTAGTGAAGGAAGTATACTTTCCCCTTCTAGTAGCCTCAGAAACTTTGAAAAAATGCCCTAACTTATTTCCTATGGCTGATAGAGATTTCGTTTGTCAGTAATCAAGAGGTAAAGAAAAGAGCCTTACCCAGACTGGTACTGAAGTAAAAGTTTCACGTTCCGGAACAAAGTTCATAATCCAAGGTCGCATATAGAGGCTTGCTACAGCATAAAAATATGGCCCTCCTTCAAAAAATCTGTCTTTATCTTCAATATTTGCAAATACTACAGTGAAAAATCCCTTGGACCCAAGATGTAGGTCAATTCTACGTTTTGGTTTCCAATGGTATTTAATCCACGTTTGAAATGCTTTTTCAGTGGGTCACAATCCCATGAATTTCCAAATGATTTCATATGTTTTCATATGATCCCTGTGCACCTACAGTGTTGGATCATTTAAAATGACTCTTGGAATTACTACTGCCTTGGGTTTGCATGGTCCCATGTGTGCTTTGTCTTTAGTGCTTTGTTCCTTGTTTCTTCCTCATTTTCCAATGAAACATTGTGCTCCCTTGACTCAGTTCCCTCCTGCTCTTCTTCATTTCTTCTGTCCTTTCCTTTTGAAGGCTCTCTATCATTTTCCATTGGATTTTTTCCCTGCTAGCCACAACCTGCCTGCAGGAGGGAGTGGAGCTCCCTCTTGTGCGTCCTTTCATGGAGGATTGCCTCTGTGACAGTTTGAAACCCTGGTTGTCTTCCTACTTCGCTCCTGCCTTGTATTCTACTGGTCTTCAAGAATAATCAAAATGAGACTAGTTTGAAAACGATATGCATGAGTAGAAGGAATAGATTTTGAAGAAACATTTGTTGTCATATAACAAGATTGGATGCCATCATAATGTTTATTTCCTTGGTTAGTCATAGGAGAATCAAGGTATTTCAAATGGATTCAAAAATGACCTTTCTTAATGGAGTTCTAGGATAATAAGTATATATAGAATAACTAAAATGGTTTAGGCTCTCAGAGAATGAAGATTATGTTTAGAGACTGAAGAAAACCTTGTATAGACTAAAGCAAGCCCCTAGAGCTTGTTATGCCAAATTAGATAAATATCTTTAGCAACAAGATTTAAAAGGAGGAAGTGTTGATAGTAACATGTATATAAAAACTTAAAATGATCATCTGTTGGTTTTTGTGGTTTAGGTGGATGATATTATATTTGGCATTGATTTGGAAAAAATGGGACACTGATTTGTTGAGTCTATGTAGAAATAATTTTATACTTATATGATAGGATAAATATTCTTCTTTCTCACTATGAAAATTACTCAATCTAAAAATGACATCTTCTTCTCTCAATCTAAGTATTTGAGAGAAACACTAAATAAATTTGGGATGAAAGCATGCAATCTAGTTAATACCCCCATGGTTACTGTCTATAAACCATGTAAACAGGATGAACTCCTCTTGTAAATTAGACAACCTATAGATCAATGGTTGGAGGCTTGATCTACCTCACTGCCTAAAGACCATACATCATGCAAGAAGTAGGCTTGGTGGCTAGATTTCAAGCTAGCCTTAGAGAAATTCATGTCAATACTATAAAAAGTATTTTCAAATAATTGCTAGGAACATCATAGTTTGGTTTATAGTATGGCATAGGTGAATACTTTAAATTAATATCTTACATTGATGTAGGTTTGGTAGGAAGCCTTGATGACAAGGAAAGAAACTCTGGTGCAACACCATTTTTGGGAAATTGTCTTGTGTCTTGGGTCAACAAAAATCAAGACTCAATCTCATTATCTATTGTTGAGGATGAGTGCATTAATTCCACTGCCTATTGCACAAAGATTATTTGGATGAGGTAGACCTTAAAGGACATCAAGGTAGAGTTTAATGATCTAATTCCAATCATGTGTCACAACACTAGTGCTATCAACATCTCTAAAAATCCTATCATGCATTCTAAGACCAAGCATATTCCAATTAAGTTTCATTTTCTAAGAGAACATGTTGATGTTAATGTTTTTCGACTTGAATATGAGGACACTAATTAAAAACTTTCAGATATATTCACAAAGCCTCTAGAATGAGAACCCTTTGAGTATCTCAGGAAATAAATAGTATTTGTCTCTTCGACAACCAAATGACTCAATTTGATTGAGTTTTGGTAGCTACTCAGCTTGTTGGCTCAATTAAAGGGTAATTTGCAATGTTTAAGGGGGGATTTTATTTCACTGGGTGCATATTTCATCATTGATGTAAAAGGGGGGGATGTTTCAGAGTGGAATGATTAATGATGATAGGGGGAGTGTAGAGATGGAGAGAACCCTAATTGGTTTTAGGGGGGAGCTACTACAACAAATTTTGGAACTATTACCATCAATGCCAAAGGGATGGATTATTGAGAATAATGTTGGAATTGATGTGAATTGGGAAAGAATGGTAGCTTCATGGTGTGTCAAGTTTAATGGGAGTCATATGGTTGTTGCAGTATTTGATAAAGAACCATCATAGTAACAATATAAGTAAAGAAGCTATAGAATCTTATAATTATGGTGGTTGGGAGTCCAAGGAATTGAAAGATTTTTTTTCATTAGGAAATCAACTTATATGCTCCTAAAAATTCACATATTTGGATAGTGTTCCGAAATTTCTTTCAAATGGTATACTAAAGTCTAAAAAATTCCTCCAGGATCAAAAGATATGATTGATCAAAGCATGCATATCAAAAGGTAAACAAGCAGGTTTATGGGGTTCAAGGTTCTACCTTTCCCATGTGTTTTCTGAGAATTTATTTGTTAAATAAATTTTGGACTTCAAGCAGAACTAAAAAACGTGATGTCGTGAATTATGCATGTGATGGGCCAAGTCAGGGGTCAGGGCTAGTCGGGAGAAAGTACATGTGCACAACAAGGAAATGGGTTGACCCCCTGACCCTGACCTATGTGGGATCAAATACTAGTGACAAAGGCATGGACTAATAGATCAGGGGTGTATAGCAGCATCCCAGTCGTAGCATGATGATGTCAATATAGGGTGATGTTTCACTCCAAGCATGTTACACGTGGCATGTAGTTTGGAATTTTTGAGGGGCCAAGTGGGTCAAATTTGAGTGACACATAAGCATGGATGATGTCAGCATGATGTAGGCATGATTGGTGTTGGTTGATGTGGCAGGACCTCAAAGTTTGTACAAAGGGATTGTTTTGTGAAATTTTTTGTGTGTATTTGTTTTAATCAGTTTTCGGTGAAAACCAAAATACAATAACCCTAAGTCGAGCCTTTGGGCTAGTTAGGTATCCAAGCTAGTTAAGACAAATGTAGGCACATAGCCAATAAATTAGTCTAACCAACGAACCACCTACCAACATTAAATGGTGTGCCCATATTCAACGTAAAGGATATATTAGGTGGAATGAGGTGTATTTGGTGTAAAGGCCATATCAGGCAGTTGTTCCATCAAATTTGAAGGACTGCTAAAAGTTGAAAACTCTGCCAAATCATGTAAATGCCAAAATTGATTTCAGAACCTCTAGAAGTTCACTCATGCAAAGGAATTAAGGTCCATGTCATTGCATTGTATTAATTTATAGAGCATTGTCAATGAAGTTGTTGGAGCACATTATTTTTGTGATGAACTTTCCTTGATATCTGTCCAAAATGACAAACGAGTACTCTTGGTACCATCATGTATAAAATGGAAGAAATCCTTTCAAGTATATGGAGAAGACTCAAGATCCTATTAAGTGCTATGATCTCTAATAAATTGGAGGAAAATCCTAGTCTTAAGAGAATGTGGAAAGACATAGTATTGCCTGCGTCATATAAAAATTGAATGAACCAAGTCTTTTAGTTGTATTAGGAAAATGAAAGAAACAATAAATTTTCAATTCAACAATGGAAATCAAATTGAATAATCAAAGTGAGCCATGTTGAAGAATTAAATGTCACTGGTTTTGTGAAAGAAACCATTCTATTGAATTAAACTTAGTGATATTCTGTTGTTCCAATTCTATTTAAAGTACTTTGTTTCAATTAATGCATTATATTGAACTATGAGGCTTAGTTGAATTCTTCCCTCTTAATAGAGTTGAATAGGGAAAAATAGTGGGTGTGTGAAGATTGTATGAGTGGATAGAGTGTGAAGTGTAGAATAGTGTTGGATCAGAGGCATGGTATGAAGGGGCTAACTAGATGAGTGAATCCAAAGGTTGTGGAAGATCTGTGAAGAATAGAGAGTGCAATAGAGCTGGGATAACATAGTAGTAGGGGCTATAAGAGGAACAATACTAGTTTCTTTGTACCTTTTGTAATAGAAGTAGGCCACTATTTTTAGTTTTGAAATTTGTACGAAAAATAGGATAGTTGGCTGCAACAAGTTTTGGCCTTCATTTATAAGAGGTTGAAATCTCTTGGTGAGTGGTGGCTTGCTAATTTGAAGGGGGTTTGGGCCTCCTGAGAGTGGGTTCTCACAAACAAATTGATGTAAATAAGTAGGAGCTTAGATTACATCATGATAACAAACAGATTAGAGGTTTTTCCCTTTTGGATTTGCACTTCAAATATTCATTTCCATACATGTATGTTTCTTGTGTTGATGATGTGTGTTCAGGTGAATGGTTTACATTTCTGATTTTGTATTTAGTTGTGAGTGCTCACATGATAGATTCTTGAGTTAAAAAAAAGACAAAAATTGAGATTAAAAGTTAAAAATAATTAATTATTGACTCACCCTCACCCCCTCTTAGTAATTCCTTATTCCAACATTAATCATCAACATATTCATGATTATAACATATATCCACATATGTCAAGTAAGATTGAGTTTAGGAAAACCTCATTTTTGTGCCATTTTCATGGCTGCCATATCACTATACATTATTCCCATGGACCAAAATAGTCCACTTGGTTTTCATATTATTGTCTACTTATTCCATAATCCCAACCAACTCCTTTGGCTATCATATTATTTATTTCGCACTTTTAATTTCCCTTTCATTCACACCTCAGGCTTCATCTTAGTCTTCTACCTCCTGTTGGGTTCTTCTTAGCTCTTTCACAGAGTTCCATTTATTTGCCTTCCACACCCAATAAATTCCAAGACTCCAAAACATATGAAAAGGAAATAATAATAAGAACTAAAAAAAACAAAATCCAACACAAAAACACAAAAATTACAAGAAAATAACATGGCCATGCTCAAGTAAATAGTCAAAACAATAAAAAATAAAACATGAGGTGAACAGTTAAAAGCATAACATGTAAGAATTAAAAAATATCCCACAACAACAAAACTCCATGAGTCTGTCATTTAGCATGTCCTTCACCATAATATACAAATGTATATATAAAAATTAGTCCAAGACTTTTCCCAAGGTTTTACAGTAACCTTGAAGTTTCAACATGCCTCAAAATAATTCATAAGGGGGTCTTTTCAATATATATTACTATATCAAGAAGCTTGATCGAATCCCCCCTTCTCCTTCCCATTATTGTACATGATTGATTCATGTCCCTATGGCTTGGAATGACTACTTTCTTTATTTTTCTTGTTATGGGGACAATTTCTTTTCATGTGTTCCACTTCATAATGCCGACATGAAATAGCTTTCCCTTTCCTTTTAGCCTTATGAGGCCTATTTTTGGCCTTGTTAGTATGACATTTTTCCACATTTGGATGGTGGAATTTTTTTATAGTAATCCTTATATGCAGGACAATTTTTTTTCATCGGCATGGTGGTCAACCTTGCCTATTCCCTTTGCTTCATGATGAGCCTTCCATTCTCTACCTTGTAGCTCCTGAGCTCAACCTTCAAGTTCCTGAAGGTTCTTTTTCTTTTAAGGGATTTCCCCATTTCTTGTTTTTGATAGAATTGGTCCATATTATGTTATACCATGATTTTTATTTTTTTTCCATTGAGTCTTCCTATGAATTTCCAGATGCACTCAATTGTTAGTGCATTAATGAAATATAAATACCAACGGCCATCTTTCCATGCTAAGTTGAGCATACTACCCTACAACTATTCACACATATTCAAATTTCTTATCAATCACATGTCTCAAGATAGGACATAAATTAAACATATACATCAACATGGTTTCAAAAATTAGAAATGCATACATGGATATATCAACATGTTTACCATCATGCCATCAAAAGTAGTAAAATTCAGTCCTTTACCAAGACCATCCTCATTATTTAAATCGGCCTCTTTATCAAACAACAATATCATTTTATTTTAGAATTTGGCCTTTAAAATTTTAAAAGTCATCCTTATTGCTAAGGCTAGTAACAAGAAATTAAATTCATCCTTTCTCCAAGGCCATCCTCAACATATTAAATTTAACCTTCTACTAAGGCTAGCATCAATAATTAAATTTAGCCTATTATCCAAGGCTATCATTAGCAAATTAAATTCATCCTTCTACCAAGGCCAACATCAAAAATTAAATTCAACCTCTTCACCAAGTCGATGATCATTACCAAATTAAATTTAACCTTCTACCAAGGTTGGAAACCATGGAATCTACAACCTTAAAGGTTCAATTAGAAAGAAACTAAGACATAAGTGTTTTCCATATTTATAATTCATAATTATCACATTTATAACTTCATCATGGGTATATGTGCAATGCACAATCCAAAATTAGCACATACCCACCCAAAAATCATAGTGCTACAAATAGCACCCACTTACAGAGGCAAACAATCAACATATAACCAACAATCACAATGCTACAACTAGTGTTATATGGAATATACGACTGTAGACAAAAGTATCTTCCCTAGACTTGGTGGCCTATTCTAGAACAACATAAAAAAGAAACTAATGTTTTCCCAAAAGTAAATGGGCAATGGGATGAAGCCTACCTAAAATCTGTTGTAAGCTCTTGTCCTCTCTTGGCTTGTATGCTCAAATCCTAGCTCCAATCACTATAATTAGAACATGCACAATCAAACAACAGAATCCAACAATCTACAACATCTTTGTAGCATCATCCAATCACTTTATTCAATGGATCGACATGGCATTGACATACATGAAATCATAAGATCACATATAGGAAAACAATGAACTCTTTTTATTAATAGAAATGGAGAGAGTTACAAGCAAATATAGGAGTTGATCATGTAGAAGAGCTCCTCCAAGTTGACTTGTCATTCCTTGGCACAAAGTGTACCTCTATGTCTTCCTAATGAATGGAATAATTACTCTTACAGTAGCATAATGAGGGTAGAATCTATCTCCAAAAGCCAACCCTTAGCTTGTGGATGACAGTAAATATATAGGAGAGGATGGTAGGTTAATAATTCTTATCCATTTACCAATCTAGGCTTGAGATCCACTCTTGATGGGAAGATGAGCTCAATGGATAAGGGGTGAAATATCCAAGGTAGGATAGGATAGGATTTGACACTTTCATCTAAGGTAAATAGTTAGAACAACCTTTGGAAGCTTCTAAAAGAGGAAGTTTCAGGATTCTTTTTATTTTTCCCGAGTGTCTAGAATCAGTGCACCCCCAACAAGGGCAACCTACTAGTGATCAATGCAAGTCCAGAGAGGGTCAATTATCATGATATTTTTAACTTCAAGGATGCATATCGAATTTCATATAAAAGAGCACATAACCAAGTAACTTAATCACATGAAAACGAAGCAGAAATAATAAAGAAACCATGAGATCAAAGGTACACAAACAATTTGATTACGGATTTCACCCAACGTGGGCTATGTCTCCGGGCCGTACTCAAGGTGGGAGGCCTTCTTTCATTAAATTAAAACAAATAAATGAATTACAATCAACTTTACATAAATCACCCTTATACCTCCACTTCTGACGAAGTCTTGAAAATGAAGACCTCGGCTGGAGAAATAGGATGCACGGTTTGATTCCTAGCGAGAAATTGTATAAAGTGACAATAAATTTGTCAAATTATGAAACTGAAACTTCTAGACCCTAAGGGAAACTTCTCAGCATCAGAAAATATTCCTCATTTAAGGTTGCACCCCTCCTCACCGCTTAGGGTTCCACTGGTCAGACTCGCTTCTCTCTCTATCGATGGTCGATGAGCAATGTTTGAGGTGTAAATAAAAATTATAGGGTGGCCCTACCAACATTGGACCAATTGCCCATTGGTTGGCGATACTATGTTAAGGCATTGTAGTGGAGTGCGTCATGGGTTCAAACCCACGGACCCGTGGTATTTTTGGTTTGTTACCTTTTATATCACCTGGTGGTTAAGTGTTAAGAGTTGACGGTGGTTGCATATGTATTAGCGTTTTTCATTTTTGGGGCCATCCGTTGGTGGGCCGACCCACATGGGTCGGGTGGGTTCAAACCTCGTTGGCATCCCATTACACGGTAGTTTGGTATTTTATGTGGGTCGGTCAGGTCCACCAAGGGTGGTCCACCCACTATTTAATTTAACATATGTCATTTGGACTATTGGGAGGTGGCAGAGGTGGCATCCCACCACCCCAAAATTATATATTTTTTATTTTTTAATATAATAGTTAAAAAAATTCCATCAGGTTTTAAGTGTTATTGGATGAATTAAGGAGGTGACAAATTTTCCTTTCCCGACCATTGTTTTTTTTAACCATCCCTTCACCAAATTGTTGCCTCATTAGTGACTGTCACTTGGCCTAGTTTGACTACAACTTTGACCAACTATAACTTGAGCATACAAAGTTGGATTTTAGTGTTGTTCGTACCATTGGAATCAAGGTGATGAAAAGTATGACCCGGTCCTAGTTTCACTTCCATCTAATGATTTTATTTTTGAGCTATCTCAAGGTTAGTTCTATTTCTCGAGCCACCAAAATCATTCCTCCCCACTAATGAGCTTCTGGACCACTAAACGATTTATCAGTCAATTGGAAAGTGATGGAATTTCTCCCTTACTTTCTACTTTTCAATCCATCGGGCCTTATTTGTATGCATTCCTTTGAAACCAATATGAAGGTACTCCACGTCTCCCCATCGTGAAGTCCTGGTCTTTCTATCAAGGATGATGTCCTCCAGTAGCTTTTCCAAGTATTCTGGTGCAAAGTCATCCACTGTAGGAACATGTTCAAACTCTTCTATGTCCAGGATCAGTGGAGGCTCATAAAGCTTTAATTTTTTAACATTCACCACTGAGCACATCTACATGTGTGCTGGAAAATTGAGACGGAAATAATTGTCTCCAATCTTTTCTAATATGGTGAATGGGCCATATCTGATTGGTCTCAACTTTTTTCCTTCCCCTTTCATTTTATCTTTGTTGATGTGGAGCCACACTTTGTCTCCAACCTGGAATTGATGATCGACTCAATTCTTGTCATGTCAGTATTTGTATTGAGATTGACTTTTCTCCAACTGCTCCCGCACTTCTTGGTGAATCATTTGAATTCATTGAATGAAATTTCACACTTTCTCCCTATCATCTTGCCTATCAGAATCTTCATCTCTCCTAGAGGCCATGTCTAAGGGATCCTTTGGAAAATATCCAAATCATGTCTCGAACAGTGAGCTCCGAGTGGATGAATGCACTGCCTAGTTGTATGCATGTTTCACAAGGGAAGTTTCTTGTCCCACAACTTGGGATGCTTGCCACAATAGCCTGAGAGTAAGTGTATCATTATGCCGTTGACAACCTCTCTTTGTCCATCGATCTATGGATGAAATATCTTGCTCCTCTTTAACTTGGTGTCCATCATTCTGCACAGACTCATCTAAAAATATACAAGAAAGTGAAGGTTTTGATTAGACACAATGGATGTGGGCAGCCGAAAGTGGACCCATACAAATTGGAAGAAGATATGAGTAGTCTGCTCCATAGTGAACTCTTTTTTACAAGTCATTAAGATACACATTTTGCTAAATCGAGCCACAACAACATACAAATAGTCATTACCTTTCCTAGACAAAGGAAAATTTCCTACAAAATCCATTGACACACTTTCCCATGGACGACTCAAAATAGGGAGTGGTGTGTAGAGCCCCAATTTTCAACTAGTGGGCTTACTAGTAAAAACAACACACATCCCTTTACATATCAAGTCACAATATTTTTCATGTGAGGCTAATAACACAACCTCTACAAATGACACAAAGTTTTCCCTACACCAAATGACTTGACACAAGAGAGGTATGTGCCTCTTTCATTACATATGGCTCTCATTCGTGGGGATACAAAGTTTTCCAAGGTGGTATAACAAATTCCCCTGCAAGTGGTAATTATATACCTACGATCCATGAGTCAGATTTGCATAATTTTCCTTAAAATCATCATCATCAGCATATTGTTCATCATAACTTTCAAAATATAAAGATGCATTTTGTAAAACTATAGACGCAGAAATAGGAGGGTGAGAAAGCATATTTGCCACTTTATTGCTTGAGCTCCTCTTGTATTTTATTACCAAGTGAAACTTCTAGAGGAATCCCATCCATTTGAAATGACGTTCTTGTTGAAGCTTGTTCTATAATTGGCGATACTACAAGTGCCGGTGATCTATGTGAATGATGGTCTCCGTGTCGATAAAATAGTGCTTCCACTTCTTCACACTTCAAGCCAAGGTAGACAAATCCTTTTCATATGTGGGATATTTCAAAACAACTTGGGATAATGTCATTGAATGGTAACATATAGGTTTCCTCTGCTGCATCAATACTTCTCCCATGTCGTATCCACTCCCATCGGTCTCAATCTCAAAAGGTTGTTGGAGGTTAGGTAAGGCCAGAACGAGTGCGGTATTGGTCTTCTTTTTCAGTGTATCAAAGGCTTTCTGCTACTTTCCTCCCCACTGAAAGCTTTGCTTCACACTCATCAACGAATGTAATGGGGATGCAATGACAGATAATTTCGCAATGACCCTTCTCTAGTATTTCACTGCACCAAAAAAGATATGGACCTATATAACATTGGTGGGTTTAGGCCACTTCAAAACCACATTAATTTTAGAGGGATATATCTTAAATTGTCCATTAGCGACAATGTGACCCAAGTAAACCAAATAGGTCTTACAAAATTCACACTTAGACATTTTGACATACAACTTTTCTTTTTGCAAAACATCAAGTGCTTTTTAACATGACTCACATGATCATCCCACGTCCTACTGAAAAGAAGAATTTCATCAAGATACACAAGTAAAAAATCATCAATAAAAGGTTTGAAAACGTCATTCACCACCCTCGTGAATGTGGCCGGAGCATTTCATAGTCTAAATGGCATCATCACCAGCCATTCAAACAACGCCTATTTCATCTTGAATGAAGACTTCCATACATCATGTTCTTCAATCCTAACCTAATTATAGCCACCATGCAAGTCCAATTTTATGAAATAGACAACATTTTTCAATTGATCTAACAAATCGTCAATGTGAGGTAGAGGGTACTAATTCTTCACCATTATTTTGTTGAGTGTCATGTAGTCTATGCACATCCTACATGTACCATCCTTATTTGGCACCAACACAATGGGTGAGACACATGGAGAATAACCTGGCCTTATGACCCCTTGGTTAAAAAAATCCAGCACCTTCTTCTTTATCTCCTCCATCTCAATGGAAGAAAACATGTACATACTAATATTGGGTAAGGGAGCATCCAAGTGGAAGTGAATCTCATGTTGGATCTCAAGCTTTGGAGGCAACCCACTTGGTCCCTAAAAAAGGCCATCATAGTTAGAAACAATTTCATACAATTCGTTTATATGAGTGGGATCACAACCTTGGAAATCTTCAAATGTCTTAGAATCTTTTTCTCTCACAACTATGAGCATACACCCTTTGGTGGAATTAATCAATCTCTTCATCTAACCTTCACTTACAAGACTGGCACTTATTTTGGCGCGATGAGCTCTGACATTGTATTCCACATCATCTTTCTTGAGATGATACTTGTTCTCATGGAAAAGAAAATTGCTTTCATGTCATACAAATATGGACTCCCCAATACAATACCACAGATATCCAAGGGTAAGACAGCAATATCAACCTTATCTACTAGTTTGGATGCAAACACAAATCTAGATCTACCCTGCTTGCTTACATGTAATTTTTTTTTACCACACACCCAACCAAGAGGGTAGTGTTTCAGATGAGGCTTGGTCTCTAATCCTAATTTATTAACCAAGGATTCTCAAATCATATTTTCTTGTGAGCCCGGATCAAACAAGGTTTCTACTTTAGTATGTTTCATTATGACTCTAATGTGGAATAATTTAATCCTCTTTCATTCACTAACAAGAGACTCATTTGAAGAACTTATACTTGCATGTGATTTAGAATTTTGATTAGCATGAAGAGAAAGAGTACCTTGTGTGCCCACTACTATGATTAGTATCTTGTCACCAGAATTGGATACAAGGTCCTATTGTACAGTTTCCACCCTCTTTTTCTTGTTCTTCCCACCAAACATCTTTGGTTTCAACTCTGGATGCAACTTCCAACAATGTTCATTGGTGAGCTCCAGTATTGTAGCAATAATGCTACAACTCCTGGAACTCCCTTCTTTAATTTTATCAACCCGGTAGTTCGTAACAAACTTGGAAGCGACGGTGCTGTATGCACAAGTACTAGCTCTTGCCGCAGCTGTCACTTGGTCAGCTGACACAAGTCTGCTAGGGGCTCAAGCCAACTTCTATGAGCTCTTAGAAGAATCTTTTTAACTGATGGACGAAAGCTAACTCAAAGGAAGCTAATCTACTTGCGGAAAGAAACTGAAAGCCAAAAAGAAATACAAACCCTAGCAAACCCTAACTCTACCAACTAGTCCTACTGATGCAAAAATGAGAATGAAAACTACGAGAAGAGATTCCATTACTTCTAGGAAGGTAAAATGAATGTGTCTAAGTTATCACTATCTGAAGAAAACATCTTTTTGTATTTTTGATTAAGTTATTAGAATTATCATGCATGTGCTTTTAACTAGCTTTTCACTGTGCAGAGGTGGATCAAGGAGGAGAAATGCTTGGAAGAGGTCGAGAAGGTTCAGAGAGGGTCTAAGGAGTCCCTAACACCCTTCCAGAGAGTTTCACAAAGTTTGGCTATCAAGAAACCTCATTTTTGAGCTTCTACAGGAAGTCTGCAGGGGTTCTACAGGATGTTCAGGATTTCTACAGGATGTTCTGTAATTCTTCTACAGGATGTTTCGAAATGGGATTTTGGAGCATGGATGGAGGGAAAAAGATGGAGGAATGAGTATGAATGTGAAATAGGGGTGTTAAGAGGCATAGGACTTGGTGGATGAGGCTAAGGAGCGATTGGATTTGTTCAAGGATGGAGGAAGCGATGATGCACAAGAATGTAGTAATTAGGGCAAGGTGGGGAAAGTATGGCAAATGAAGGGTACGAATCATGGACTAAGGGTTGGAGCAGATTATCAGATGGATTATGGGTAGATAGAGAAGGATAACAGGTACTCTGCAAGTGGTTTTTCAAACTGAACAAACAAAGACATGCAAGAAAACAAAGATCTAGTTATGCTACCCTAATATGACCTAGCTAACAGTAACAAGAATGGACAGCAGCTTTATTTGCAAGGAAACCATGTATATTAACTATGAAATGAAGCATTCAAAGATCTGAACATGTAATCAACTTCTGCAAATGAAAACCAAACACTAATGATTGCATGGCAAAGCAAAGAAAGTGTTTTTGTTTGGGACAACATGGTTACTTCAACTCCAGCCCCTGATCCAATAAGGAAGAGGTGAAACCAAAAGCGTTTGCTGACCCTTTTTTGGAGCTTTTTCCTGTTATTATCCTACCAATATATTCTAAACATAAACAGCTACTTTAACCATCAAAAGAAATCTAAATAACGAAGAAAGATCTAAATCTAAATAGCAGATTTTATTTTAAGAACGCAGCAAACACATAAAGATAAACGAAGGAGGTACTGAGCGCTTGAGATGGGCCCAACCCCAAGAGCTACAGTCTCCCAAGAGAGATTTTGAGCTGGTGCAAAGCTGGATTCATCTTTATTGATCAAGAAATGAAAAGTTACATCAAAACTGTCCACAAGGAGAGCTTGAGAATGAGCTGAAAGCAAAGCTAATCTATTGCATAAAAATCGAACTACAAACTAGCTAACTAATGGCTGCAAAATGACTAACCACTAGCTACTATCTACTGGCTAACTAGCTAACATCCACTGGCTAACCAAAATGAGGCCCTAAGCCTTCTTATTTATACAATTTGAGGACCCAACAGTCCTCCTAAACTTTAGGGACTCGGCTACCCAAAACTTGGAGTTAACAGCAGTCCTACTTGACTTGCTTGGCTGCCCTTGTGCTGATTGATTCGGTGGCCCTTGAACTCCGAGCTGATGGTGGAGAATTCGAGGTAAGGGCCCATAAATGAAGGGGACACCTTCCTACAAATCCTCTAGCTTGTTCTCCCACGAATTTGGCTGCCAAGTGCTCATTAAGACCTTCAATTTTGTCTCCAAGTTGACCAAAAAGGCTACACAAAGCACCCATTAGACTTGTTGGCATAATGACTAACCAAATTCACTCTATTAACATAAATATAATCAAAAACATGCAATAAACTAATGAGAATGGTGGATTAAGTCAAATTAGGAGGTTGAATGAGCCCAAATAATTGTCCATTTTTGGGGCTCATCATTCATCATCATGGACTTCTTGCAATGCATTCAAGATGGCTTTTCTAATTCCTCCTTCTTGGTTGTAGCTAACTTCTTTTCCTTTCCCTTGCCTTTTCCTTTGAACTTGCCATTATGAGGTTTAAAAGATGATTTCTTTGGTTTTTCTTATTTATCATTATTTCCCGTACTTTCAAGGTGAAAGGCCTTCACAATGGCCACATAAATAGTAGTAGGCTCAAATAATAACAAAGAAAGGCTGATGTAACTATGTAAAGCACCAATATAATTTGTTACAGTTTCGGGTGAATCAAGTGAAACGCCCAAATTCAGTGCTTGTTTTCTAAACTCTCCTTTAAAGCTTTAATCATTTTGACCCTTTTGTTACCTTAAATATGACCATTCCATTAAAGCCTTTTGTCGATAACTGAAAGGATAAAACTGATATTTTAATGTAGAAAAAAATTGGACCAAGAAGAAAGGATATTGCCCAAGTTTTTTCCGCCTTTCTATAACTTTCTCTCCCACCATACGAGAGTGGTGCCACTCAACCGAAGAGATGCTAATAATATCTTTGCCTCATCTTCCTTGATATGTTGAATTTGGAAATAAACCTTGATCTGTCTAATCCAATTGTTTAGTTTCTCTCCATTACATTCTCCATTATATGTGGGAAAATCAAAATTTACGTCTAGCTTAAAAAATGGCTTGTTAGATGTATTTCTATGATGCCTGTTAGAGTGATGAGAAGAAGAATAACAATAACTATCAATAGAGGATGGAGAGAGGATTCAGGAGGCTCTCCTCTTCCACCTTCATGATTTATTGATGCATGGTCATCTAGCTCTTTCTTTTGAGGCTTGATTGTCTTCTTATACTTTGTAAACAGCTTATCAAATTTCTTTTCCATGGTGAAGGAGATCTTGTGACAATTTCGCTCTTCCTCCATTCGAGCTTCCTCATTTGCCATGTTCCGTCTTCGTGGTGCATGCCCCACTTCGGGATAAAAGGATTTAAGTTTTCCTTCACATCTTTAGATCTTTTTCCTAGTTAGCGTTCACTCATGCAACTCGCATCAAGAAGACTTGCTCTGATACCAAACTTGATCCTGATCTTTTTAACTTCAAGGATGCATACATAATTGCATAAAAAAGAGAATGTAACCAAGTAACATAATCATATGAAAAAGAAGCAGAAATCATAAAGAAACAATGAGATCAAAGGCACATAAACGATTTGATTATGGATTTCACCCAATGTGGGCTGTGTCTCTGGGCCTTGCTCAAAGTGGGGAGACCTTTTTTCATTAAATAGCAAAAAATAAAATAATTACAATCAACTTTACATAAATGCCCCTTATACCTCCACTTCTAATGATGCCCTGAAAACGGAGACCTCGGCTGGAGAAATGGGCTGCACAATTGGATTATTGGTGAGAAATCGTATAAAAATGACTATAAATATGTCAAATTCTGACACTAGCACTTTCGGACCCTAAGGGAATCTTCTCAACATCAACAAAGATTCATCGTCTAGGTTTTGCCCCTCCTAGTTGCTCAAGGTTTCGTTGCTCGGAACTGCTCCGCTCTTTGTCAATATTGAATGAGAATGTTTGATGTTTAAATAAAAATTATAGGGCGAACCTACTATTTGGTTAATTTAGTATCCTAAATTGCTCTACATAAATTATCAATCCTGGTATCACAAACTGATGCAGTGTAGTGCACTATATGTGCTAGATGACCCTTCTTACTTCATTGTTTTTGAGTTTTATGTTGTTTTTGGGGTTTTTGGTCCTTTAGTTCCTAATAGATTACAATGTAACTATTAAAATCCTAAATCTAACTTCTGTAAAGACTGCTAGGAACCTAAAAAGTTCTTTTAGCAAGATTTGGAAGTAAAGTTTAATCAAGAAATGAAAATAGAGTTTCTATTTCTACTCTTATCATTGTTTCCAAATCATGAACTAAAAGGACTTAAAAGTGAAATTGCAACTACTATCTAATCAATTGTAGAAACAAGACTAAATGAAATACTAAAACTGAGAGTGAAAGTGCAACTATCTATTATGGAAACAAAACCAAAATGAAATATTGAAACTAAAAGTGAGATTACAACTAATGTTTAGTCTATTGCAGAAAAAAAAAAAAAAAAAAAAAAAACTTAATGAAAAACTGAAAGTGAAATTGAAACAAAACTAAATGAAATACTTAGTAACTCTGCCTCTCAATTTTGGAAGACAAACCTCTTTGGGATGACATTTTGAGGAATTTTGTACTTCATTATCCTAAGAGAAGATAAATGCGAAAACGCAGAAAAGACTCATTGCATGAATGAATTATTCAACCACTTAGTTTAAGATGAGTTATCAACTAGAAGGGATTTTTAGAAACATTCATCTACACCATGAGTGACTAAACTAGTAATAAAATGGCAAGAACAGTGATGGCACTGATCAATCTATTTGGGAATTTAAAGACTAGTGAAATAGTAAATGAAATAAACTACTCTACACCACTGAATTCAACTTCTACTATTGATAAAAACTAGAAATAAATTAAGCAAAGAGAAAGCTATTCTTTAATGAAAGAAGCTATTCTGCATTAGTGAAGAAATGATGCATTATAAACACGGTTAGTATGAAAAATGGTTATGAACACTATGGAAGAAATGATAAATTTATAGTTTAACTATAAAAGACAAAAAAAAATGAAATGAAACCTTAGTCAGACCAGGGGCCCTTTGCAACTGCTTAGGTTATGCGTACTCAATCAAAACTCCAAGAAACTCCTTCACATATCCATAAAACTTGCGATCTTCATATCAAAAACACAGGAAATGAGTTTTTCAAATTACAGAGCAGTAGTTTGAGCTTAATACATCAGGAAATTCGAACTAGTTCTGTGTTCTTTACATAGGTATTTATAGAAAAATTATACAATTGTTTATGGAGAAAAATAAGCTACAACCAAAAACACGTAGCAGACAGGCACACAGAATTCTCTTCCTCGGTTGCTGGAGACATAAATCTAAGATGATGGCTGTTGGATTCGGTTACACAGATGGTTGTTGGAGTCCGTGGGTTCAAGAAGTTGTTTCAAATCCCATCACTGTGAAACGTGTACAAAATAGAGTCATGTTTTCCTTTGGTCTCTATGTTTGACTTCTTCATTGACCAAAGTCTTGTACCATCTTCCTTGTCAACCTGGGTGAGGTGAATAGGACATAATCCATGTCATCATTATTTCCAAGCCTCCCATATAGTTATTTTCTCCTTATGACACCTGGAACCTGTTAAAGCATGAAAGTAGGTGCGGAATGGCCGATTAGCTGCAGAATAGGTTGCATTCCATAGCTAAAAGACAAAAACTTATTCAAACAGAAAAACATAAAAGCATAACATGTAAATCACTAAAATGTTCTCCTTAAGGCAATGTATATTGGTTATTGATGATAGGGATGCATTTTCTTCATGGAAAAAAAAGAAAAGGGATGAGAAGAGTTGTTAAGGAAAGGGCAGTTTTGAGGCTCAACACCTACCAACATTGGGCCAACAACCTGTTCGTTGGCAATACTGTGTTAAGGCATTGGAATAGAGTGGGTCACGAGTTCAAACCCATGGACCGGTGGTATTTTTGGTGCATTGTTTTCTATATCATCTGGTGGTTAAGTGTTAATAGTTGGTAGTGGTTGCATATGTGTTGGCGTTGTTCATTTTTGGGGCCGCCCGTTGGAGGGTGGGCCCGCATAGGCTGAGTGGGTTTAAACCCCGTCGACGTCCCATTACATGGTAGTTTGGTATTGAATGTGGGTCGGGGCAGGTCCATTGGGAATGGCCCACCCACCATTTAATTTAAAAGTATGTCATTTGAATTGTTGGGGGGGTGGCAATGGTGGCGACCATCCACCACAAAATTATATTTTTTTAATATAACAGTTAAAAAATTTCTGCCATATTTTAAGGGTTATTGGACAAATTAAGGAGGTGACAAATTCACCTTTCTCAACCATCATTTTCCATGTATCGTCCCTTCACCAAATTGTTGCCTCGTTAGTGATTTCCACTTGGCCCAGTTTGACCAAAATTTTGACTAGCTATAACTTGAGCATATGAACTTGGATTTGAGTGTCATTCACACCATTGGACTAAGGGTGACGAGCACTATGACTTGGTATTGGTTTCACTTCCATTTGATGACTTTTATTTTTGAGCTATTTCAAGGCCACTTCTATTTTTGGAGCCACCCCAATCAATGAACTTGCTGATGAATGTTGGTCCCTAAACATCCAAGGTGTGTTGGGCCTAAAAAACATTGAAATCAAGCATTTAAGCATAGAAATTAAGGGTTTTGAGAGAGTCATGCTTATGGATTTATGTAGGGACGATGACAAAGTGTTCAAGGATGTGAATGATCCTAGTTTGAAGGTATATTGAACATATGTGACAAAGGGGCCTATAAGAACTAGAACCCACTTGCATAAGCAAGAAAACATCAAAAATACCACTCTATAATAGAGTGACAAAATAAAATCCCATTCCCAAGGTTTAACACAAAACCTTTGCATTTGAGCCCTTCTAGTCCAAATTGAACTTGGAACTTTTACCATTACATTATAGTATACTTTTAATATATTATTATACCGCCTCAAAATCCAAATTTTATCTCCAGAGATCGAGTGTTTGAACCTTCTACTTTAACATTATTCCACAAAAGGGCTCCAATATTTATTCCCAAAGCCCTATTGTTGAAAGCTTTGCTCTAATACCACATTTTAATATGCCCCCTTCCACCAAACAAGCCATACTAAGGACTATAACTGACCCAACCTCCACAGTACTGTCATGGAAATTGGTTTTTGAAATGTTGGAACTTTTCAAACTCTTTGAGACATAAAATAAACATAGCCATTGCATCCATCTCATTCAGATATTTTTTATGATAAATGTTTTCCTCAATCTAACTCTTGAGTCAAAAGATATGGTAACTTAAAGGTTTGGCCAATAATTTATTGCCATGTCACCAAGCTCTACCATGTGACACTCATGTGGTTACCACATGGATTACCATCTTTCTTCCATGTCATTACATTGGCATGCCATGCCATATGTTGTTCTAGCCAAGCCACCATGGAAAAACAACCTCACCACCTGGGGTCCCCCTTCCAAGCCCACATTACACTATTGTCATGCTACAGATTCACAATATTACTCAAGGTCCAAAACCCCAAAACATGAGATTTGTAGTCATCAAATGGCAATATCTCGGTCTATTGGCCTTTTTTAACACTAGTCCCTTGAGCCCCTTGCTCATAACACACCCACTCTCAACCCTAGTGGCCCAGTGCCGAAGGACAACAGATTTTTCCATTTCCTGCCAAACATATTTTACTATATTTTCCTTTTTCTCTCACCTCACTTTTTTTTACACATCTGAGGCTCATGCCTGGTGTCCTAGGACCCCAAGATGATAATTTTGTTGTTTCCTGTCAGGCATGTTTCCTATTTCAACCTTCATCTACCACCCCACACTTGTGTATAACTTTGGGATGACATCAACACTAAGGTGATGTCACATTAATGTCATCCTATCTACATAGCCTTCTTTGGGAGCACCACATGTCACATATTTTTTTAGGACACTTGGCCCTACCAAAAGCCATTGACACATGCCATGTTCCATCCCTCCTAGGTACCACATCATCAGCCTAATTCCACATCAGTTGCCACTCTGGTTGGGTCCCACTTGGTTTTCGGCCCCTCCTTAATTCAAAATAAATTAATATTTATGTCATACACCCATTCAACCAATCAACAGTCCATAATTGCTGGACATATTGTTGATGTTAATTAAAATGAGATATATCCCCCCTCCCTCGTTGACGACACATGGGGGTCTCTTAGTTGGGGTTTTTTTCATGGTTCCACACTTGAGATTGGATGATATACATCTACCCACTTCAAATTGAATGAATGAAAAGGGGCGTATACCCCCATGAGGTATAGAATGGAGGGGGATCTCGTCAACATTCCACCCATCGAAGTTCCACACCAACCCTCAATACATATGTGTGTGTGTGTTTGTGTATACATCTATATTTATAATGGAGAGCAGCTCCCAATGTTGGCTCTTATGGTGCCCCTCTTGAACTTATATTTTACAGAAAACACTATCTCTCCTTAGCTTGACTGGGATTGATCCTAGCCTATATAAGGTTAATATATATATATATATATATATATATATATATATATATATATATATAGACACACGAGGATGATGATTTTCTCAACTTCTTATCCTACAGGCCTATACATAACCATACACATGTATATAAATATAAATAAGGAAAATCATGCTTCCCTCGAGAAATTAACACATCATGGAGCCTATTATTACCATTCATTTTTAATTCAATAGATTGACCAAGCTATAGAGATTCACTTTAAAAGACACATAAGGTATATGAAAATACATATGTACCATACTAAATTGAAATGGAAGGGTTCAAACTATCCCTTTGATTGAGGAAATTATCCCTTAATTAAGGCGATAAGGATGAGTTATATTTGAGTTGTAATTAGTTAGCTCATTTAACTAAGTTAAGTCCAGTTAAATTAGTTCCAAACAGTTTGAGGAACTAATTGTGAGTTCAGTCAGTTAATGCATGCATGCATGGAACTAGTGTACTCGAGATAACTGAATATTCTCTCATAAATAACTCATGCATGTCAGTTCATACAAAAACCCCATTGAGATTAAAGGCGGGGATAATGTACTATGAGTTGCAAGAATTTTCCTATAAGAAAATCTCTTGCATGCAGAAGGAATTCATTCCTTGAGATTTGCACAGTTTTATAGTGTGTTGGAGTAGTGTGTGAGATCAGTGTCACACAAGGTTATAGCTGGAGCACCCAGGGAAAACTGCTTAAGGAAATATGAGGCTTGGAGGATATAGGAGAAGACATATGAGTTGTCTATTCTGTTTATGAGCAGTAGTGAGGGATTGTACTGAGAGCTGGATAGTTGTGAGAGCTAAAGTTGTGTGTAATCCTGAGATATTTCCACTTGTATGATAATACAAATAGTGGGGTTTCTAGCTGAGGCTTTCCCCAGAGTATTCTTTTGCTTTTCATGTGTATTGATTCTTCTTCTCTGTTATATGTGTTCTGTTTGATCTTGCTCAAATCGATTAAGCTTCTGTAAGTTTGATTATAGAATTAGATTAAGTATTTTGCTTTAGTTATATTGCACAATCAGGTTAATCTATAGTGAGAATTTCTACAAGAGTATGGAGAAACCACTAAGGAATTAAAAACACAATGTTGTGGGTTTCTTAATGCCCTGAAACATTGTAAGCAATTGTGTGATGCATGGAAAATGTATTAACAGAGAGAGAAACAATCAAATACATTTATTAAAGAGGCAAAATGATTTAAGAACCAAAATAGATCCATATTAACTCTACATCTATTGAATACCAAGAGGGAAAAAAAAATCAATTGAGATGCAAATCTATAGGTTATTAAAATATCTTGATTAAGATGGATCTACACTGATGGATGTGTGTATTAACTGTTAATAACATGCGACTCAGTTTCCTCATCTTCCAATTGATGATATGATTTTATTTTTATAGAGTTTTTATATAGAGAGAGATTTGTGAACAATTATTATTTTTCCAACATTAGATTTATTATTACTATATTTTTAGTTTTGTATAACATGTTACACTACATTAACATATCGTGACAAGCATTATGTATAATGGGACATAGTACAATTTATTCAATTGTCAAGGTTGTAGAATGCACCTTGCTTCTCTCACTAAAATGAATGGAACTCAAGGACCTTGCTCTATAATCCAGTAAATGATTGAGCTTCCTCTTTCATTACTTCATCAATGTCTAGTTTGTGAATGGACATGGTTCTTCTAGTCTGTCTTATGTATGTTGGTAGTCACAAGAGTACAAGATTGAATAGAATATGACTGAACAGGCATAAGTAAGTTCTATACCAAGTACAATCATAGCCAAGTACTATACCAACAACAAGCCACAAGTTGAAGCAAACCCTATACCAGGTCGTACAACCATAGTCATGTTCTATGCCGACACTAACACAAATTTGTAATTGTAGTAATTGTTATAGTTTTCCAAGTGTCCTTCAGTTTGGCAGCAGGAAGAAATATATCCACATGAAACGAGAGCCTCTGCATTCTTCCTAGAAAAAGCACAACTATTACAAAAATTATGCTGTGGGTGTTTTCATTCAACGAGATTGTCATTTTTTCCATAGGAGAAGCCCCATAACTAACATATACTGACTGAGACATTCCATAAAACTTGAGAAGATATTATTCCATGCCATAATGTAGTTCACAAGCTTGTAAAATTAAAAAAATCCTTGATTTCAAACTATAGAACCTGAACTCGATAGTCAACAAAATCCTTTGTAGACTATAGATACATTTAATAAGAAATAAATTTCATTGACTGACCTGAAAGCACTAGTAACGGGAAAGCTCCTAAATTTATTTCAACATAATCACAATTATAAAACACGTATGTGAAAATTTATTTTACACTCAAAAAATAACAGTTGTGCTTCCATGCGCTCAACAAATTCAACTACAAAACATATAATTCTATTTCAGAAAAAAGATAAGTTTAAAGCTTGTGTTGATAAAATAGATTTCAGTGTTTCTTGTTGTTGAGGTTACAAATTCGACCATGTTGATGCAAGAATAGGTGATGGAATTATTTTATGAAGTTTCCTTAGATGCTGTAAAATTATAGATATGATCTCATGTGAAGCAAGATTAACACTGGCACATAAAACCTACATCAAAGAAAGATAAAAATTAATGTTCATATCAAGGGGCCTTATAAAAGAAAACAAGTTCAAATAATATGTTAACAGTTTCATATGGTATATAGGACAAAGTTTACATACAAGTGTTAGCATGGATCTCAAGTATGGCCCCTGGGACAAGTACTCAACCAATTTCATACTAGCTAAGTATGGCCCACTCAATATTAAACATTCTTGCAAGTAATTTTCCACCATTAAAGGTGGATTTTTTTTTGCATTTATTATACTATTAAGTATACCTAGTACATGCATTCTAAATATAGCAAATCAACTCATGAGAGTGGACTAGAAACAAATAATGAGGTGATCAGACTTGTACTAACATAGAGACCCGGGTTCAAAACCCCACACGAGGGTGCAAAAGTGGCAGGTACATGTCCTAGGTGAATTTGATAGCATAGATAAACTTGTCATAGTGTCCCAAGTTATCCAAAGGGTCCTTATAAGATATGTTCCTTCGTAAAGAAAATATATGTCAAAAATTATACCTCAGTAAGTAAACGTTTAGAACAACTATATAAATTTTACCCAAAATTCCCAAAACTATTGAGTAAGTGCATGAAAATAAATGCAAACATGTAGAAAATAGGGTGGTTGCAATTAGGTAGCTCAATCTACATTAAAAGTAATGTAGCAGTTTTAATAAATTCAAAGCTAAAGCCTCAATTGCCTAAAATCAATACCCTATCTCTTTTTTCCAAGGAAAACCTCACGCAATCCCCCCTCTCTTGGATTATATAGATGGAGAACAACTCAACCACTAGCAGAGCAAGTAATCACCCAATAAAACTCAACTAGACTAGAACCAAAGATCTTATGGAAAGATCTAACTTCAAAAAGTCCATTTGAATGAATTAAGCTAATCCATTGGGTTTATTACGATGTCTTGTCATATTAAACAAGGAAATTATCCTCAATATCTAATAATCAACATGGAATTTCAAATTTCTAGGTTCCCATCAAATCAATATACACATTTGTATTGACTAACTTAAACAAAGATTATAATGACACCAAAACAATTATTTTAATGGAAATTAAACTAAAATTATCGTCTAAGAAATGAGACACTTCATCCAAGGAAAATATATGGTAGAATTCAAAGAAAACCTCAACAAAGGCAACAACAATCTTTGGAAAATATTGATTTTCCAACCATTTTTTTAATCTTCCAAGGCTTGGGAAACAAACCTAAAATTTGCGCACCAACAAAATGGCAGTGAGAAAAAACCCAAAAAAGGTACTTAAAGTTATCTAACATTCAATAAAATGTAACCACTAATCCTATATTGTACAAGAGAAAAAGAAAAAAAAATGTACTGAAATTAAACAAACAACCTTTGCACTTCAAGACATTTAGGCAAGAGTCATATCATGCAATATTTAAAGAGAGAATTATAAACCTTCTCAACTTTACACATTGCAAAATTTTATTTTAGGATGACTAAGATCTTGTAAGTTCTTTCTAACAAGCTTGCATTACTACTTGCAAGGAGGAGAATATTGACACAGTTTTAGGGGATCAAGGGAAATGCTAATTTGATTTGAGCCAATCAATCATGTCCACTTGTTCACAGAATCCTAAGAAGTAAGAAAATTATGCACAAAATGACCAAAAAGATCACAAACAGACACATTAACTTAGGTTGAACTTAAACAAAAGCTTTGAACTAGAACTTCAGGGCCTTATGATTTTCCATCCCTTCTTAAAAAAATTATGAAGTTCTCAAATAACTCATGTCCCATGGTTTCCTTCTGATAAGACGAGGCATATACTTTCATGAGAAAAAAAATAAAGACCACACAATTCTAAGAATTTATAACGAATGTTATGTTATTTTCCATATAGTCAATCTTGACCAGTCATTGGTTGAGCTCTGACCTACGGAAAGTACTTGTGACCTGTCCAATCCAAAAAGGCCTAAAATGAAGCTCCTAAAATAGCTGAAAATATGTATAATGTTCTTCACAAATGTCAATGTTTAAGAAAAATTCTTCAGGTCCTATCATCAAGGAGAAAATGTTATTTTCCGAATGCAGTTTTGATGGAGTAGCATTCATGGTCACCTGCAAAAAGAATAACAAATCCTCTCCCCCTTCAAATGGGATAATGTTGTTAGACTCGAAGGAAAATGAATAGAGCTAGTTCAAAATAAGAAAGATACAAGGAGATACTCCTCTTTAGTGATTTTCTTTCCTATGTTATTATCCTCAATTTTTATTATTTAATTCTTACATAAACTGAACTACTTTGTCTGCATCCCATGATAGTAGCAAGTAGTTGCATGCATATGCATCTTATATCTTATACACTAAACTACCTTAATAAAATCCAAAGATAAGAAAAAGAAAATAGAATAAGTCAAAGGAAAATACCATCCTCCGTAACAAGCTACTAAAACATAGTTTATTTTGCAATGGGATACACTCTGACTAGATAAGGAAGTTAACCCAAATCCTAACTCCAAATAAACATGGCCAAATTTACAGCTCGAAGCAATTCTAACATGTCTGTTTAAACCACAACCCATGATTAGTTTCCGGACATATTTTTCCTCCATTAGAGAAAATACATAAAATAAATCTACAGCTATCCAGACTTCCTCATGAAAATAGAACTTAATAATGGAACAAAAATTGGCACAACCTTTTGTCAAACCAAAATTAGTTACATAATTTAAAAGAAAAATTGTCGCCTACAATTATTAACAATGATTAATACCATTAAATACATGCCTTATACATGGATAGAATCTTTCTTTGAGTTCATCAACATAACAACAAAGCATGTAACACTTTTTTTTATTCCAGTACATTTTATTCCAGAATTTTATTCAGTACACTTCTTTGGTTACCTATACTTTTTTCCCAATTGTGATGGTCTCCACGCTATGGTTCAAAAAATTAGTAAGGGTATAATATGTCACTAGAACAGAGTTTATGAACACCTTTTTTAGAATGCCATTCAAAACAACATTGGATGCTCCCTACACAAACGAAAGATTCTAAAGCTATGAGATATATATAAAACATCCATTCCGAATCGTAGATCAACTACAATCAGCATAGATTCTGTGAGTTTCTCACTTTAAAAGACACATAAGATATATGAAAATACATATGTACCATACTAAATTGAAATGGAAGGGTTCAACTACAACCAACGAGGATTTATTTGGTTTCTTCGGGATTATAGTTCAACAATGCAAAACTCCAATTCCTACAATCCATTAGAAAATGTTTATTTGATAATTTCTCTCTTGAAATTAATTTCCATGGGCTTGTCATGACCGGATGCATATCAACTTCTTTGTTGTAAGATTTTTGAAAAAAAAAAAGTTATTGTTTCGTACAAAGATCATGGCTTTAAAACGAAGAGGATGTCTTTTACTGATGCAAATTCCAGACTATAGTAATCGTTCACGTGGGATTTAGCATTAGTTCTTAGTCGCTGCCCGGGGTTATTCGGTGATTATGCTAAAGTTCGCAAATGCCGTGTGGGCTGTGCCCACATAACCTAAGTTCCATTTCCACTTGAGACTTTGGGATCTTATTTGGCCTCGGGAAGACTTTGGAATCTTATTTGGCCTCTTCCCGAGGCGGAAGAGGCTCGAGCATAGCTTAAATTGGTTTTAAGCCTCGTGCATCAACGGTCTGGTTTTAATGTTAACATTAATTCGATTAATTCTTATTATCTGCAGGGGTATGCATCAACCGTCTGGTTTTAATGTTAACATTAATTCGAGGGTATGCTAAGGTTTGGTAAGGTAGGGGTATGCTAAGGTTTGGTAAGGTTTGGTGTTAACGGGCAGCAGGTGCTGCAGGTGTCTAAGTTTGGTAAGGTAGGGGTATGCTAAGGTTTGGTAAGGTTTGGTGTTAACTGGCAGCAGGTGCTGTAGGTGTCTGTGCATGCCGGGACGTGTCATGAACCTGCTCACCCGCTAGTTAAGCTCAGCAGAGTTCCAGGCATAAATAAATGAAAGGGTAAGACTCGTTCCCTCCGATCAACCTGGGGCTGGCTATTAAGGTAAGCATTCTTCCTTCATGACAACCTGTCGCCTGCCGGGCAGGCATCTGAGAATGATTCGAGCCGCACGAAGGGAAACTTTCACGTACAGTTCTCAGGCGGCATAGCTCCACCATAGGTCAGCTAGTACCGGCAGTGTCCTTCCTTCTATCTATGGAATGCTTTTGTATCAGATGACAAGCTGCACATGAATCAGCAGTAAATTTATGAATCAACAGTAAATTTATATCTTTATTTTGATGCTAGATTTTAGAAATATATAATCTCACACTTTTAGATTGCAGAATTTTTTGTAATCTCACTCTTGTTTTTCTTATCTTCATTTCAGAATCTAGAAATATTTAACCTATAACAAATCTAGATTGCAGATTCTAGAAAGATCGAATCCATGACAAACTGTAAGTTCTCCTTATCTAGATACCAGATTCTAGAAATATCTTCTTGATTACAGATTCTAAAAATATCTGATACATGATAATAATTATCTTTATCTCGAATACAAATTTCAGAAATTTCTAACCCATTGACAACCGTGCCAAAGAGCAAAAGGGTCTCTCTTGAGGAGTTCCTAGAGAGCTTCTTCTCGCTGTAGGAGGACAGGAAATTCTCCTGCGACAACAATTGACTCTACTTTGCTACCGAAAGGGGCTAAATGGCAACAAAGGAGATAAAAGGGAGATAAATGGCTCACCGAATTGCACACACGCAACAAAAACAGACTATGTTTCCTTCGATGGTTGCTTCTTCAACTAGCAGCTCTCGCCTCCAACGCCGAGACAAGATCCCTCCACTTTGGAAGTATCTATACACATGCAGTCTCCTCCGGTTTCTCCATGCCTTCGAAAATTCTTTCATGATCCAATCATCATGGAAGCAGTTACTCTTTCCTACATTGTTTCATTTCTGAGCCAGCGAACCAGTCAGCTATAGCTGCTATTGTTTCATTTCTGAGCATTCTTGCAGTGAAGCCAAGTATTACCCAGCTCAATAATATAGTATGGCTCTCTTCCTGTTTAATGATTTGCAGGTTGTCGTGGAGAAAATATGTATGACTTAATAATTTGCAGGGTGCAGTGGAGAATGCACCACCGCTAGTCGTAGCACGGTACCAGAAGCCCTGACACAGAGGCATGGAACAACTCCTTGTTCTGAAACCGAACCCTAATGATTTGCCAAGAGGGAAATAGGCTGTCCAGAATTGCCAAAGCCGGGTCGCCTCAAAATGTCAAACTTTACGGCAAAAGAAGGGGTTGCCGGAACCATTTGTGCGCCACCGGCAGTCGCTGAACTGGGCATAGCCATTGCTCGTTTTCTTTTTCACTTTTTTTCTTCAAAGCTTGTGGTACAAGCTGTTCGAACAGCGAACAGAGTCAAGCACAGTACCAGAAGCTGTGACACAGAGGCAGAATTTACGAATATAACACAAATCTCACTAACATCAACTTCAGTCACTATTCTGCTAGTTGCTGGCTTTTGAACCAGAGACCAGACTGAGACAGTGTTCGCTAAAAGTGCTTACAACCGTCACAGAACTTACGAAGACAACGCAAATGTCACTTGCTCGCGAACCTTAAAGCTATATTGACAACTGTTCACAATACATGCAAAGGGATGAATACAACATGGTCCAACATACCTAATAACTCTCAGCTATACAATTTACATGCCCCAGGGTGATGTAGTTCACCTGCGCGTTAGAATTCGTGGCGTTGGAATATAGATTCTCTCGCGCGCCCATATACTTATATATGTGAGACCATAATATAGCTTGGGGCATATGTATGTATCTTATGCCTTCAAAGGGAGTAATGTCACGTGTCAGGCTAAAGACATGAGCATATGTGTGCCATGACCACGATATAACCCAAACAATGGAAATTCATTTCTGGGAACTAAATACAATGTTTTACTGTCAACCATGGGAACAAGAGCTCCGAAACAAATATTATCAAAACCTCTGGCTTCAGATGTTGTCGTGTATATCGTTTTGCCCCCATCGACCAATGTCAGAAGCAACCCTCCCGAGTTGAAGAACTAAGTTCCAACCCATCGCCTTAATTATGTTGGTATTAGTTAGGAATATGCTTATTGTACGCTATTTCTCACGAGTTTACTAACTTATGAATATTTATATAGTATTCAAATTTCAAAGCATAGAACATGTGCCTATTACACTATAGCGAGCTAAATTTTCATTGTCACATTGCATAACAAGGGCCGCCAACAGCGGTAGTCGCTGCCGTATAGATAGACAAAAAACCTACATAACGCAGTGCTTGGAAACTTATAATAAAAAAATAAATTTAAATATAATAGTTATTAATTAAATTAATATTTAATTACTTTGTAATGTGTCACTTATATGATACGAATCCATATTACATGTATGAGACATGGAGGCATGCATGCATTACACGTGCAAATATATTAACCCGGTATTGTCATATGGCATGGCTTCCCCTTGGCTTATCGTATGGTCAAATATATCATTGTTATAAATTGCAGCGACTTCCCGTTGGCATTTATTTTCTGTTGGAATGAAAAGAAAGAAAGCTGCTTATTGTTTAACGGTAGAAGTTTGTCATACCATTTTCATGGTCCTGTTATGTCTAGAATTCATCTTCTTTTGGGCATTTTATTTTCTGTTGGTCTGAGAATAAGAAGTCTGATTACTCATGATTTGATGTGAAACATTCTTTTATCCTCTTGGAAAACAGCTAAGGTAATGTAACAGTTAGTTTGCATATACTGGTGAGAAACCATGTATTGGTCAGATCTATTTCTGTTGCAATCTGCATATGGATTCTACATTCAATAATGTTCAGAAGATCTATTTTTGATGCAACTTGCATATGGATTCCACATTCAATAATGTTCAGATCTTTGGTATATAGTGCTCATGTGACTATTTCTATTGCAGTTGTGTGATTTTGGGCTAGCAACATGCACGCTGGGGCTTCTATACCCTTCTTGTGCAAGTTAGTTATTCAATAATGTTCAGCTCTTTGGTATATAGTGCTCATGTGACTATCTCTATTGCAGTTGTGTGATTTTGGCCTAGCAACATGCACGCTGATATTATATTATTCGACAGCCCTCGATTTATGTATTACTGAAACTGGTGCATTGTCTTGAAATGTTTCAAAATTCTAAGTTGATTTTGGTCTTGCTGAAACAAATTACAATTTATTTTACATTCTACTTTATCATGAAAAACTAATTACAAGATTTAAAATGAAAATAGATTTAGACTTAGATCAAACTAGTCAGTGGGGTGGCCCAATCTGCTCAATGCGAAAGTGAGTAGCTCTATCATAACATCGATATACAATAGATGCTAGTTTTCCTAAAGCACCCAAATTCAAATTCAAGCAGTTTTATCTGTCCTTCCTGGTACTTTCTGCAAGCCCAAAACTTCAATAGATGTTGCAACATCTCCTGAGTTGGCACAATAGGCTTGTGGATGACCCTTTCCAGTTGTGGCTCTAAGGGATTGTTCTTCGGAGTGGTTCTTTCTATTAACCTTTTCACATAACCATTAATTTGTTGAATTGGCAACTGTCTTCAATAGTCTTCACTCTTTCGTGTCTTTTTGGCTCCGCATCCACCAAATCCTCCCCATACGGATTTCGTATTGGATTCTCAGGCTAATATATCATGTAATATTGCAGGCCATAGTTTTTATCTGTGTAGTTTTTATAATGAAACAACTCGAGTTTATTTGGAGGAGCTCGTGTTTGATCCCTATTTCATTGATCTGTTCTACAGTCTTACACTCTTTCTTGTTTACTATTTTGACATTTATCATTGACTGTTGTCTGAGTTTCAGAAGAAGTTGACGGAGTCTACATTGGATCAGTGGTGAGCCTATCTTCATAAAAGTTTATTGAATTATTTCAACGATGATAGAAATTCAATTCAATTCAATTTATTGTGTGATATGAGGATACCCTGATAAAAGAACATATTGATACTATGTTCATATGTTTGCAGGAAGGAGTCTCTACTTACAGGTCTTATCCAGCGGGACTAAAGGACATAATAAACTATAAGTGGGTGGAGTTGCTTGGTAAATTTGGTCTCCTTCCATGCTGGTTTGGGATTTAAACCTAATGTTACTGTTTGGGGAGCCTTACTTGGTGCCTGCCAAGCCCATGGCAATATGGAGCTAGGAAAAGTTGCAGCAGAACACCTTTTTGAGTTAGATCCACAAAATGCTGGAAATTATGTCATGTTGTCAAATATTTATGCTACAGCTGGTAAGTGGGGGGACATGTTAAAGTTGAGGAAAGCAATGAAAGACAGAGGTATAAAGAAGGAACCTGGATGCAGTTGGATTGAGGTAAAGAGCAGGGTACACGTTTTCCCTGTAGGAGATAGATCACACCCACAAATACAAGAGATCTATGCCATGTTGCAAAAGTTAGCTGGGCAGATGAAAGAAGCTGGGTATTTGCCTCAAACAAACTTTATATTAAATGATATAGAAGAACACTAGAATTACATACAATGTTACACCATTGGTAAGATGCTTGCCATTGGGGATGTGAATATCACCATACAACCTTAGACAATGGTCAAGAGCTGTAATGCTTGCAGTGACATAATCAGAAACTGTTATGCAATTATTTTGGTCATTCCAGTTTTAGACATCATTCACAGGTTGATCTGTGTTCTAGGTTTTGATCCATGCACCGTTTTCTATTAGCATTCCCTCGAGTCATTGATTCTAATAGACAAAATGCTGGCACTTTTGGAGATTGCATTTAGCAATTGTTTGCTGTCTCCAATTGTCGGGCGAGATATTGGCATTTCATTTGATTTTATCATTTCAATGTTAAGTGCAAATTCTTTTGGAATTCATTTGTGAAATTTGGAACTATATATCATAGTTTATGTTGACTTGGTGGAAGGGATTCAGGAGTTGATATGATTCTATTGCTTCCACGATGCTGTATTTGGCATTTATTTCAGGTACTGTTTATGTTTTCGCTCTGCTACATTGTATTTGTATTCAAATTACCTCTTTTGTATTATCCTTCATGTAATGTATGCATTTTTATAATAATAGATTGTTGCTGATATCTAGACTCATATATTTGCATAAAATACAGAGTAGTGATCTGTTATCCAGTGATCATAGAATACGCTAGCATGCCACAGGAAGATTTACCGTTTTGGGATCCTTCGACATTGATTTACCCTGCCCTTCTCAGAAACAGCTTTAGGAGCTTGCCTTCGTCTTTGTGTGCCATTGCCATGTATAGCTTCGATCTCAGCACCTTTGTGTTCATTACAAAGGAAGGGTGGTCTATAGACTGAGTGTTTGATTGATCTCCTTATTATTTCTCAAACCTCTATTTGCATAATATTTTGACATGATAAGCTCAGTTACTCTCTATGACTGATCATGTCTTGACAATCAAATTCTCAATCTGTACAAATCAAGGAAATCTTGACATACGAATTTGTTCTAGCATATAAAGTTTGTAGTTTTTTATGGTATGACTCTCACCATAGAAAGTCTGTCAGGAAGTCTCTCTGTTTTGATCTTCGTTTCTCAAGGGACGTTGCTATTGCTTTCGGTGTATATCTCTTATAGACTGCACAATGTTTATCCATTCATCAGTGATCACGTTGACATACAGACATTGTTCCTCTGCGACCTAGTAGGATTCTCTGTACATATGTGTTTCGTTGTCTATTGTACATATATAGATGCATCTCTGGCTCTACACAGTTTGTATGGCTCACGATGTATAAGATTTTCTTCCTCTGCATTATGTATAAGCTCAGTTACTCTCTATGACTGATCATGTCTTATTTTTGCTGCTGCTGTTTCGCTTTCTATTTCTTAGGATACATATGTGCATTGTGGCTTCTCACCATTCCCTTGATCGCCTCAACCAGAATCACTTCTCTATCCACATCCACAGGCATCGCAGCTTTTAGCATGTGCTATGCAATCTGATATGCAATCTGACAGGATCAACCAACGCATCTTCACAAACTCATGTGCCCGGGAGTCAGTAGACCTTAAATGTTAACTTGATGCAGGGATTCGCTGCCTCGCAACTACCCTTGTTTAGAATGGCATTCAAAACAACATTGGATGCTTCCTACACAAACGAAAGATTCTAAAGCTATGAGATATATATAAAACATCCATTCCGAATTGTAGATCAACTACAATCAGCATAGATTCTGTGAGTTTCTCACTTTAAAAGACACATAAGATATATGAAAATACATATGTACCATACTAAATTGAAATGGAAGGGTTCAACTACAACCAACGAGGATTTATTTGGTTTCTTCGGGATTATAGTTCAACAATGCAAAACTCCAATTCCTACAATCCATTAGAAAATGTTTATTTGATAATTTCTCTCTTGAAATTAATTTCCATGGGCTTGTCATGACCGGATGCATATCAACTTCTTTGTTGTAATATTTTTGAAAAAAAAAAATTTATTGTTTCGTACAAAGATCATGGCTTTAAAATGAAGAGGATGTCTTTTACTGATGCAAATTTAAAGGTTTGTAATACAATGATATTTATAAGACATATTTAATAATTGTTATTAATAATTTCAACATCAAAAGTTAAGATAAGATAAGTTTATTAATGTCCACAAATGACCACAAAAGTAGGTCTATGGGACTCAAAGAATACATCAGGAACTACAATACAATATGGAAGTGCAAAAGCAACTCCTATAAAGATGCCAGAAAGCATATCAAAACATATACCTAATTGAAATTTGTTAAAATCTAAACTACCTACTATAGTAAGGTAAGCTAAGAAAATACATGACATGAAGTAGAGTGAAGACTAAATTTATTGAGATAAAAGTATTTTCAAGAAATTTGTTTTATTATCATTGATTATGTGAGAAAATATCACTAGAATTAATTAAACTAGTTACTGAGAATTTCCATAAACAATAGCCATAATTGTCAACATTAAACCAATGTTTTAAAACTCAGACTCATAATTGGAATCAGTCGAGAGTCAACTCAGACTCAGATTGACTCAGACCAATCTGATTTAAATGTCTCAATTTACTAGAAAATACAAAAAATATTAAATTTGAATGAAAAATATATTTTAAAGATTCCAAACCATACCTCCAAACAATTACTGAAATTTTAAAAGAACGCATTATGAATAAATGAGCAAGACCATTTAAAAGACATGCAATGTTCCACCATTTCTTATATTGGGATCCCCGTCATTAGTATCACCCTTTTCCTCTTGTCTAGCCTTTGCCTCTACTGCCATCCTCTAGGAACTATTTTCAAGACCACCCTATTTTGGTGAAACTTCCCAATCCAAGCTTTATAATATGGTCGGAAAAATCTTAGCATGCCTTACCAATTGATTTTGGTTTGCATGAAGGGCATATTTTTGGTAAGGCCATTACAAAGGATTTAAACAATCAATACCACCATCATCAAGGTACATAAAGAGCTTGTCTCTCTTGATGAAATGCCAACCCCATACCCTCATACATGATAAAATCCAATGAAAATGTTGCAATCCTAGCATTACCATTAAATGCTAGTATTTTTGGTCAAACTATGGGAGGAAAAATGAGAATACTCTTATCCAAGTGGATATTGGTGGCCTCCCACCCATTCCACCTAGTCCTCCAATCGATTTCAATTGTTTTCTTGTTTATTTCAGCATTTACTATTTTTAGCATTTTTTTGGGTCCTAAACTTCCATAGCAGTTTTGACCCCCTAAATGGTGATTTTCTGAGGTCCGCTGCAAGACTATAGCCATAGGAATGTGCCTATGGAAAAGCTAGTAGTATTTGGAGAGACCTTTCCAACAAGGTATCGTACATGCCAAACGGAGATAATGTGATCAAGTTACGACCCTGGGAAGTTGGTTGCCCAACTAACCTCAATGGGGCCCATAAACTCTTGGCATTTCATCTCCTAAGGTTAGGGTTTTTCTTGTTTAGGGTTTTCTCATGTTTTTCAATAACAAATATGCCCTTGAGCCTCATTGTAACACATTTCAGAGGCATGTAGCCATGAAATCGCTTCCGAGAGATAAGCTACCATTGCCCAAGCTAGCCTTATTTCCATTATGTTTGTAAGCATACTTCAGTATTTGATATTAATGAAATGAAGTTTTATTTCTTTTGCATCATTGTATTTATGGTTATATCTGTAATTTGTTGTATTCCTGTTTAAATTCAGATCAATGGTATTAAAGTGGTCTACTCTTTCTCTATTTTTCTTTTCATGTCCCCAACGAGGTCAGGATATAAGGAGTTAGGTTTTGAACTGTTCGAACCTTTGCAAGACCACCCTCACAAATCTCAACGATCTCCCATGGTGGAATTAAATAAAGACGATGGGGTAGGAGATCCTATCAAAATATTGCTCGAAGAATCCATCGAGCAACAAAGGAACACGATGATGGATAACCTTTCCCAGATCCTTCAACGACTACCCAGGGGCGACACATCTACTTCTAGCAGATAGTACGGAAATGCTACAACCTTTAAGGTACAAGTTAACTTTGACATTCCCATATTTGAGGGTCAGTTAGACATGGACGGCATAGATAAATGGTTAAATATGTTAGAAGGATATTTTCCTGTTCATGATTTTTCCAGCCGTGAAAAGATTACTTTTGCTTTTCTTAAAGCTGCCGCACACATCAAGGACTGGTGGGAAACCTACTGCGAGAAGAAGGATGAAAGTATGCCCTCGCTATTTTTTGCCACACCCGCTTACGATTCTATTGGCTTATTGGGGCCTGACCCAAGTTGGGAAGAGCTATTAGCCAAACAAATCCCGCAGCTACCGGCCCTTTCAGCAACAACCTGTGGAGCGTGGATTGAGGTCTCACCTGAGGTAGTAGGGGAGGGTACTCGAACTAGGTTTCGCACCCTTGGGATGTCTTGATGTGGTCTGGAGGGGTCACGCACTGTTCTGTGGCCTCACGCCACTCTGCTTCTGCGTAGATCTGGAACAAGGCAAATCCTTAATACTTATTATTACTGAGTTTGTTACCGATCAGATCTACTTCTTACAGTCTTTAAGCAAACATTTAATAGAGATAACTAGTGTGCGCATGTAGAGATGTTATAGATTTGCATAAACTTAGAACATAAGCATAAGCGCACAGATCAAACAGATATATAAACCAGAAATTAACTAGATCCACAATATTTCAGAATCAACACAGTATTTCATAACCAACTTATATTTATTCAACTCTTTCGCTAATACAACCAGATCTGCCCTGCACACTTAGTTGCAAGGGTCTGCGCACACAGCTTCGGACTCTACCAGGCCTCTGCGCAGACAACTGCAGAGCCTCTATCTATCTACCAACACTCTTGAATCTGATTTACAGATGCAGAAAATATTGTCTTTACACAACCATAACACCAAGCTTCCTCCAAAACATGAACTGCCTTCTACCCTTAGAGCCTTGCTCTATTTGTACATAGGCCGACTTACTTCCTATTATCCTATACTATTTCTTGGGCAAACAACCCTTTGACTTGACCTATTACATTTCGTGCTCCACATATTTCAGAGATTTACAATATTATTATCCTAACTTATAGGCTTTAAGCCCAAAAAATGTTATGCGGGACCTCTGCTACCCAACAGGCCCCCAACACAATCATCGTGACTTGTCCCGAGTCACTCGTCGGTGTGGCGATACACACTGCCTAGGCTCCGCGGTTCACCTTCCTGTGAGTGACGGACTTCGTTCTACTACTCCCTCTTTGTCTCCTACAATGCTTCTTCCAATTCTTGCTCCATTATCTCTACCAATTCACGCAACCGATAATGCTCATTCTACTCTGCTGGTTAACACAGAACACCCCCTCATAGGATTTTAGCTCTAGCTGGGGTGCCGCATATGGGAACTCCTCGTACCAACGCAACCATTTTCCAATTTCGTATCTTTTATGCGCACTATCTTCTGTAGCTTGTGTTGCATTTTTCAAGACCATTTCTACTGTCTGCGATATCCCAGTCTTCATGGTGCATCAAAGACGACTTGTTTACTGCAATTCCACCATTTGTCTCCGTATTTACAACCTTTCCCTTATCTTTTATGGTTTGCTAACCAGCCCATGGGTGAGGCAGCGACATCCAGATGAGTTCTTCTTTGTGTCTACAAATTTCCGGCACACCCCCTACCGTCAATGTTGAACTCTACGTGGTGCCCATAGCTGTCAACACCGTAATCTTTAGAAAGCCTTGCATCTTCATTGGCCATATCACAACCCTCAGGCTTACTCCTTGAGCGTAGATAATGAATAGTTCCATAGCGGTGAGAAGGCACAATAGCTTACTGTTCTCAGAAGCACAGCTCATTTGGTGGATGCCCCCTTGTGATTTATAAGTGTTTCGAAATTCAAATTCGTTGGCTCCCGCATTTTTTGGTGCCCTCATGTTAAGCCTGCAGCAGATCGTTCCAGAGCTGGCTCGTACCCCATCTCTTGATTTCCCGTCGCCCGCTCCCTTTTGCCATAATTCAGACATCTTGTCATGAATAGTGACAGCAATGGTCACCTCTCTGCTTGTCAGAGCAGTAGCGCAGCTCTTTCCGCGCAACCGCGACCCTTGTGACAGACCAAATTTATGTGCACACCAGTTGTCACGCAGCTTCCCCCCAAACTGCTTTATCATCCTGCGCTCTCTTTCAACTAGCTGGAGCGGTGAGACTGTCCTTCGAGCAATTATTCATGCGGTCGGCCCACCAGTGTTGAGCTTCAGGTGACTACCATTTACTCTTCTTGGGAAGGGGTCTCCATTAAGCTTGGAAAGCTAGATCGCGCCTCCATCTGTAACTTCTTTAACTACATAGGGTCCCAACCAGTGCATGTGGAGTTTGCCAGGGAATTTCGCGAACTTGATGACATATAGTAATACTAGATCATTTTCTTTGAACGTGTGCCTTTTGATATGGCAATCATGCCAATCTTTTTCTCGTTGCTTCTGTACTTACTGATGAAATCCTGCCAGAAATCACTCTTCTCCAAGTTCCTCCAGTTGTGCGATCCTTTCTTCCAAAGCTCCGTGGTCTGCCATACCTGTCGCTGCTACTATTCGTAAACTAGGTACAATGTATTCCATTGGCATGATGGCTTCCTTGCCGTAGACTAACCGGAAAGGTGTCTGGCTCATCAACTTCTTTCACGTTGTTTGGTATGCCCATAGCATGGCAGATATGCATAAATCCCAATCATTTCGCTGCGCATTACATACCTTTGTCAACATTGTTTCCAAAATTTTGTTAAACTCTTCAACAGTCCCATTCACTTGTGGATGGTATGGCGTACTCTGTTGGTGGTATATCTGAAATTCCTCAGTGAGCGCACTGATAGTCTCATTTAGGAAATGCGTTCCGTGGTTGCTCGTTAAAATTTTTGGGCATCTAAATCGTGTTAACACATTCTCGAACAAGAATTTCGCAATTGTGGTGGTTGTATAGTCTTTAACCAGCTGTGCTTCCACCCATCGGGTCAGGTATTCTGTCGCCGTGATGATATAGCATGCCCCCATCTTTCCTGGAGGTGTGATAGGCCCCACAAAATCGATCGCCCATTTCTCAAATGGTTGTAGCGTCATTTGTGGCTTGAGTGGAATTTCAACCCTCCGCGATGGTTTCCCAGTTCGTTGACATGCATCAGTAAAGTCTCCTACGCGAATCACCAATTCTTTCTTTTTCTGAATGGAATATCCCTGTGGCACGGTTCCTGTGGTTAAGAAGTGGATTATATTCTCAAAATGGTCATCCGTGATGCGCACTACATACAACTATGCATCCAGTAGTCCTTCCTATAAGTTTGTGGGCTCTTCGTCATTCTCAATTAGGGACAGGTGATCTTGGCCTGCGTTTAGATGTCCCGACTTTACGATGACTTCGAAGTCATATTCTTGAAATAATAACAACCACCTACAAATGTGCCCCCCCCAACACAGGCTTATTCACTAGGTATTTTAGTGCAAAGTGGTCAGTATACATATTAAAGTTTCCTCCAAGCAGATAGTGGTGATATTTCTAGAGTGCATATACCATCGCCAATCCCTCTCGCTCAGTAGTGGAGCAGTTCTTCTCCACTTTTGACAATTTTTGACTTGCGAACGTGATCGAGTGGTCAATTCCCTCCACCCCTTCTTGAGTGATTACCACACCTAACGCGATACATGACATGTCAACATGCACATGAAATTCGATGTCCCATTTCAGAAAGACCAATATAGGGGCTGATGTCATCTTTTCCTTAAGCGTTTCTAGACTTTTGTTACATTCCTCATTCCAACAATAAGTACCATCCTTTTTCAGCAATTGTTCCATTGGTGTTGTGATCTGTGCGTAGCTTTTTATGAACTTCTGATAGTAACTAGTGTGCCCTAGTGTGGTGCATAGTTGTTTGACACTTCGCGGTGCTTGCAGGTTGAGTATGACAGCAATCTTTGTCGGATCCACCATTAGACCTTGCTTACAAACCACATGGCCGAGAAGGTTCTTGAATGGGACGAGGAAAGTACACTTCTTTAGGTTAAGCGCAATTTGGTGCCGTCAACAAGTATCCAGCATTAACCATAAGCTTGCGGTATGTTTCTTAACCAGCTCGAATATGGTCCAATCATCAAGATATACCTCTAAGAACTTGTGTATAAACTTCTTGAATGCAGCTTCCGCAACACGTGAGAATATTGCCAGCACATTCTTTAGTCCAAAGGGCATCACCTTATACTGAAAGTAGCCCCATTCGGTAGTGAACGTTGTTTTACTCTTATCCTCTTGTGCGATCTTGATTTGGTGGTACCCCAAGAAGCCATCCGTAAAGGAGTAGGATTCCTGTCCTCCCACATTTTCCAGTACCTCGTCTGTAAATGGCGTTGGAAATGGATCGTTAACACATGCATCATTGAGCTTCCGGAGATCGACACAAATGCAAATTTCGCCTTTCTATTTTTTCTCCTACACAACCATAGGACTTGCCCAGTCGGACTCCTCCGCTGGTTCAATTATTCCTGCTGCAAGCATCTTGTCCAACTCTTCATAGACCTTCGTCTTTTATTTTGGATTCAACCCGTAAGGCCGCTACTTAACTGGCTTCGCTTCCAGCTTCAGGGTTATCTTCATCATTCCCAGGTCACTGAGGATCCCTTTTAACTCTGTGATTTTAGTTGGGAATAAATCTTGATACTCTTGAAGTAGTTCGACTACCTTTTCCACCATGGCATCGTCCCAATAGTCCCAAGCGTTGCATACTTCGACTCTTCCTCCGTTCCGATGTTTACTTGTTTCATTTTCAGCAGTGCGGTGATGTTTGGATCATTGATTGCTAGTCCACAAACCTCGTGACTCCCCTCTGTTTCCAGAATATTGATGTTTCTAGGGTGATCCTCATCATCTTCTACCTGCACATTCTAACATTCCAAGGCCTCGCTCAATTGTCGCGACCAGTCTGGTTACACAATTTCTTCTGCTTCCAGTGGTATTTTGAAAATACCAGCCTTCACCACTTGCAACGTGTCGTCCACAGTATCCATCCATTGATCTTCAAAGAGGAACGTTAACAAAAAAACTTCACTCAAGATATCCCATTTTCCTATACCATGTCGGAGCTCTGTTTTAGTATACCAGTTCCTTGGAATGACATCCAGGGTATGATAAAATAAGTTTACCCACTCTAGTTGAGGCTCTTCTCCATAGGCTTGGACCCATCTGGTAAGGTGCATGCGTGGGTCATCACGTCCATCGTATCTCTTAGTTATTCATAGTTCCGCTTCCCAAATCTTATCTGCATCATGCACCTGTAGCCGCGCCAATCGTCGAAGGTTCCTTCATGTGTGCCCCACCAACGTGCAGGTATCACGTGCAATGCCCATCTCAACGCATTGAACCATTGGTGCTCTAGAACTACACTTTCAAATTTGGTCAGGAATTCATCTACTGCTGTCAGCCCATCATACATCGACAGTTCGCGATCTTGAGCTCTGATGCAATACAACGACTTAGTCATCATATTGCAGTTTAACATGGTTACCATTCAACCGATTATGCCACCGCTTATCCTCCTCATCTGAATCTTCGGTGCAAGACTCAGCATACCCCCACGATATTCTTCATTCCACAGTTGGATTGACCCAATCTTGATTTTGTGTAGTAATTTTTTAGATACAATCTAATTCATCATCACTTCCTTCGTCGCGCACAGGTTCAGTGTAACGTGGTCCTTCAGCCGGGTTTAGTGGAATGACTACACGGAGTGACTTCTTCTCAAATATCATTTTCTGCTTCTGTAAATTAATAACCCCATTCATATCGGTGGCCCTGTCTATCCCTAACAATGCAGGGTAAGGGCTTCTTTCATCCACGATTTCTGTTACCTCAAAGTCCGTTCGGGTGCTTGCGCCTTCTATGTCTATTGTAATTCCTTGCATTCTTCCCATGGGCAGGATATTTTGTTGGTTTGCCATCTGCAATTGAATAGGAGACCATTGTAGTGTGGGCTTGCCCATGCGCTCCAAAGTCTGTTTAAGTAGTACATTTGCATCTGAGCCCAAGTCCAGAATGACTTGATCCATCTCATAGTTTCCAATCTGCACTATTAATCGCATTTCCCGCCCAATCTGCGACGCATGTTTTCCCAATTTTCAGACCACGCGAGGTTCACCCAACCCTGCGCACCTAGTTATCAATTGTAATCCTTTAACCGCCCTATTGTCGTGAAGAAATTTCATGCATGTCTTTAAAAAGGTAGTTAGCATTGAGGGATCCCTCTCTAACTTAGGTTGATCCTTACTACCTGGGGTAGAGACCTCCACGAAGCTCTTCCTAGCTTCCAGATCTATCTCCTTGCAAACCCCGACATCATCCTTGGTTACTTTCCTCTTATCCTCCCCTGTAGCTGTGCCACTTCTGAGCACCATGTTTATGTTGGGGTCTTCCTCACATGGTTCGGCCCTCATCATTTGGACATTCTGCGTTATCGTAGGTTGTGTTGACCTCTTCTCACATATATGTGCTATCAATGTGGGGCAATCTACCATTTCATGATCGAATTGCTCGCAGTAAGGGAACGATATTCTGGTTGGGTTGGTACAATCCCATGCGTAGTGTCTTGGTCCTCCACAATAGTAATAGATTAGCTGCCCGCAACCCCTTCATGGCCCCATTCCTCCCCATCCTCATCCACATCCCTAGAACCCACCGCATGCTATCGCCGTGGCTAGATCCTGACCTTGCGCTTCAGTCTGCATTCTGTAGGCAGGTGACCGGTCCATCAATAATTGATAACTATCACAGTCTCGCTCCTCGTGGCCCACCGATTTGTAAAAGTTGCAAAATAGCTACTGGGGGGTCTGGTTAAATTTTGGCAGTAGATGACAGTTTTCCGTGTTGTGCTTTCCTCCCAACTGACAAATTGCGCACCAGAGCAAGGGAGTTGCGCTTGGCCTTGCTTGTGCCTTTGGTCACAACAGTGTTGGTCCCCCCGTCACGACATAGTTCGCAAAGATCGAACAGTGATCCTTACCCTGACCCTAGCTTCTACACTTTATACACCACACTTCCTCCTGTGCTTCTAGGCGGGGTGCCTTTTCTTGTTTTAAATTATGCATTTCTAAACACAGGTTTTGTATTTGCGCATGGATTTGCTGAACTCCCAACCTCGGATCTTGTATTGGAGTTTCATGCAACCTCATCGTTGTCTCTAATGCTTTAGCTTGGGTTGAGATCTAGTCCTCAGATGTGGTGTCAATGACGCCAGAAACCATGCGTAGTGTTGCGCATCCGACAACGTCATGTTCACCTCGCAGATTGTACTTTTTAATCTCTAATCTAGATCCCACGGAGTTTCACCAGGAATCATCGTGATCTCCTTGAACCCTATGATCGACTGTGTTTCTGATTTCGGCTGGCTAAATTATTTTTTCAATTCATCCTTGATCTCCATTGTTCCCGCATTCGGGTGATTTCTTGAGTACTTTATATACCATGTCAGCGCGCGGTCTTGCAGCACGTGAACTAGGGTAGCCTTTTTGATGTTATCGTCTGTAACTCCATGTGCTTCCCATACTGCCCTTACCACAAACCAAAATTGTTCTGGATCTTCACTTCCTGCTCCTTTGAATACTGGCAATTAGATTGTACTCGTCATGTTTAACCTCTGGTATGTGCGTTGGCGTACTAGGACCTACTATGAACTCATAGCACTCCTGATCCAATCAATCCTCAGACTCTTTCTCCGTAGGGTTCCAACGTACCGATATTAGACATCCCTTAGGCAGATCCCAGTCCCGGCAATGGAAACATTTGTTGGCTTATTGGGTCCTGACCCAGGTTTGGAAGAGTTATTAGCCAAACAAGTCTTGCTGCTACTGGCCCTTTCGACAATAGCCCATGGAGCATGGACTAAGGTCTCACCTGAGGTAGTAGGGTAGGGTGCTAGAACCAGGTTTCCACACCCTTGGGATGTCTTGATGTGGTCTGGAGTTGTCACACATCGTTCTGTAGCCTCGCGCCACTCTGATTCCACGTAGATCTGGAACAAGGAAAATCCTTAAGACTTATTATTACTGAGTTTGTTACCGATCAGATCTACTTCTTACTGTCTTTAAGCAAACATTTAATAGAGATAACCAGTGCGCGCATGTAGATATGTTATAGATTTACATAAACTTAGAACATAAGCATAAGCACACAGATCAAACAGATATATAAACCATAAATTAACCAGATCCATAATATTTCAGAATCAACACAGTATTTCATAACCAACTTATCTTTATTCAACTCTTTCACCAATACAACCATATTTTCCCTGCGCACTCAGCTACAGGGTTCCGCACACACAGCTGTGGACTCTACCAGGCCTCTGCGCACACAACTGCAGAGCCTCTATCTATCTACCAACACCCTTGACTCAGACTTATAGACGCAGAAAACACTGTCTTTACACAACCATAACACCAAGCTTCCTCCAAAACACGAATTTCCTTCTACCCTTAGAGCCTCACTCTATTTATACATTCCCATGGTCCGCAGACCATGGGTAGGCCGAATTACTTCCTATTATCCTACACTATTTCTTGGGCAAACAACCCTTTGACTCGACCTATTACATTTCGCGCTCCGCATATTTCAGAGATTTACAATATTATTATCCTAACTTATAGGCTTTAAGCCCAAAAACTATTACGTGGGACCTATGCTACCCAACAGATTCATTTCTCGATGCCATCAAGGAGTATTAGTACATTGTCGAGAGCTATGATGATAAATACATAAAGTGGAACACATTGCGACAGGTAAGGGACCAAGACGTGCCAGAGTTTACCAATGTATTTCATACCCTTCGCACGAAGTTGTGTCTCAAGGATTCTGATCAGATGGAGTTCCTAGACATCTCCTTGCTTGACATGATGTATTGATACACTGTCAAGATTGAGCAAAAGCTTAAACAGAAAAAGTGAGTCTTTGGATCTGTGAATCTGAAGCAAGGGAAAGGTGCCCCAAAACTACAGAGAAAAGGGGAAAGCCAAGGTGAGGTGACCCAGGATAACCTTCTGAAGTCGCAAAAAAATAATAACACCACGAAGGCAAAGAAGGACATAGGAAAGTGGTGTGAGTTCCATATGAGCTCCACTCACAACACAAGTGAGTGTCAGGCCAAGCAGTCACTGGTGGTCGATCTGAACGCTTATGAGTCTGACACAAGTTCCAGCTCTAAGTCAAAATGAAACAAGGGGAATTACAAAGGGAAGCATATCATTGACATGGAGCCTAGTGCTACTATGGCCACCACCAAGATCTAGAAGATTGAACCTGAAGATCCATAAAAGGGGGAGCGCATATTCCACTGAAAGATGTGGATGAAGGGTTCTCTGTTGCAGTTCATTGTTGACATCAGGAGCCAAAAGAACCTCATTTCAGCGGAGGTCATGAAGCGGCTAAGCCTACCAACTATAGCACATCTGCAGTTGTACACCATCAGGTGGCTTCACTAAGTACGAGATCTCTGCATTAGCTAGTAGTGTCGCTTTCCATACATTATCAAGCCCTTCATGAATGAGGTATTGTGTGATGTTTCTCCTCTTCAAGTTTGTGATGTATTATTAGGACAACCATATTTATGGAAACAACATGTTATATATGATTATAAACCTTTCTCTGTTATTATTTCTTTGGGTCCTAAGCTATAAAAGATACCGGAGGTGGCCTCAAACTATTCTATTGGTGTATTCCTCACCCAACATGGGCATACAGTCGCTTATCATAGTGAGACACTTTCTGATACAATTCGTAAGTACCCCACCTACAATAAATAAATGTATTCCATCATGCAGGCTTTCCAACATTGGAGGCACTGCATTCTAGGGAAGGAGAGGGTCATCCACATCAGTCACCAACCTCTTTAGTTTATACAGACACAGGGGAAGTTGCAGAACGATCACCATCAGAAACAGTCTACATATCTATAAGAATTCCACTTGAACATTAAATACAAAAGGGGCAGCACCAATCATGTTGTAGACTACCTCAGCTAGCCCCGAGTTGTAGGACTGACTATTGCTCTCAACTCTTGTGGTCACGAGACTTCTAGATGGTCGTAAATATACAAAAATTATCCAAAGTTTGGCTCCACATACCGAATTCTAGTAGATGGGAAGAAAGTTCCTGATTTCCACCTCTAGGATGAATTATTATGCTACCTCAGCCACATTTTTGTTCCTTCAAGCGAGCGTGCCAAACTGATTTGGGAGGCACACTACAGCCAAATCGCGTGACGCTTTGGGGTGGAGAAAATTATGTTTGTACTACAAAAGTACTTCTATTGGCCCAAACTTCGGCTGGATGTTGGGAAATATATCAAAATCTTGCATTGCATGTGCCATCGCCAAGCCATCCATAAAGAATAAAGCCCTGTACACTCCTTTGACTACCTCCAGCCAACTGTGAGAACCCATATCTATGGACTATATGTGTGGCCTCCCTTCTACCAAACATGGTAATGACTATGTATTTTTGGTCATGGATAGATTTTATAAGATCGCTATATTGGCAACCTACAAGAAGAGTATCACAGAAGAGGACATTTCCAAACTCTTCTTTGAACGAGTATCGGTGCATTTTAGGATCTCACGAACCATTATATCATATCAGAATAGTAGATTCATAAGCACATTCTAGTCAAGCCTCTGGACACTATTGGACACCAAGCTCACCAAGTCGACTGCGTTCCATCCCCAAACTAATGGTCAGACAATGGTCGTCAATAGGATAATAGTGCACATGCTTCAGATGTACAACTCTAAGCATCCTCAAATCTGGGATGAGAGTCGTCCATATGTGCAACACATTTATAATAGAGCTCTGCATAGCTCGACTGGTCGCAATCCCTTTCAAGTGGGTCTAGGATTTCAACCGATGTGTCCAATTGATGTTTCCATGCCTTAGATGACTACAGAGACAGAATCCACACATGTATCATTTGAGGCAGATAAAGCGACTAGATTTATTGAATGCATCCAACACATCCACCAAGAGGTTCATGACATCCTGTAGAAGTCAAATGCCAAGTACAAGCAGCAACATGATCAACATTGGGTGGCACACAAGTTTAAGGTGAGCGACAAAGTCTGATTGCATTTTCACAAAGAACATCTTACCGAAGCCCATTGGAAGCTTAGACCAAGCTGATATGGTCCTTACGCCATTACCAAGGTTTTCGGAGACAATGTTTTTGAGCTCAGCATTCCCCCATTCCTTGGTCTACACCTAGTGTTCAATGTGGACCGCCTTCGACCATACTTCCCAACATTACTAGACACATCATACATTGCAGAACAACTCACACCAACAGAGTTAAATTGATACTACATGGAACAAGCCACAACCAATTGCTTATGGACTCATAGGTCAAGAAAACTCGTGAGCAGGAGATCCAACTATATCGGGTTGTCAAAGTAGGCCAACTCCTACACCAAGGCAAGTGGCTCACCAGGGATAAAGTTCAATAGAAATTTTCTCACCTCATGGAGGCTCTGCATGCAATGGGGAGTATTGCTTCCTAAAGGGGGAGGAATGGTCTAGGTGGATATTGGTGGCCACCCACCTATTCCACCTAGACCTCCAGTTGGTTTCAATTGTTTCCTTGTTTATTTCAGCATTTTTTATTTTTAGCAGTTTTTCGGGTCCTGAATTTCCAGAGCAGTTTTGACCCCCTAAACGACATTTTTTTGAGGTCCCATGCAGGAGCATAGTTGTTGGCAAGGGCCTACGGAAAAACGTGTAGTACTTAGAGAGACCTTCACAACAAGGTATCATACAAGCCAAACATAGATAATATGACCAAGTTATGACCCGCGGGAAGTTGAAGATACCTGGACCATAGATTACAAAGGATTTAAACAATCAATACCACCATCATCAAGGTACATAAAGAGCTTGGCTCGCTTCAGGAAATGCCAATTCCATGCCCTCATACATGATAAAATCGAATGAAAACATTGCAATCCTAACATTACCATTAAATTCTAGTATTTTTGGTCAAACTATGGGAGGAAAAATGAGAATCCTATGATCCAAGTGGATATTGGTGGCCACTCACCTATTCCACCTAGACCTCCAGTCGGCTTCAATTGTTTCCTTGTTTATTTCAGCATTTATAATTTCTAGCATTTTCCAAGTCCTAAACTTCTAGAGTAGTTATGTTTCCCTCAAAGATGTTTTTTGAGGTCCATTGTAGGCTTGTTGCCATAGGTATGGTCTTGCAGAAAAACTTCAAGCACTCAGAGAGACCTTTCCAACAACGTATCATGCATGCCAAACAGAGATAATATGACCAAGTTATGACCTCGGGAGGTTGGCTGCCCAACTAACCCCAACAGGGCCCACAAACTCTTGGTGTTTCATCTCCTGAGGTTAGGGTTTTGGTTTTTTAGGGTTTTCTCATGCTTTTAAATAATAAATAGGCCCTTGAGACTCATTGTAACATAGTTTAGAGGCATGTAGCCACCACATCACTTCTCAGAGATAAGCTACCATGGCCCGAGCTCATCTTATTTCCATTCTATTTGTAAGCATACTTCAATATTTAATATTAATGAAATGAAGTATTATTTATGTTTCATCTTTGTATTTATGGTTATATCTGTAATTTGTTTCGTTCCTGTTTAAATTCAGATTACTGGTATCAGAGAGGTCTGATCTTTCTCTATTTTTCTTTGCATGTCCCCAAAAAGGGCAGGATATAAGGAGTTAGGGCTTGAACTGGTCGAACCTTTGCAAGACTAGCCTTGCAATCCTGCTGACCTCCCATGGAAGAAGAAAAGAAAGATGAGGGGGCAGGAGAGCGTATCAAAATCTTGCTCGAAGAAGCCCTTGAGCAACAATGAAATGGGATGATGGACATCTCAATATTAAAATCTCAATAAGAAACCACTTGCATGCAAACAAAGGAAACTAGTTTTAATTCATCATTTTAGTAGAAGGGATGCTCAACTTGAACACTCGTTTTTACAACTTGATAAAGTGATGAATAAGCTATGAACTAATGAAATCAATTACTATGCATGAACCATAAAGCAATCTGAAATAAAGCTTTGAAAAACCAGTTCTACAATAACCAGATTACAAGGAAATAAAACTAGTTAACAAGGAAGTGTACTTAGCTTGGAGTGGGGGCCCTCCACCCTTGCCTTGCACACTTGAGAGCTGATATCAGAAGCTTAAATTCAGTCACACATCCATGGCATTGAACAACAAAATAGTAATAACACAAGTCTTCAAATTAACTCCTCAATCCAAAGGTGTCACAGCATAAAAGTATAATAAGTCAATACATAAGCCATCAAAGTTTTGGCTTTAAATAAGAAGTCTCATGAAACAAACTGATCTATATTCACTCAAACAAACCCATCTACTCTCATCCACCTATATAAGTCGAATTCATTACTCCCATCCCAAGAAAGATGACCAATCCTATAGAATCTCAAAACTGCCCTATTTCTATGGGATTTCTGAATGACTAGTCATGATTGACTAGCACCAAATGGGCCTAATAAAGCTTGTTCTGTTCGAACTAAGCATAGCTGGCTTAGTCCTAGTTCCCAAGCTATCCATCCATGCATTAAATTCGTGCCCAAGTGTCCTGCAACCATATCAACCATAGAGCTATTACGGGAATTTCTGAATCTGCCAATTTTGCACTAAAAACCAAACTTTCATAAAAACTTTAGAAATTGAGAAATTAAAATTAAATACCTGAATGGATATCAAATATACATCAAAATGGGATAAATGAAGGGAAAATGGATGGGAAATAGATGGATTAGTAAGTTTCTTTGAGCAAAAATAAGACCAAAACTAAGGCCCAACATCTCTCCCTTGCTTATCATCAAGCATGTCCCCATGCTTGCTTACTCCTCTTTGACCTTCTTCTCTCTGTAGTAGATGTTGTACCTGTAGATGCTTCCTGTTGTGCTGCCCTGACCAAACAATCCAAACCTGTGTCATGTCTTTCCCTGAACAAAGCTGCTTTGACCTTCTGTTTTTCATACTTTGCCTGCCACATATTCTTTTCCTTTAGCCATTTAAATGCTTGCTTAGAAAGTAGATCATTTTTTTGTTTCAGTCTCCCCAATTCTTCATTTAACTTTTCATTTGCCTTAACCAATTTAGCATTATCTTTCTTATTTGCCTTGTTTTCCTCATTTAATTGTTTCTTCAAGATTTTGCTAATTTCCAATTGGTCAGTTAAGTCCCTGATTCTTCCCAAATTGATTTCTTTTTCAAAATCTTGTGTTGTTTTCATTAGTGATGCTGTTGCTGCATCATCATGAAGAATCCCTCTCAAATATTTCTTGTGCAATGTCATTTTATTCTTGTTGTCTTGGGGAACATGTTTCTACTTCCTTGTCTAAGTCAATGGGACTTTTATTCCTAAATCTTCTAGGAATAGACATAACAGAGGTTTCATTTTCCTGCATGGCCATGTTATTTTACTGTTTAGCTCTTTTTTTGGGATACAAGGGTGAATTCATCAATCCTCTATTTTCCTACTTTGTTTTATCCTGTACTTCATTAATCTGTTCAATGAGCTGATTTTTAGACATGAACTCTCTCCACACTATGCCCTGTGACCTCACCTGATACTCAACTAGGATTTTGATCAATCCTTGGTGGTAAATCTGTCCTGCTTTAGGCTTGTGTTCATGTTTTACTGTTTCAATCATTCTCAAGAGGCTCCTATATATGAAATAAGGCAAGTTAATCCTATCCTCTCCCTTAATATGTTGTAGAAGTCTGACATGATACAAGTGGGCAACGCTATATCCTCTATCACAAGTCAAAAACTTCTGGATGACCAAAACCAACTCACACCATGGTTCATTGAACCATTCCCTAGGTATCCCTTTTGTTCTATCAAAAGTCCCTTTCCGGTTCTTCTCAAGAAAGAAAGTCCAAGCTTTCTCCTTGAAGTGCAGGCCTTTGTAATACTTCTCACCTATCATGGGTAGATCTAAAGCTTGGGAAAGATATTCCTGGGTTACAGGAATGTCATGCGGAAAGAGTCAATTTTGCGGACAAAACCGACCTCCCTAGAAGCTAAGGCTTTCTAGTGACAAACAAAACAATCAAGCACTATCTTTCCCTAAATATGCATTTAAAATACAAGCAACCAGGTGTTTAAAGCATACCTTTAGTCCAACGCTGTTTGTAGCAGTCCAGCCTCTCCGATCCAGATGAGCTCCTCCTTCTCCTTGAAACCTGCATTCACTAACAAGAAAACGATTACATAGCACCTGAATAACTCATATAATAAAACATATTCATCACAAAGACCAAGGAGTATATGAAACAAATTATATATAACAACTTGTTGAGAAAAATGAACTTAATTGTATTAATTGGAAACAAAAGAAACCATTACAACTAGTGCCTTGGTTTTGTGCAGGTCCCTCCCAGGGTCTAGCAAGAGTTCCCCTTTACTTTGATCAGCTCACCCACTTCCAAATGAAGCTAAGAAAGGATGGGAATCTCTCCTCTCAAGATCTATAAGGGAGTCTTAATTTCAGTAGCATCTACCCTTAGGAATGTTCAGCTTTCAACTTTCCCTCCCTCTGGCCCAATGCCTATATTTATAATGCTTTGGAGGAAGTTAATCAGGTCCACCATCAATGGGATAAGCCCTTATTTCAATGGGATAGCTCCCCTCTTGATGGGATAAGTTCCTCTTTCTTTGGGATGCATGAACCATCTGGAGGCGCTCAATACACGTCAAAACATCTTCTAGAATGCTCTAGAATCGACCACAAGTAACTTTTTTGAAGTAAAACTCACGCCTTTTGACCTTTACAGGAGTACGCACCCACCCCTTTACAGACAGAGCATACAAGTACGCAGGTATTGTGAACTTGAGGTGCGTACACGCAGGTAAGGGTAAGAGAAACTGCGTAACCAGAGTTATATTGATTTTTAAGGACTTTCTCTCTTTCTTGGAGTTTGACATGAGGAGCAGAGGTATAAGACTTGCCAAGGAGGATAGTATGACAGTTGATGGAGCCATACTAACTGCAAATAGTCATGGTGACAAATTTTAGTGTAACAGATTTCCCCCTAAAGTGCGAAGCCTGTAGTAGATTGGGGTTTCATATCATCTAGGAAGGGTGAAGCACTTTATCATTTCAAGGATTATCTTGTGGAGATCCCAGTCGGAACCTACAAATGGTCAACACAAAATACATATATAAGATCATATCATCGCTGAGGTAGGCATTCCCATACTCAGATTGAAAACTTTAACTAACAAACTAACTACTGCTCTGATATAGGAATGATTTCGCAGTACATCATAATCATAGACTCATGTAGACACAGTATGGACGCAACCATCTGTTTATAATTAGTCTACTATATAATGAATACAAAACTCCTCGTAGCCTGGATGGTGGAAACTAGATCCAGGGTCTTCATTTCTACTTCCCAAAATAGTACGATTCTATCCATGCAAATAAATGAGTTGATGTCGAACATGGTAGAAACCACTTGATTACCAGTCGATGATGTAAACTGTTAACAAGTGTGAGAGACCACCAGTGATGTCAATGGCTCTCAAAGCACCCAGTCCAATCCATGAGATGTGAATGAATGTATTGATGTCGAACATATCACAGAATCCTTCGATCGAAAGTCAATGATGTAAACCGTCGTCAAAGGCGAGAAACCTGCCATTGATGCATGCATATTTCAAGGTACTGACAATTTCTAGGTCATCTTTCTAGATAATTTGCTGATGTCGATAGAAAGCGACCCGTTGCAGGCAAGCCCACAACACGAAATCATAAATCAAGTTGAAGAAATGTAGCTGTAAGGACTGACTCAGGGATGGTCAAGATGGATGACAGGTATTTTGCAGATGAATGGTTTATTTGCAGTGACCTATTGAACACATAATGACACAACAGATGGCTGGGTGACAATTGACCCAAAGTTAATACCCGGAACCGGCTGAAGATTTTCAATGTGGTTTGATCAACTGTTAGGCAAAGGATTTCCCAACCCAGGTGAATGAAAAAGTGTCGTGTTCAAGAGTGGTGATAAGGTTTCTCTGAGACAAAGGATAACAAATAGGCTCATTTTTCTCTCTTTTCCCCCACCATTTCTAGCAAGTACCTCTTTATTTTTTAACAAGCTTGAGGAGGATAACATATGCTTGATTATAAGCTCATCCTTCGGATGAGTCCAACTTAGTTTAGATTCGAACCCTAAGAAGGAGTGGTCTGTTCCTGTTTGTAATCGAACAGGTCCTTTACTGTGAAATTTTAACGAGTCCAGTATAGGAGAAACTCGGCGTTTTTCAATTGTAGAGAGTCTGAAAAAACTTAAGAAGACTCCACGGTTGACCTTTTTCATAAATTTGTGTCTCTCAAGCCCAAAAAAGTATAAAATAATACTTGAGAGAACCGCTTGATCTTTACGACCAAGGAGTACTTTCATGATTAGTGTCTTTGACCTGAAAAGTAAAAAGCGATCAAGGACACGTCGTTTTATTTCCAATATCGAATTTGAAATGACAAAAATCCGGTAATCTTTTCATGTTTTTACGGTCAGAAAAGGGTTATAAGAGGATCGTCTTTTAATTCTGTTTTAACGAGTGTAAAATAAATGCTCGACAATCTTTTCATGTTTTAGGAGTCAGAAAAGGGCTTAAAGATGGCTCTGATGTTTTTGTTTGTAAAAAATGACAATTTTCCCTGAAAATCCTTTTATCCTGCACAAAAGCCAACACATTACTCATACCTGTTTAAAGATAGATAAAAATACTTTGAAAAATACCTTTTCATGGTGAAAAATAAACAAATTTACCATTTATTTACCCAAAAAACCTATAAAAAGGGCTTTTACCAATTCATTTTTACCATTTTACTGTTGAGGAGTGAAAAAGGGCTTTTGGCAAGAAACTTCCCGTGGACATTGCGGAGAATCCGACCGTCGAAATCAAACGCCATCTCTTTTAGGTATTCTACAACATCCTCCTCTTCATTTTCATCCATTTAGAATTTGTTTTTAGGCCCTAGATGTCATTTTTTGGAGGCTTTGGGGTTTCAAGATCCGCCTTTCGGGGTACGCAGGTGCCACACTAGGGACCCGCGTACCCCGACATTTTCTCAGTTGGGAAAATGCCGGGCGTATGCACCTTGCCTTAAGGGAACCTGCGTACGCACGCTCTGTTCCTAAAGGCGGGGTGCGTACTCCGCGCAAAGGTTTTTCAAACCCCAAATTCTCCAAATTGGACCAACAATTTTTTAATTCATGGATTCTAATGGATGTTTTCTGGTGTGTAGATTTCCCACCATGCTTGATTGGCACGAGAGAGAGCACGAAGATGTTGATTTGGCCACCATTAGTCATCAACAATCCATTGATGCTTTGAAGGCATGCGGCCTTTACAAATACTGGGCCATACCTAGCATGAGGGCCCAGATGCGCTTTCTAGAGTGGCTGGTAGAGAGATGGAATGTTCAAGACCAGTGTTTTTACATTGGAGGGCACCAACTCAAGATAGAGCCCTCAGATATCTACTTCCTCACTGGTTTGCCCAAGAGAGGCAAACACTTGACTCTGTTCGGGACTAGGCCGGGTGGCCAGTCCATCGCTAGTCTCCAACTAGAGTGGTGTAACACTTAGTCTTAGGAGAAGGGGATAGAGATCAAAACTATATACTGCCCTGAACTTATGGTGATTGCTTTTACAGTTACCAGACTTTGTGGGGCTGCCACTTTACACATTGCCACTGGATCCCAGATGCAGATGGCGATTGATTGCTATCGAGGTACCATTTTCAACTGGTGTGATGCTATGTTGGCCAATTTAAAGGGCCAACTGACTAGAGCCAAAAACGGACAGCTAAAGACTTTTGGTTATGGGCCTTTATTTGTGAGTTTTGGCTTAGAGAGGGTTCCGATGCTGATCCCACAGCAGCTCACTGTTGAGGCTGGGCTTTCCCGAGAGCTTAAATTGATGCGATGGTTTGCGGTTATGGCCCGTCATCCTGATGAGGGGACAGAGGTTGTCCGATTTACTCCAGAGTACTTTCACTGGTTAGAGGACCAGGTCTTTTCTATACAAGATTTTCCTTATGCCGGAGTTGATTTTCGTGGAGATCCGGACATGGTTCTTCCACCGGGAGAACAATGGGATGACACAGGTAATTCATTTTTCACAAGTTTTTAAATTATCTATATTTTTTTTTTGTTTTTTATATCATCTCAAAACTGACAGTAATAATTTTCAAAATGCAGATGTAGGTCCGCGTCGTCCAGCCAATCTCCAGCCTTTCGAGAGGAGACTACCAGTTGCAGCGGCACTGGCCCCACGGGACGAGGCTACAGAGACCTTAGCTGAGTTGGAACAAGAACTAGAGCCTCTAACGGCAGATATACCAGAGACTACTATAGACGATATTCCTATCAGGCTTCAGCGCTATGTAGTCGCAGTCCCAGGACCTTTTAGAAGGTTCTTTTGTAGGGTAGCCCGTGCAGTGGTGTCATATAGAGAGCATCACCAGTGATTAGATGGTCGCTTTGTAGACACATGTGACATTTTGGTTTTTTGTACTTATCATTTTTGCCGATCATAAGGTGTTTTTCAACCTATGATCGAAGACGATGTATTTTTTGACACACTCCTATCTATATATATCATTATTACCGGCTTATCTGTTGAACATTTGTGATGAAATGTTTTTAAATTTACATGTATGATTATTGCAAATGTCTATTTAACATTCGAGAAGCAATTGCATCTACTAATGTATTTAAAGACCTTGGAATATGCTGATATTCAATGTAATCAAATTCACATTCCAAGAGACGCACTCTAAAAAATAACCTTAATAACACTGGATTTCTAATGGCATAAACTCTCTTAAGCTTTAATACAACGAGTTCAGAATCTAACCTCACTATCAAACTCTGAATCCCAAATGAAATAGATTCAGACAATAACTCAATCACTACACTGTACTCGGCAATGTTGTTTGTTGTTTGACCGAGGCTCACCCCATGTATAGAAACTAACTCTTCAGAGGGCGAATAGATAACCCAAGCTGCGGAAGAGATATTCCGTGTACTACGACAAGCACCATCAGTGAATCCAATGTATGTTTGGAGAGGCATCGACATCTGCAATATCAAGAGTAAAACCAAGATAAGCCAGAATAACGACGAAAAACACACTCTCTAGGCTAAGCACACTATCTAAACAAACAAACACACCAGCTAGAAAGAAAAACCTAACCTAACTAAAATCTCCATACCCATCATTTAAGCATAATACCTCTTTAAGTAAAGTCCATTTCTGGGTTTACCTATAGAGTCCCCGTCAAAGTCTACCAGCTCATAAGCCCCTTTTGCTAGCTTTCGCTTGACAATATAGGGCCCATGCCACATAGGAACGAATTTTCCAGCACCTAATTTATCATTAGCTTGATCATATCATAGCACTAGGTCTCCTTCCGAAAAATTTTGAGGGGTCACATTTCGATCATACTGAGCTTTCATACGTTTTGCGTGAGTCTCGAGCGCCAATGCAGCATCACATCGAGTCTCATCTAATTGAGCTAAGTATAATAAACGCTTCTCCTCTTCGGAAGTAGCTGGAAGTAATTCGATGGCCATTTGCAGTGACGGGATTTCGCATTCAATGGGCAGCACAGCTTCCAAACCATAAACTAGTTGGAAAGGAGTGAACCCTGTTGATGTTTTCACTGAGGTTCGGTACGCCCAAAGCGCTGAAAATAACATGTTGTGCCAATTCGACCGATGAATACCAATGATTTGTTGGATCATGATAACTAAAACTTTGTTGATGGACTCAACCAGACCATTTTCTTGTGGATAATAAGGAGTTGAGCTATCGTGACGCAAACCAAGCTGGCCTGTAAGCTCTGTCATCATAACGTTTCGAAAATGGCACCCATGGTCAGTGATTATCACTTGTGGGACACCAAACCTAGCAATAATGTGATTGAATACGAAAATTGCAGCTGTCTTGCCGCCTGCCTCGAATGTAGGCATCGCCTCGGCCCACTTAGTAAAATAATCTACCGCAAGGATGATATACACATGCCCCCCGGCCGAGTGAGGGTTACATGTAATAAAATCGATACCCCATTTGGCAAAAGGACCAACGACAATTATAGGGTGGAGAGGAGCAGGTGGAGCGCGCATCTTTCGATCAAACACTTTACAGTTGTGGCATTTCCGGACCGCAGTAATACAATCTTTAAACAAGGACGGCTAGAAGTAGCCAGCGCGCAATATCTTTTGAGCTGTGGCATACCCAGACATATGACCGCCACATGCTCCAGAGTGACAGTCATTCAAAACCCTTTCAGCTTCCTCGCAAGTTAAGCAACGTCGAAAAACCAAATCCGCCCCACGACGATAAAGAGTATCTCGAATAATTTTGTATTGTTGGGACTGGAATCGAATTTTCCGACGTTCCAACTTTGAAACTTCAGGCTGAAAGGATTGGGTCTGGAGATAGACGATGATATCCCCATACCACGGATCTAAAGTGCTGATGAGAAACAAAGATTCGTCCGCAATGGGCTCCTCTGCCACAGTTTCTGTGTCAGCACGCGGGAAGTCACACATTAACTCTGCAAAAACTAAAGATTTCTTAGACTTAGATTTCTCAAACTCCAAGTCGAACTCTTGCAGGATAACGATCCATTTAGAGTACTTGCCCCCTAGCAATTGTTTAGTCAAAATGTAGATCATAGGGTTGCAATCCGAAATGACTGTAGTTTTACGAAGTAAAATGTAATGACGAAAACGTTGGACAGCTTGAACGGCTGCCAATGCCAATTTCTCCACATGTGAATATTTTAGCTCAGTTGGGTTTAACGTCCGACTAAGGTAATATATCACATGTTCCGTTCTGAATTCGTCTTCCTGAACTAAGACCATCCCAATGGTGGAATGAGTGGCGGCGAGGTACAAAAAGTAATCCTGGTTGTAGTTGGGAGGATGCAGCAACGGTGCATGGGTCAACGCGTGCTTGAGTGCATCAAAAGATTTCTGAGCTATCTCATCCCAAGAGAATTGAGCTTTCTGTTTCAACAACCGGGTGAAACCCTTTGTAACCTTGGCGTAGTTAGGAATGAATCGTCGTAAAAAGTTTGCTTTCCCCTGCAAACTTTGGAGTTGGCGAAGACTCGAAGGAGGAGGCAATTTGATGATAGCTTCTACCTTCGAGGGATCGACGCAAATGCTGGCTTTCGAAACTACAAATCCCAGCAATCGACCCACTTCTATACAGAAGAGAAATTTGTGTGGGTTCAACCGAATTCGATAATGCCTACACCTCATGAAAATTGCTCGTAAATGGACAAGGTGGTCAGCTCGATGTAATGAATGAGTGGGCAAATCATCGAGATACGGTTGCACAATGTGTTTGATGTCATGAAATGCATAAGACATCGCCCTTTGAAAAGTTGCTCCGGCATTCTTAAGCCCAAAAGGCAATTTGCAATAAGCAAATGTCCCCCATGGACAAATGAAAGCCGTTTTTGGTTGATCGGCAGGTAGAATATTGATTTGATTGTAACCAGAAAAACCGTCCATAAAGGAAAATATTTCACTGCCGGCACAATCATCAATTATTTGATCGATATAGGGTGTTGGGTGGTTTTCCTTCGGACAAGCTCGATTAATGTCCCTATAGTCAATGCATATTCTTATTGTTCCCTATTTTTTGTTAACCGGAACAATATTCGATACCCAATCCGTTAATGGGATCGGATAAATGAAACCTGCTTTCAACAGCTTCTCAACTTCTGCTTTAATTGCAGTCGCTTTTCGTCGGTGAATCTGATGCAAACGTTGCTGGACAGGTTTAGCGTCCGGGTAAGTCTTGATCTCATGGACAACAATCGCGGGATCAATTCCTGGCATTTCCTCATAGGACCAGGCAAACACGTCGTGGAATTCTTGAAATAGGGCCTTGTATGTCTGAATTTCGTCATCTGAACACGAGGCACCTATATGAATGTGCTCAACAATTCCGGGCTTGACTGAAATGTCAATGGGAATAGTTCGAGAAATGTTTCCCAAATTCAGCTCTGAATCAGGATGTTTCATTGGATTCTGAGCTTCTTTGACATATTCAGCTGTAAAGATTGATGAGAAATCATTTTCAAAACGATCCTCCTTAGGTAAAAATAAAGATCTGTGATGGAGATCTTCCCATGGTAAATCGTCTACACACAGGACTTCACGAAGTTGCTCGTCAGATGACACAACTTCGGGAAATGCTATTATCTCCGAGGTTGATGTGAAAAGTGATTCCTCACGGACCACATTCATTTGGTCGATTTTGGTTGAACGCGGGTCGGTAAAAGACTGCACGGCTTCATAGGCAATTTCATATGGACTCAAAGGCATAGCATCACCAAATGAGTCTATCTCAGATTCAGAAGGAACGATCCAAGGATCGTCATAAACAATAGTGTCTGATGTAATCATATGAATGGATGCAAACGAAGACAATGCGTTGATTGGAGGAAAAGGAAAAGTTCCCAGTAAACCGGCATCTTTAACTAATCCTACTCCAACATCCTTATAAGGGATAGTTGTTTTACCGACATGCTGAATACTCTCTGAAGAGGATGGGTCAGATGAAAAGTAAGCCAGCTGGTCTATTGTTATGATCTTGCCATTATGTGGAAACTTTATTACTGGGAAGACCGATGAAACGACCGCTGTCATAGCGTAAGACCAACTTTGACCCAAGAGAAGGTTGTAGTCTAGAGGGGCATCAACCACCTCCACATCTAGACTAACGGTTTTTCCTTCAACCCCTATAGGAAAATCCTGAAGAATGCCAAAAGGATGAAACCCACGGCCATCAAAGGCCTTAAGAATTGTCGGGGATTGATTTAGTGAAGGAGAACCAAGCGATCTCCAACACTGTATCGACATAATACACGTGGAAGCTCCCTCATCAATTACAGTCCGATGAATAGGCCTGTTTTTGAATATCACTGGGATCTGGAAAGCCATTTGATGAGGCAAACGTGTACTATTTTCTAGATCAAAGATTATTAGGTTCGGGTCCTGAACATCAACAGCTCCTATAGCTGACAAAAGTAATTTGCGTTGTGCTGGGCATGATTGTAGTACTTCCAAAGCCGACATTACTGAGGGTGAAACAGCTAAGTCGTCAACAATGTTATAATTCTGGGCCGCTCTCGCATCTGGATTGAAAGCAGACTTTCGAAGTATACCCTTGGCGGGCGGTTTGATTACTAAGTCCGGGTTAGGCTTCTCGATCTGTAGTGGATCGGAAACGGGAGCTGAGGTTGATGGATTAGAATGAGAAGATTCTGCTTCTTTGCCATCAACAGGACTTTTACTACCATAATCTTGCGATCGAGTCGCAATCCTTACATGAGACATCATCAATATGGGTTCTTCACTGGCACTCGAGGAAGAACCTATCATCTTACTCTCCTTCTTTGGAAATGGATCTTTCAAAACAGTAGGAGTTGGGGAACCTTTGACGATTTTCACAACCTCTGCCCGATGAGGGCAATCTCTTGTAAAATGATCCTCTTCACAAATAAGACAAGGATAACGAGGTTTGCGCTTTTCTTCATTGGTTTCCGACTTTTCAGTTTTCTCCTTTGGAATTTTGTCTACTTTATTCTTCTTCTTGCCTTTCTTTTTCCCACCGGATTTTGATTTAGCTGTAGATGACTCTACAGCGTGAATATCGGCGGAAACTTCAGCAGAAGAATCTCCTGTCGGGGAGTCTGGTAAGGTTATAATAGGAGAAGAATTCTTTGAAGACTTCTTCTTACTTTTAGTGTTCACCGTACCAATCATACCGTCATCGGCATGAGATCCCGAAGGAGCAGCAGCGATTTGATTTGACTTAGGAAGATCTAGGATCTTTTCGTGTAACGTACCTGACTGAGTATAAAATAAGTCAAGGTACTGCGCTTGAGCAATCACTTGCTCCTCAGTAACTACTCCTACCTTAGCTACGTCTTCAGTAATCTTCGGTAACAATGATTTAACAAACCATTCAGCTAAGATTTGGTCCGGGATAAAAACTTTCACTAACCGCCTTCGACGTCTCCATTCATGAATATGATCGGAAATATATGTGGACGTCGATTATTTTAATGAAGTTAGTAACTCCGTGCCATTATCATATCTAGCCAGCAACTGAAAATGAGTTAAAAACGAGGTAGCTAACTGGCTAAAATTATAAAAAGAGGCCCGTGGTAACTCAATGTACCACTTGGTCGCAAGACCAATGAGAGTACGCTGGAAAAGACGTAAGCGAATCGAATCATCCGAGATGGAATTAGAGGCACACCAGAGGTGGTAAGTCATCACATGATTCGACGGGTCCTCTCCAGACTTACCTTCGAACTTGGGAATGTCACTGGGCAACTTATTTGGCATTGGCGGCCAAAACGGAAGATAATTTATTGGATCATTCGTTAGGCGTGACAAGTCTGGTAAATCCAAAGTTGCGATAAACGGTAACTGCCGATTAGGATCCCTAAAACTCTGGGTCACGAGACCAGTCCCAGGAGGAGGATATCCAGGATAACTAGGAATAGGAATCGCGTTCGGGATATTGTATCCTCCCGGAAAACCAGGATTAACCGGACCGTATTGGGGTTGTTGTGATTGTTGATAAGTGTACCCAGGATATGGTTGATACTGGTAAACTGGCTGCTGGACAGCAGGACCGTATTGGTACTGTCCCGGGTACGGTTGATAAGTGAATTGTGGTTGACTAGTGACAACCGTACTTAAACCAGGTTGTCCTACAGGCATCTGAATCGTAGTTTGAATTGTTGATCCAGACGATGGTAAAGATGTCTGAGGAGTAGTTACAGAGACAGTAGAAACCGGAGCTGTCGATACTCCAGAAATAAGTGGGGTAGATTGAACAGATGTTGCGGTAGTTGCAACAGTCGTTTGAGATGGAGTACTAGGTGCAATAGGCCCAGACTGAGAAACTACCGAAGGTACAGAAGTTTGAACATTAGACTGGACTGGTTGCTGGGGTGAACCATAAACTAAGGGTTGTCCAGTTTGAGATGACAACTGTACACTTGGCTGCAATACCTGTTGAATTTGCGATGGATCCCACACTATGTTCATTCCGGGGTATTGACCCATAACAGGTTGAGGATATTGAGATCCATAACCGGATTGAGGGTAGGATTGATAATTGAAAGGTACATTTCCCGTACCTTGAACATAAGATTGACCTTGGGGTGGTTGGTAACCTTGACTCGAGTACTGACCTTGGGGTAGATACCCTTGAGGTAGGTACTGATACTGGGGTTGACCTTGAGGTATAAATTGATACTGAGGTTGACCTTGGGGTACATATTGAGGCTGGGGTTGACCTTGAGGAATGTACTGCACCACGGGTACATACTGTCCTTGAGGTTGCCCCCCAGGCGTTAATTGAGTCTGCCCCCTAGGCGGTAACTGGCCACCTTGAGGTTGAGAACTGGGAATTGAACCTGACATCATATAAATGTCTCCTACGCTCAACGGTTTATTACCATTGTTTCTAGTTAATAACCCATGTTCAATGGGTTAAGGAGATGCTCCCGCAAAAGTACCAGAAAGTGACTGATACCCAGAGGGAACAGAAGGACCGCCGTACAAAAAAGATTCAGGCGATTGAGTAAACATGGACGACTGACCTGACATATTTACAGGAGTATAAATACCTTCAGGTGGATAAGGAGCACGAGGTGGAGAAAAACTTAACCCTGAGTTGTCCAAATAATTAGTTAAAGAAAGATACCAAGTAGTACTTCTAGGTGGACTGTAAAAAATGGATTCACGCTCCCTTAGATCAATAGTAGGTTGATTTTCATGGATAGGGATGCCTATTTCTTCTTCTGGAGCAAGTTCTTCAATAGCTATCAAACCAGAAGGAAGATTTTCGGTGATGACTCTTTCTACCCTAGGTGAATCAGGAGCACTAGAAGTTGGAGTAATAGGTTCAGATATCTCAGGTTCTTCGCCTATATCACTAGTAGATGAAAAACTACCAGCAAGCTCGGAAACTGCAATAGCTTCAGGATTATAACCTGTTTCTAGACTTTGGTAATCAGGATGAACTACCAACGAAGACTCTCCTTCTTCAGGTGAACCTACTTTACTACCACTAGGAGTTACAAGGACTTTCAAACCTTCGTAATGACCCGGGACGTCTTCAGGAGGTTGGCCCCAAAGTCTACGGGACTTCCTCAACAAATCGACCACGGTTACAATCTCAGGAGACTGGCCCCGAAGTCTACGAGACTGTCTCGGTAATTCAGCCACAGTTAAAAACTTTTAACTACTGCACACGCAAACAAAGTAAAATCTCAAAGCAAACCGCCTAAAGTCTCTAAAGAACCAAACAAATTCGAATGACACGCCTAAAGAATCTAGGGTGTCAAACCATACACAAACAGTAACCTTCCGGACCGAAAACACTAGTTGGTGATGAAATCCAACATCGCCGAATTCAGTACAGAAGTGGCGTGTGGAACAGTTACCCCGGCAACCTGCTTAATGAATAGACTGGCACAAGTTCCTCCACTTTAACCGTCTCGAGTGAAGTGAACCCCCCAGAAAATCCAAGTGAGTCTAGCCGACGTCTGCTCCAGGTACAATGGGATCTTCCCTCCACCGTCACCTTGGGTAGAACCCTAAAGATAATGGTCACTAAGGTCACCAACAACAACAAATATACTTGGGGGAACAGTCTACGATCCGATAGCACGCAAGGGCAGAGTAACAAGCTCAATCCCCTCGCCGGCTCCTTGACAATAATCCAAGGTTTACCGACAAGTGACCCCAGGCTCCTCGACAATGGTCAATTCGAGGTTTACTGTTTGTAGTACGTGCGTATCTGGCGTCGTTCCCAATGAAGGAGGATTGATCCCCTCACTGGTTCGGACACGATCTCGTGCTTCTCCTTTAAGAGGAGCTTTCCCAGAGCATAAATGTAACAGTTGGATTTATCCTATCACAAGATGAGCTACTTGTTTGGTTTTGCTGTCTTGGAGAGTTAACTACTCTCCTACTCCAAGACACTAGCCTGATCTATATTGGTGTTTTAGAGCCCTAGTAAATAAAAAGTTACTAAGTTAATTTTACTTTAAGCGTTAATTTTTATGGCTTTTCTTTAGGACAAAAGGTAGTGGAGATGAAACTGATGGTGTGTAGACTCGACTCAAATCCACTAAAAAGATGCACCTAGGATGATTTAAACTATCATTCCTTTTCAATGAATTCCCTAGCTAAGAGAGTTGGAGAATGCAAAATTTATAAAGACAACTTTCTTGGCAATGAAAATCAAAAAAACAATCTCTTTATCTTTTCCAAAGCATACAACACATGACCACTAATTATTTCACGAAAACTTCCTTTCTCTTTTCAAAGACTTCAAACGCTACTAAAACAAACTTTTTCCCAAAAGAGATTTTTTGTATTTTTCCTATTTTAACAAAGCATGTAAAACTACTTAACCAAAAATCAATTCTAAGATCTATAAAAATCTAAAAGAAATTTATTTCAAAGCAAATCTAAGAGAAATTTACCTAAAAGCAAAAATAATGAGTTAAAAGCTTACAAAATATAATTCCAGGATGTTTTACTCAGTTAAAATTCAACCAAGGACTAGTTCATGCAGAATCATAAACCAGTCAAAAACAAAAATAAAAATCTTTTGTTCTTTTTCTTAAGAATGAAATTCACAGCTTAACAAACAAGCCTTCTCGAAATTGCGCAAAGAGACAACACAAAGGTAGGTTTCTCACAAAGGTGGATTTTACGAAAGGTTCGACTCCTAAGAAGACTGAAAAGACCAGGGATATCCAAGGTTTTTACAACTTCTAAAGCCAAAGTCACTACAAGACCAATGCAAAAATCAAACCTAGGGCTAGAACTTCTATGAACTTCACTAAAACCCTTGATGCTAATGAAACAAGCTTAGATGAAGACTTCTGATAGGTAACCAGTGGATCTGGGTAGCAAAAAACAAATTATAAACAAAATCTAAGAGGCAACAAGGAAAAAATGGAATTTTCTCAACTTTTGACAGGGTACGCGGGCAGCCTGTTTGCACAGGTGCGGCCACGCTCTGTGTACAAAGATGCAGTGCGTACAGGTACGCACTGTGCTTAACGCAGAGGGTGCGTACTTCTAACAAAACCAAGAAAAATAAAAACTAACTTAACCCTAAGCTATTCCACCCAAATTCATAGTCAATCAGTCAAAAACCAGAAAGAAATCGACTTTTCTCAAATCAAAGTATCAATCAAAAAAGAAATCAATCAAATCCATGGATTCCCCAATGGAGTCGCCATTTTGTCATGCGGAAAGAGTCAATTTTGTGGACAAAACCGACCTCCCTAGAAGCTAAGGCTTTCTAGTGACAAACAAAACAATCAAGCACTATATTTCCCTAAATATGCATTTAAAATACAAGCAACCAAGTGTTTAAAGCATACCTTTAGTCCAACGCTGTTTGTAGCAGTCCAGCCTCTCCGATCCAGATGAGCTCCTCCTTCTCCTTGAAACCTGCATTCACTAACAAGAAAATGATTACATAGCACCTGAATAACTCATATAATAAAACATATTCATCATAAAGACCAAGGAGTATATGAAACAAATTATATATAACAACTTGTTGAGAAAAATGAACTTAATTGTATTAATTGGAAACAAAAGAAACCATTACAACCAGTGCCTTGGTGTTGTGCAGGTCCCTCCCAGGGTCGAGCAAGAGTTCCCCTTTACTTTGATCAGCGCACCCACTTCCAAATGAAGCTAAGAAAGGATGGGAATCTCTCCTCTAAAGCTCTATAAGGGAGTCCTAATTTCAACAGCATCTACTCTTAGGAATGTTCAGCTTTCAACTTTCCCTCCCTCTGGCCCAATGCCTGTATTTATAATGCTTTGGAGGAAGTTAATCAGGTCCACCATCAATGGGATAAGCCCCTCTTTCAATGGGATAGCTCCCCTCTTGATGGGATAAGTTCCTCTTTCTTTGGGATGCATGAACCATCTGGAGGCGCTCAATACACGTCAAACCATCTTCTAGAATGCTCTAGAATCGACCACAAGTAACTTTTTTGAAGTAAAACTCGCGCCTTTTGACCTTTACAGGAGTACGCACCCACCCCTTTACAGACAGAGCGTACAAGTACGCAGGTATTGTGAACTTGAGGTGCGTACACGCAGGTAAGGGTAAGAGAAACTGCGTAACCAGAGTTATATTGATTTTTAAGGACTTTCTCTCTTTCTTGGAGTTTGACATGAGGAGCAGAGGTATAAGACTTGCCAAGGAGGATAGTATGACAGTTGATGGAGCCATACTAACTGCAAATAGTCATGGTGACAAATTTTAGTGTAACAAGGAATAATGACATCTCCTACCTGTGTCTGGTCCTGACTGAAGTTATTCATAAAGTCCCTGGTTATCTGTTTAGAGTGGCCATCAAATTTTTGTAAAAAGCTTATCATCCCTGCTTGGTAAAGTTTTTCTATAGTTTCCTTCCCCCAGCTCTCTATCTGAAATTTTGGCTCTACTCTGACTGACATTGTTTCTGAAAATCAGTGAATGAATGCCTCTGCTGTTACTAATTTCATCTTGACAATAAAAATATAACTATTGTTCGTTTTCAAAATGAAGTTTTGAAAGCAAAGAAGCTTACCTTCCTACTCTCAACAATTTAACTTTGATTCCCTTAACCTCTGTTTACTCTTTCTCTATAGAAGCACTGTTTTAGTTCCCTGTTCAAGCAAGCAAACACCTGTATACCCCTGTCAATATGCTAATATCTGTTCTTGAAAACAAAATACATATGCAAACAATGTTCCATGTATGCTCATCACCTTATACTGTTGCCAAAATCAAACCATAGGTTCACTGTGTATGTACAATCAAGAAAAATAAGGAGTGTTTTGACTACAGTGCATGCATATGGCTCTCGGCCTCATCACAAAAGTTTTTTTTTTTAATTTCCAAAATGCTCTCGGCCTCATTAAAAACATTTGAAAAAATGCTCTCTGTTGTATCATAAAAAATTTGCAAAATTTCTCTCAGCCTCATCATAAAAGTTTTGGAAATTGTAAACATGCTCGCAGCCTCATCATGAAAGTTTGAAAATTGTAAACATACTCTTGGCCTCAAAACAAAAATGATAAAAAAACACAGTGCATTTAAATTGAGTTTTAAATGGCTCGGCAATTGAACTCCCTTTGGCAACCAAAAATCGCACATGGCATGTCAGTTAAAACAAAAACAAAAACGCACAGGCAGCAAGGGTTCATAATAGAGACATATGGCGTTTTCTTGCATATGATACGTTAGGGATTGACTGTTGTTGAAGTGTTAATGGAATCAGCGTGCAATACAACAAAGTGTACAATCAAAACAAAGCGCAGTGCGCATTCAACCAACAGCGCGCACAATTCAATCAACAAACACCGCCATGCAGCACAAACACGCCATAACAATCATATTTCGGTGCCTCCTCTGCTCATAGACTTCGTTATGAACACGGAACACCATTAAAACTCCACATATAATGCCAGACCCTAATGTGTTATCCATGCAATGAATTCACATTTAAATGTTGTGCGATTCACTAGTAGTTTATGCCATGATTTACGCAGTGAATCAACTGATTTAGTGCTGTGGTTTCGGTGTTACCTGTTGTCAACGAGCGCTTGAGGAATATCCGGCGCTCCAAATCCCTGTTCAACCGTTCAATTGACTGGTGGCAAGGGCAGAGTAACGTAACCATTAATAACAGATAATTCACAACTTATACTCCACTGTGTGCCGAGCTTAAACAATTATTCCATTACCTGATTGAATCCCGAAAATCGGTGATCACTGGATGTTAGAACTGGGATGATTTTCCTTCTTAAATCCGCCTAAACTCACTTCACCCTCCTTTTTACTAGTTTGCAGATCCAAACGCCATCTCTCTGAGCTATTTGGCAATGAGGAATGAGGTTTAAACAGTGCAAGAACTCGGTCGGTTCATGACTGTTTCATGGGTGTACTGTGCACCTCTCGTTCATTGGTGTTACAACATGTGGTTGGTATGGCCGTCCTGTTTGACCAGTCGCCCAACTGTGTCATGAGGATGGCCAAATCATCATTTTATTTTGAATGGCATGCGTATAACCCTTGCACAGTGCACTGCCCAATGACAACCGGTTGCCATGCCACGGTGTTGAACCCGTACCTGTCTGCTGGTTGTTTGTCATTTTGGTTATATCGTTTTATTCATTGCTTAACCCTTTGGCTACGTTTAACATTATTGCCACCATCGTGTGCTCCTCATGCGTGCAATGATATTCAAGCATTGTTTGTATTGCAATGATGTGTATGCAATTACCATTTGACAATACCCCGCCGCAATACTTATATGCACAGTCGTGCCATATAGTCTGCGCGCGGCCGTCCACCATTCCTTATATCATATGCGCCCTTTCCTAAGTTTATACCATATGCCTTCACTTATATCATATACCATATGCGTTAACTTTATGTCATATGCGCTTTGGGTTATGAAATATATATATATATATATATATATATATATATATATGACTATAGCGCATGCACACCATTTGGACTATGGTATATAGTTTGATATGGTATATATTTACTTTGATTTCCATATAGCGCATGAGTTTTGTTTGGATTATATAGCATATATTTATAATTTTAAAATGACCATCTTGGGTCATATTTAAAATTATCACAATCACTAATGCTTGAGTTGTATGTGCAGGTTGAAAAGTTGTCCCAGTTTGGTCTTTTTAAGCTCTTAAAGAAAAATACTTAGGGGTTAATGTGGTTAATGAAAATAGGGAAGATGTATGGAAATGAAATGGAATATGATGTATAAGGGTTATAGGGTATGTATAGGGAATATAGGATATGAAATGATAATGAATATCCTCAGGTACTAATTTCAACTTAACAAAAACTAAAAATTTCTAAGAAAAATTTGAATTTTCAAGCAAAAAATGACTATACATATACTCCCCTGGATGATGTTTATACAAGTGGGATGAAATCAATTGATCAGATGTTGTAGATGGATCAAAAAGTAAACTTTATTGCTGCTCCTTGTTCTTCATGCTCTGGTTCTTGAATTGTTAGTTAGGCCCCTCTGTAATGATTCTTTGTTTCAGGTACCTCTGCACTGCTTACAGAATATGCACATGTTGCTTTGACATTGGTAGGTATTTCAGGTCCCTCGGCAATGATTTCTTATTTTAGGTCCCTCTGTTGACAATACAAGTGCCTTCTATACTTTAGCTTTCCAGCTAAAGATCTGATGCAAGTCTCCCCCTTGTTTAAGATGTGACTTGTCCTCAAGTCAGTTGTTGGTGGAGAGTGCCTGCATTGAAATTATGTGAGAACAATAGAACAAGAATAAGGAATTCATAGAGTCCAAGTTGCCCTGGTTTTCCCCTATGAATTCGTGTTTGCTAAGTGCCAGTTGCCTGGTTTTCACTAGCAAACAAATTATTTTTTTTATGTTTTTTTTTTTTTTATTCAACTACAAGACTGGAAGATGGCTGAGCCTGGTGTGCCATGACTTCCAGTTCTATATCTTCTATCAGTTGTTTCATAAATGCTTCTTTACTGATAGGTCTATTATAAAATTTGAGCCTATGTCCATTCACTATAAATGAGGTGGAGTCCTGGTCGATTGTCCTGGTCGATTGTCCTGATCTTGACTGCTCCATTGTCAAAGATTTTGTCAATTTCATATGGGCCTAGCCAGTGTGTTGTGAACTTTGCTTTGAAGTCTTTGAATTTGGAGTAAAAAAGTAATGCCCAGTCTCCCTTGGGAAATGTATTTGTTTTGATATATTTGTCGTGCCACTTCATTCTTTGTTGTTGCACCAATGTAGTATGTTCTATGGCTTGTTGAAAATGCTCATCCAATTGATTCAGTTCCATGATCCGCTGCTGTTGTGGTTCTGTCAGGTCTAGTCCTAGTTTAGTTGCTAGTCTGTATGTTTGTATTTGAAACTCTATAGGCAATAAGGCCTCTTTCCCATATACTAACTGGTATGGACTAAAACCAGTTGTATTCTTCCATGTGATTCTGTAGGCCCATAGTGCATCTTTTAATTTTTCAGACCAATCTTTTATATTCATCTGTACTGTTTTTGTCATGATATTTTCTAGGACTTTATTTGTTGATTCAATCTGCCCATTTGCTTGAGGATGATATGGTGTAGATTTCCTGTGTTTGATCTTGTATTTCTCTGTTAGATCTCGTACTAGCTTTGATGTAAACTGTGTTCCTTGATCTGTTACAATTTGTCTAGGTACTCCATATCTGACAAAGATTTCTTCAAAAAGAAAGGTGACCACTGTATCTTCTGTTGCTCTGTTCACTGCTTTAGCCTTTGCCCATTTGGTTACATAATCTGTACATACTAAGATGTACTTCTTTCCATTTGATGGTGGATTGATAGGTCCAACAAAGTCAAGTGCCCATTGCTCAAATGGTTCTATGAGGACCTGTGGCTTCAGCGGCATCTCATCTGTTGTGATTGGTCTCCTTGTTCTCTGGCAACTGTCACAATTCTTGACATATTTCTTAGAGTCTCTGAAGATGGATGGCCAGTAATAGCCCAGTTGCAGCACCTTATATGCTGTCCGTTTATCTGCAAAATGGCCACCACATGGTTCATCATGACATGCTCTTAGAATGTCTAATATTTCATCTTCTCGCACACATTTTCTAATTATCAGATCTGAACCAGTATAAAATAAATCACCATTTACCCAACTATACCTAGAGCTTTCTCTAACAATTTTGTGTTTTTTTTTTTCAGTGAATTGAGTTGGAAACTTTCCAGAAGATAAATAGTTTGCAATGTCTGCAAACCATGGTGTTTTTACTGTGATGGCAAATAGGTGTTCATTTGGAAAGTTATCTGCAACTGGATTTGGATCGTTGGGTGAATGTATGCGGGACAGAAAGTCAGCCACTTGATTTTCCTTGCCTGGCTGGTCTTGTATTGTGATATTAAATTCTTGCAATAACAGTAACCATCTTGTTATTCTTTCATTGGTGATGGGTTTATTCATCAAGTGTTTGATTGCTGAATGATCTGTATGAATGAAAACTTGATATCCTGTTATATAGTGTCTGAATTTGTTTACTGCATGTATAATGGCTAACATTTCTTTCTCTATGACTATGTGGTTCAATTCTGCAGGTGTTAGATTCTTGCTTATAAAGTATATTGCATAATTGAACAAGTTCTCTTTCTGTCCAAGAGAGGCACCTATCGCGGTACCAGATGCATCAGTTGATATATGAAATGGAAAAGACCAGTTTGGCCCACGGAGAATGGGTGCAACTAATAATTTCTCTTTCAGAATTTGAAATGCATTTTGACAGTCATTTGTCCAGTGAAATTCAATATCTTTTGCTAATAGTTTGGACAGAGGTTGGGCTATTTTACTGAAGTTTTCAATGAATGTCTATAATAGCCTGCATAGCCTAAGAAACTTCTTACCTCTTTCTGTGTTGTAGGAGGCATTAAGTTCACCTTAATTCCTGAAGCAGAAATATGGTGTCCCAGAACTATTCCTTCTGTCAACATCATATAGCATTTCCCATTGCTTAATGAAAAATTTGTTTCAATGCATCGTTTCAGAACTTTCTCAAGGTTATTTAGGCAATCATTATATGTGTTTCCATAAACTGTGAAGTCATCCATATAAACCTCTACACATTCATGAATTAGATCAGCAAATATTGCAAGCACTGCTCGTTGAAAAGTTGTAGGTGCATTGCATAAACCAAATGGCAAAACATTATATGCATAGGTTCCCCATGGGCAAGTGAATGTTGCCTTGTCTTGGTCTTCTGTTGCTATTCTTATCTGGTTGTATCCGCTAAACCCATCCAAGAAGGAGAAAAATTTCTTTCCAGCTAATGAGTCTAACACTTGATCAATGAATGGTAGAGGAAAATGATCTTTTAGTGTAGCTTTGTTTAGTTCTCGATAGTCCACACATACCCTCCAATTTCCATTTTTCTTTGGTACAATAACCAGTGGAGAAACCCATTGACTATCTGAAATAGGATAGATGAATCCAACATTTAACAATTTTTGTAGTTCCTCTTTCACTATTTCTTTCATCATGGGATTCATTCGTCTTTGAGGTTGTCTTACAGGTTTAAGTTGTTCATCTATATAGATGTGGTGGATACATGTGCTAGGATGTATTCCTTGCATGTCAGTATAATCCCAGGCAAAAGCTTTTGAATATTTCTGTAATAATGCAATTACCTCTTGCTCTTGTGCTGATTGCAACTCGTTTCCAATGTTTAAATGTTTTCCAGGATATACCTCAATTGTTTTTATTGTTGGATTGGAGATTGTGTTTATAGGAAAGATGTCTATAAAAGATTTCCGCAAATTTTGAACAGTACAAGTTTCCTGAAAGCATTGATTCAAAAGGTTACTTGCAGCTTCATATTGGACTTCTCTAAGCTGCTCTAAAATACTTGGTTCTGAAATGAAAAGATCCATTAAGTCTTCATTCTGTCCTTCTTCTCTAAAATCAAATAATTGATTTATACTTAAAACTGATTTAGTTTGTTGTTTTTCTTGAGTTTCAAGCACTGATTCTAAAGAAGTTGATTGTGCAGGTGAATAAAGAGCAATGTGTTTCCTTTCATATCCATGTGAAATAATCATGCTTCCTGATCTGCATCCTATGAAGGCATCAACGGTAGCTAACCATGGTCTGCCTAAGATTAGAGGATGTCCTCCCAAATTTGTTTTTGGTTGCAAGATACGGAAGTCAACAGGATACTCCCATGAATCCAAAGAGACTATGATATCTTCTAATATTCCTTCAGGAACAACTTTAGATCTGTCTGCTAGTTCTAAGATTGTAGAGGTTGATCTAATGCTGTTTAAATGCAAAGTTTTCATTGTCTCCATTGTCATTACATTTATAGCTGCTCCCAAGTCTATTAATGTGTTTGGTACTGAGAAATTATTTATTGATATAGTAACCATAGGGATACCAGGATCAATATATTTCTCTACTATGGTTTGTGTAGACATGAGGCTTGCTAGTTTACCAATGACTTGGATTGTAGTAGGATCCTTCTTCTTTTTCGCTGATTTTTGATGCACAATTCCTTTATTGTTTTAGCATATATTGGTATTTATTTAATTGCCTTCAACAAAGGAATTTTTACATAAGCATTTTTTAACTCATCTAAAATTTCAAATTCAGGAAGGGTTATTTCTTTTTGTTGTTCCACTAACCTTTCAGGATAAGGTGGTGTTTGTGTTGTAATGTTTGTTCCTTTCTGAATTTGTATCTCAGTTTGTGATGTTTCAGGTGATTCTCCTTGTTCAGTTGGTTCTTCTATGATTGGAGAAGAATCCTTTTTAAGCACTTTTCCAGACCTCAGATGGACATCATTAAGAGGAAGAATTGAATATGTGGGAAAACATGCTGCTTCCTCTACAGTGTATGCAGATTTGTCCACCTTATTATTCAGATTGGCCATTGGTTGGGCTGGTAATTGAGTTGGTCTAGGTTGATTTGTGGGTAGCTGTAACTGTTGTGGTTGGGTCAACAACGGTGGTGGATTCTGCTGTGGAAATGGGATGGATTGTGGATATGCAGAACGTTGTTTTTGAAATGGTATGGATTGCGGATATTGTGGATATGCAAATGGCTGTTGGTATTGTTGCTGGTATTGTTGTTGATATTGTTGAGGTGGCTGGTTTCCATAACCATATCCTCTCCAACCTTGTGCAGGTTGTTGTGAATATTGTTGTGGAGGCCAAGCTTGCCATGGCATTGGAGGGGTCCAAGGATTTTGAGGTGGATAGAGGTAATTTTGTTGAGGGAATTGTTGCTGATTTTGTTGAGGCATCCTAGGTTTCCATGGTGTTCGTGGTGCTACATAATAGAAACCTTCTATTCTTGGCACTTCTTCCATTGAGTTCATTTGTAATTCTTTCAATCTTAGACAATTTTCTATGGAATGATTTTCTGTACAAAGACCACAAACCTGAACACTATCCAAAGGACATTCTCCCAATGGATGTTTCTTTCTACATTTGGAACAAAAGATTGCTAGAGCTTGTTCTTGTTCTTCTTTCTTCTTGTTTGACTTTAGCACATCTACTTGTGTCCCTAATGTACTCAAGAGATTTGTTTTGAAGTTCTCCAATAAGCTTCCTATTTCAGCTCTTGTTATCCCTCCTACAGCTGACTTTGCTGCTTTTAAACTTGCTTCTCTTCTTCCTGTTTTTGATATTCCTCTAGAATATTTTTGACATAACTCAACAATTTATTCGAATGGTAGGTTTGAAATGTCTCCTTTACACATCACATTCAAAATGTCAAGGTATTCATCCCTTACACCCTTGAGAAAAATTGTTCGAATGGTTTCTTGATTTAGAGAGTGTTGTTTAGATTTCTGTAGATTATATGCAAATCTTTCCAAATATTCTTCTGAACTTTCATCTTCTTATTGTGTCATTCTGAAAACATCTTCCTTTGAATCTCTAGATCTACAATAAGCTTGATATTTTTTAAGGAAGACTGATCTCATAACATCCCAAGAAGCTATTGTTTGTTCTCCTAAACCCATAAACCATTTCAAAGCTGTTTCTTTTAATGTTGCAAGGAAAAGACGAAGTTTATGAATGTCATCAGTGTATCCATATGTTCTACATAGAATATCAAATTCAAACATAAATGCATCAAGATCTTCCGTGGACATTCCATAAAAATTTGGCAATACAGAAGGTGGAATATTTTTCATTTTCACTTCTTCTCCTAATATTGCACTTGTGTCTACTATTGGAAAGCCAAAGGTAGTCTCTTGATCATTACCATCTTCTTGTCTTTTCCGATCGTTTTCTATCTTTCTATCATTTTCTTGTTTTGCCTCCTCCTCTCTCTTTCTTCTCCATTCTCTTTGTTGTCTTTCATATTCAGCTCTTTGTCCAAGAGTGAAAATAACAGATCCATGTCCCTCTTTTGCCATTGGTTGATTTGTTTCAATTTTGAGTGGAGTTTCAGGTTGTTGGAAGATAGGAGGATTTATGGATGGAAAGACAGGTTGTTTTCCTTTGATAATTTCTTTTTGTTTTCCAAAAATTGAAGATTCTTTTTGCTTTGCTTCCCAAGCTAACAAAGTTTGCCTCTCAATTAAAGTTAATCTTTGTCCAGTTCTTTGTTTTTCTGCCAATTCCTCAATTATTGGATTACCAGTAACTGGGGTGTTTGATGATCCTATCTCTATTTGTGGGGGGTTTTTAATAAATCTACCTTGAGGATCTCTATATCTAGGCATAAAGAAAAATAACTAAAAAGGGATGTAACTAATGTTTTTTTTGTTTTGAAATTTATCTTTCTATTGACTATGCCGATATTTGCCTCCCCGGCAATGGCACCAAAATGTTGAGCTAATTTGTGTACCTAAATTAACACAATTATTTCTTATCAATCCGGGTTGTTTATGCTTTGAGGCAAGTTCACTATATGTGAAGATCAGATGTAATCAAACCTTGAAAGATAAGTTATTCAAAAGCTGAAAGTAATACATCCTATAACTCTAATTCAATTAGTTTAAAAGGAGGAACAACATCAAAATGTTTCTTGACTCAAGAAGTCCACTTTTGCCTCAATTACCACTTAATGAATCAGAGATTAAAACCAAGAACTTAATATGGATAAATTATTAATGAAAGAAGCACTTAACTTAAGAGACACATAAGGTATTCCATCATAATTCATTCATCTCAATATTAAAATCTCAATAAGAAACCACTTGCATGCAAACAAAGGAAACTAGTTTTAATTCATCATTTTAGTAGAAGGGATGCTCAACTTGAACACTTGTTTTTCCAACTTGATAAAGTGATGAATAAGCTATGAACTAATGAAATCAATTACTATGCATGAACCATAAAACAATCTGAAATAAAGCTTTGAAAAACCAGTTCTACAATAACCAGATTACAAGGAAATAAAACTAGTTAACAAGGAAGTGTACTTAGCTTGGAGTGGGGGACCTCCACCCTTGCCTTGCACACTTGAGAGCTGATATCAGAAGCTTAAATTCAGTCACACATCCATGGCATTGAACAGCAAAATAATAATAACACAAATCTTCAAATTAACTCCTCAATCCAAAGGTGTCACAACATAAAAGTATAATAAGTCAATACATAAGCCATCAAAGTTTTGGCTTTAAATAAGAAGTCTCATGAAACAAACTGATCTATATTCACTCAAACAAACCCATCTACTCTCATCCACCTATCTAAGTCGAATTCATTACTCCCATCCCAAGAAAGATGACCAATCCTATAGAATCTCAAAACTGCCCTATTTCTATGGGATTTCTGAATGACTAGTCATGATTGACTAGCACCAAATGGGCCTAATAAAGCTTGTTTTGTTCGAACTAAGCATAGCTAGCTTAGTCCTAGTTCTGAAGCTGTCGATCCATGCAATCAATTTGTGCCCAAGTGTCCTGCAACCATATCAACCATAGAGCTATTACGGGAATTTCTGAATCTCCCAATTTTGCACTAAAAACCAAACTTTCATAAAAACTTTAGAAATTGAGAAATTAAAATTAAACACATGAATGGATATCAAATATACATCAAAATGGGATAAATGAAGGAAAAATGGATGGGAAATAGATGGATTAGTAAGTTTCTTTGAGCAAAAATAAGACCAAAACTAAGGCCCAACGGGAGCTATGAGGATAAATACATAAAGTGGACCACACTGTGATAGGGAAGTGATCAAGATGTGCCATAGTTTACCAATGTTTTCCATACCCTTCGCACAAAGTTGGGTATCAAGGATTCTGAGAAACATTTGGTACTCAAGTACCATGACTTCTTACACAATTACATCCAGGATGAGATGGAGTTCCTAGAAATCTCCTCGCTCGGCATGACCTACTTATACTCTATCAAGATTGAGCAGAAACTTAAACAGAAAAAGCGAGACTTTGGATCTGCAAATCTGAAGCAAGGGAAAGGCACCCCAAAACCGTAGAGAAAAGGGCAAAGCCAAGGCGTGGCAACCCAGGATAACCCACCAAAGCCACAAGAAAATAACAACACCACGATGACAAAGGAGGATATGAGAAAGTGGTGTCAGTTCCATAAGATCTCCACTCACAACACAAGTGAGTGTTGAGCCAAGCAGTCATTAGTGGTCGAGTTGAAGGCTTCTAATTCTGACACATGTTCTGAATCTAAGTCAGAATTTGACAAGGGAAATTACAAATGGAATCAGAACATTGATGTGGAGCCTAGTGCCACTGTGGCCACCACCAAGATCTAGAAGCTTGAGCCTGAAGATCTAGAAGATTGACCCTGTGCCTATTCCACTCATAGATGTGGGTGAAGGGTCCTCCGCTGTAGTTCATTGTCGAAAGTGGGAGCTAAAATAACCTCATTTTAATATACGTAGTGAAGCGTCTAGAGCCTACCGACTACAGCACATTCATATTCATACACCATCGAGTGGTTTCATGAAGGATGAGATCTTTGTGTCCGCTAGCAGTGCCACCTTACCTACAACATTGAGCCCTTCACAGATGAGGTACTGTGTGATGTTAATCCTCTTGAAGTTTGTGATGTATTACTAAGAAAACCATACTTATGGAAGTGGGATGTTTTATATGAGTCTAGACCTCTCTCTGTTATAATTTATTTGGGTACTATGTTATATAGGATACCGGAGGTTGTTATAGACATTTTTGTGCCTTACAGCATTGAGCATGAAATTTCCATAATCTAAGGGATCCAAAATCCCTAAACATGTTGTTCCTACCCCTAGAGGAACAAGGCTAACAAACCACAGCAATTCACAGAAGTTCTCCACAAGAAACTGCTCAAAAACAAGTCAATTCAGGATCAATTTAGTGGCTCCACTAGCTGTCTGCGCTGAATGTCAAAGTCAACACTGGCTACCTGCATTGCAACGCAGGTAGAAGCACTACCAGGGTGCGCTGAGCGAGAGTTGACAAATGGCAAGTTCATTCCAAGAGGTGTCAAGACCCAGGAAGGGACCCAGGAAGCTTCCAGAATCTTCCTCAATGACACTTGCCTCAGTGAATTCGACTAGTGATGAGTAAGAGGTTCCCAATCTCCAAGTGGAAGCAAGAACCTCCAAGTGGAATCAAGAACTGACAGAGGGAGAGGACACTAGTCAGATCTCAAGCTGACTCATCCTCTCTCCAAACATCTATATATGGATCTCTCCTCCATGAGATCTAGAGAGGCTGGAATTTTGTTATTGCAAAGAATTGCTATTGGTTTGAGATTGGAATCATTGGGTGCTTAATGCTTTGAAGGGGGTGAAGATAGGAATTCCATTTGCTGGGAAGGAGATGCTGGATTGGAGCCCTCTGGGTTGTATCTCTTCCTGAACCTTGTTATTCATCAATAAAGGTATCTTGGTTTCTCCTATATACTGATGTATCTGTGATGTATGATTGCATTAGTATGTTTAGTTTATCTCTAATCCTGAACTAGTTATGAATATGAATCCATGTCTTGTGTAGTGTTATCTTCTTGTGATCTTGCAGAAACCTCTTGAAGCTGGGCGAGCGAGAAGGCAAGTAGCTGGGAACTCTCAAAGAGAAGAGAAACCGGGTCGAGGGACAAACGGAAGACACCGGTTAGTCCATCCATCTCTCTTCATTCTTAATTCATAAAGGAAGAATATTAGAATAGCTGTCTCTGTTTGTTGCTAAGGCACTGTCACACCTTAGGTGGATAGGATCGTCCTGCATAGGCATTTTTCCCCACAACAAATTGGCGACTCCACTGGGGAAAATCTGTTTAGTCATTTTATTTGTGTTTCCATCATTGTTTGTTTCTTAGACTCAACAGCAACAATCGAACTGCATCTGCTATTCTCAGATGCAAAGTAGACACCGGCTGCTTTGATCCAATCACTGGATTTGTCTATGATCTGAACAATGGACTCACAAATGATTTGAAGATCCTTTGTGATAGATCTTAGTACTCCCTCAAAGCATCCCTTTGATTGTACCTTTCTTGTTGCTTTGATTTGGCCTGAAACTGTAGATTAATCAGCAATCTGTGACCCAGAACCCAGTGAGAAACTCTCGTTTCTCCTTCAGCGCGACCCTTGTGAAGAGGTTCTGCATTTCAATGCAGGTCTCGTGAAGGCTACCTGCACTGAATGTCAAAACCCCTGTGTTGAGGTTGCGCTGATCCAGTTAGGCCTTGTGCAGCTGGGGTTCTCTGCTCTGTTTTGCCTTGTTTTGATCTCTGATTTTTGCAGCCTGTAACCAACATAGGTACCAGTCTGATAACTCCTTTTCTCTGCTTAAATTTCGCCTCCTTTTGTACAAAAAGACTGTGAGTGTTTTTATGTGTTTGTGGCGTCATTTACAGTTTTCCTCTGCATGAGTGAAATAATCATCCTATAGCCCTTGATTCAGATCTGTTGATTGTGATCTTAGGAGAGAGTTCATTGGCTGTTTACAGTTGATTATACATTCACTTTTGCTTTTGGTTTGAGTTTGTCTCTTTTAAGTGTCAAAACAAGTATTCATTTCGAAAATCGTTAAGTGTTGTAATCTCTTCTACCCTTTCTGATTTGGAAAAAGTAAACTTGTTTGTATTTGTAATTTAAAAGCAAATTCAAAGTTGTACAAAAAGCTTTCTTTGTAGGCATCAATACTAAGAAAGCGGAAAACAAACACCTGCATTGTGCATTTGCATCTTGATAGTTTGCATGTTTGATTTAGGAAAAGTGCATTAGAGTGTGCTGATTGCTCTTTGAGAAAAAATGGTGTCTTTCTTTTCCCTTAGTAGCTAGGATTTTCAAAGTTGAAAAGATATAAAGCTTGCTTATCATCTTTAGACTGCATTTAAGAATTGTATCATACATCTTGTGGTGAACCTCAAAAGGAAAAATTCTAAGAAAGATCAACATAAAATAAACTGAATGAACTTAATAACGCTTTGTAACATAACGCACAACATAGAGGTCTAGGCTAGAGACGTGTTTCGGCGTCGTAAAGCCTGGTGACTGTCGATCTCGCTGATGGTGGGTGATTCCTCCTGAGGGACGATAGCGCCAGTATGGATTGTGCTCCCACGTACCGTCGAGTATATATTGGGAGACCCCTATAGGCATAAAACCTTTATCCTTAGGAAGCCGTGTCGGCCGCCCTACTGATCGCAATGCACTGAACACAGCATTCAGGAAGATCGACCGCCCGTACCTTAAAAAGTATTCTGCGGTTTTGCGAAAAGTTTGGCACACCCTCTACCTAGATCTCCAGAGCAGTTCCTTTTGGCCTTTTTCAGACTCTATAACGGAAAAAGTCCATCCGAGCATTTGTCACTTCGGGCTCGTTAAAACATCGAAGGAGACTAGAGTCATCTTTAGCTTTTTCTCGACTCTTTAAAATTGAAAAAGAAAGTTGTGTCTAAGCGTCGTTAAAATTTATTTTAAACGGAATAATCATCACCTTTTCCGCGTTGATCTTCGAAGTTAGTCTCCATTCATCACAAGTTCTTGTAGAATCACTAAGAAATCTTTTGGATAGACTAGATATGTCGGAACAACCATTGACATCTAGGACTGTGTCATCCGACACAGTAGTGGCACAGCCTCCTGCTGCTACCCCAAAGATGTTCGATGGTATACCATCTGTCTCGGCAAGTTATCAACAACAAGTCGGAGTCCCATCAGGGACTGCTTCGACGACATGGTTAGTTCCTATCTCTTCATCCGGATTATCATCTAGTATTTCTTATGTTGAAACTCAACAAATTGATCCAATGTGTCTTCAAAGGCAAATCTGCCCTGTAAGTACTGGATTGCCACCATATGGAGGGCAGTATGCCTTTTCATTGTTCTCTACCGGAGAACAACCATATGGGAGTTTACAACAAAGTTCAGGTCAAACTGGAATTACATCTAGCGGTTGGGTACCAATACTGCCTCAGCAACCAAGGGTTGCATATTCAATGCAACCAGTCCACCCTGTGTCAAATATTCCCACTATACCTGGTATGGTGACTACGTCGCAAGTACAAGCGCTACCTGTTGTATGTCAACCCCAAATTTCTCAGGTTGCAATACAACAGCCTCTTGTCTCAACGACTCGATCACAACCTCAGGTTAGTGACTCCTTATCTGGAGTGACTCAGGCTCAAACAAGTACTATGACTCCTCATCTTGGTCAATCATCCAGTATTGGACAACAACAAATGGTCCAACAGCCAGGGCTGGTTCAATCTCAACAACCGCAATTCCAGCAATCATATCAAGGACCTGAGCAACAAGTCTTTGTAAGTAATGGGTAGCTGCATTTCCAAAGCGGTATTCAACAACCATACTATAATGGTTATGCCCAACAACCTTGTCAAAGTTGCCAGCATCAAATACATTATGCTGGTATGCAAAGACCCACTACTCAGGCAATTCCATCTTATCCTGGGTATGCTTCGCCTAACCTGAATCAACAGTTGCCCTTTGTAGCAACTTTAGAATTACCAGATCTAAACCAGCTAACGAATGATCCAATTGCTTATGCCCCTTGGTGGCCAGCGATTCCGCATAAACTTCCGTCAGATATTCCTAAATTTAATTGAAATCCGGGTGAAGATCCGTCGAATCGTGTGATGACATTTCATCTGTGGTGTTCATCAAACACCCTGAATGATGATTCGATAAGACTTCACCTTTTTCAGAGGACGTTAACGGGTCGAGCGGCAAAATGGTATATTGAATTGCCTAGAGCTTCGTTCGACAACTTCAGTACCTTAGCCACGACTTTCTTAACCCATTTTCAATTACTGATAAGGTATGAAACGGGAACAGAAATCCTAACCAACTTCAAACAGACAACGGCCACTCACATATCTGATCATATACATGAGTGGCGACGTCGCCGTAGGATGGTAAAAACGTATGTTCCCGATCAACTATTAGCTGAATGGTTTATCAAGTCGTTACTTCCCGCTATAACGGAAGATGTGGCAAAGGGAGGAGTCGTAACGGAAGAGCAAGTTATCGCTCGTGCGCAATATCTAGACTTGGTCTATACTCAGTCTGGCACGCTCTACGACAAAATACCTGACGCCCCTAGACCAGCATTCTCAATTCCTCCTCCTCCTAAATCAAACAATGACTCTCACACCGGCGATGGCGTGATTGGCAAAACAGATACGAAATCGACAAAGGCTAAATCTAAAAAGGCCTGTAAGATTTCTAGTCAAAATGAAAATGAGGAACTTCTTGCCTCAGAAGTAAATGCCATGTCGACAGACAAGGGCAAACAACTGAAGCAACCAGGGGGAAAAAAGAAAAAGAAAGGGAGAAAAAGGAAACCCCCTGCGGGGTGTCATATATGCGATGAGGATCATTGGACGAGAGATTGTCCACATACAGCTAAAGTTAAGAAACTCTTTAAGAGTTCAAAAACCCCAGTAGTTTTGACTGATCCGTTTCCAAGCCCGGGAACCAAACTGGTTGCTAATCAAAATGCTTCCCGATCCCAAGTGCTTATGTTGTCTACCTCAAAGCAGCAGAATAATGCTTTAACAAGGAATAAAGATTACGGGAATCCACAGCTGTCGAATAACAAGGTTAATGAACAACCTAGTAGTTCGACGACAACTTTGACCGAAGTTGTGCCACCCATCATTCCTGAACCAATGATAAAGTCGCCAAAGGGAGTAGTACACAAATCGACATTTAATCCTCGTGCCAAAGTAGCACAAAATTATAATATAATAGAGGACCTGGCCCAATCGTCGTCCGCTATGTCGACACTTGAGGTACCGCAAAATTGCCCCTCCCAAGAGCAAGCTTTATTATCAGCAATAGGTGGGATTGGCCCAATGGATTCCAATCTTGTGGCATTTGATCATAAAGGATATGACCCTCAGTTACCAGCTCAACTAGCTTTCCTTATTCAAGTGAAAGTCGTCAACAAAACTGTTCATCGAACAATTATTGATGAGGGGGCATCAACATGTCTTATGTCGATGAGTTGTTGGAAACATTTAGGCTCACCACCCTTGTCGAAATCGTCAACGATTTTAAAAGCATTTGATGGACGATCATACACTCCATATGGGATTTTAAGTAACTTGCAAGTTGAACTAGGGGGCAAAACAGTAGGAATTGATGTTGAAGTAATTGATGGAAACCTCGATTACAACATCCTACTGGGAAGGCCCTAGATATATGCCATGGCCGCAGTTGTGTCGACCTACTTCAGGAAAATTGCATTTCCCTTTCAAGGAGGAATTACATTCGTCGACCAACAAACTTTCCTCCCCGACAGTTCACAAGTTACAGGAAGCATTCCAATGATCCATGGAAGCAATCATTCGCTTCAAAATATTGGAGTAGGTCTCCTAAAAGACCCTGCCTTAATGGGTACTTTTGCCCTACCGCCTGCAAGTAATCTGGCGGAAGTGGCCACAGTGGAAACCTACAATATGAAATCTTCTATATCTAATGGATTCGGAAGATTCCTAAACATTTTGTCAGCGTGGATCATCGCCCTAATAGAAATATTGTAAATAGTGGGCTCCGAGGACGGTTCTAATCTCGTGTCAACCTCGTTAAAAAATGAAACAAGGAGTCATGAGGATAGTTCTTTTACTGTGTCGACCTCATTAAAAATTGAAACAATCCCCTTTCCAAATCTCAAAGGTAAACCTTCATTCCAACCACCAAGTTAAATGCAATGAAGCTTGGGGGGCATGCACCTCGATTTGCGTTGTTATGCTGGGGGCATGCAAACTTACCTCGATTTGCGTTGTTATGTTGGGGGCATGAAAACTTATCATCGAGCAGTTATAGCTCATAGCTCCTGCTCGTTAAAAAATAAACGCAAGATCTGAGCAGTTTTAGCGCATAGTTCATGCTCGTTAAAAAATAAGCATAAGATCGAGCAAATGCTTCCACCCGCTTTTAAGCTCGTTAAAAAATGAACTATCCCGGTAAATAACCACAGTGAATATAATATCATCAGCCATTAAAGCCTTGATTGTGTTTGCACCGTCACCTCCACTTTCCATTTGGCCGATCATTCACCTCCATTTGATTGTTTACCCATTTTGAGGAACAGCTGCGAAGAGTGATTTCACCTAGCCATCCTTGTGACACTGTCGTGATTGGAAAATTCCAAGCCTTACCTGGAATCAGCTGCTAACCCGTTTTATCACTCATTCCTCAAAAGACGAGTATTCTTTAAGCTCCTTTCATCTGACTCGTAAAATATGAAAAGATTGCCGAGTTTTGGCCTTCCAACTCGTTAAAGCGACCGGAAGAGCTATCCCTCCTCTAGATTTTAATCTTTTTGGACCTGAGGGATTATTGCACAAAAAGATTGAGCGCTTGTTTTGTTCGGCTCGTTAAAACTATTGAAAACTCATCCCTTCTGTATTGTTTTATACTTTTTCGGACTTAAGGGATTAGATGACGAAAAAGGACTTTTGGAGTTAACTTTATGTACCTTTTTAGACTCTCTAAAAATGAAAAGGACCGAGTTATCTTTGTCGTTAGACTCGTTAAAATCATTGAATAGCGACAAACTTGTCTTTAGACGAGAACGAGTTTCACTATCGCTAGGCTCGTTAAAACATAGCGATGGGCTTGCCTAAAGGGAAAGTTATAGAACAAGCATATGTTATCCTCCTCCAGCTTGATAAAAATAAAGAGGTACTGGTCAGCAATGACTGGGGAAAATTGGGAGAAACTCAAGAAAACTTTGATGGTAGCAAGTCGCTCTTGAACATGACACTTTTCCTCCGTACCACAATCGGGTTGGGTTATTTCATTCATCGGTCACATCACCATGGTCTCGCCATACCATCCATATTTGGGGTAATGCTACTGATCCATCGCATCAGTGTCGCCATATGTTCAAGAGAAGTCATTCAGAAAAGTCATCCGTGTCCCATCCACTGTCGTACATTATCCTTCATCCTTTCATGACCGCCACCCTGAATCATATGTCACAGATCGTTTTCACCTCCATCAAAATCATTAGCTCCGTTCCATGTCATTGATGTGGGATTCATTAAGGCCCTCCTTTGACGGATCGCTTCTTGTCGACATCATCTCATTATCCAAGAAGTTGATCTAGGGACAACCCCTTCAGTACTTTGAAGCTTGCATGCCTCAATGGCAAGTTTCTCACTTCCGGCGACAGGTATACATCAATGACCTTCGACCGAAAGATTTTGCGTGGTGTTCAACGCCAAGTCCTTTATTCACACCACGTGAATTGTACTGCAGTACCTTGAGGGTCATTATCATTATCGGTGATTCCTCTCGCGCTTGTTAACGGTTTACCTCATTGACCTGTAATCAAGCGATGTCTTTCCATGTTCGACTTCAGAACATTTCTCACATGGATCGACTTGTACTTAGAGTGAAGATCGAACGAGTTTGAAGACCCCGGATCTAGTTTCATCCATCCGGGCTGTGATATATATTCAGGAAAAATAAAGACATTGACATGTACATCATTACAACAGATAATCATCCTACCCCAAAGGATGATAATTTCATCAAAAATTATCAGTCTACCATCAGACGATTGTTTGTTCTATGTACAGAAAAATGAATTTATAAAGCTGAGCATGGGAATGCTCGCCTCAGCTAGATCATGAAAGCAGTATGAAAAATAATGTATTGTATTGTATCTTATTACAGGTCTCCTCCCAGCAATGAATGAACTTCGGATCCCCCTGATAAAGCATTTCACCCGATAAACGGCCTCATACTTTAGGGGGCAACTATTATATACATTTTTGTGCCTTACAGAATTGAGCATGAAATGTCCATAATCTAAGGGATCCAAAGTCCCTAAACATGTTGTTCCTACCCCTAGAGGAACAAGGCTAACAAACCACAGCAACTCACAGAAGTTCTCCACAAGAAACTGCTCAAAAACAAGTCAATTCAGGATCAATTCAGTGGCTCCACTAGCTGTCTGCGCTGAATGTCAAAGTCAACACTGGCTACCTGCACTGCAACGCAGGTAGAAGCACTACCAGGGTGCACTGAGAGAGAGTTGACAAATGGCAAGTTCATTCCAAGAGGTGTCAAGACCCAGGAAGCTTCCAGAATCTTCCTCAATGACACTTGCCTCAGTGAATTCAACTAGTGATGAGTAAGAGGTTCCCAATCTCCAAGTGGAAGCAAGAACCTCCAAGTGGAATCAAGAACTGACAGAGGGAGAGGACACTAGTCAGATCTCAAGCTGACTCATCCTCTCTCCAAACATCTATATATGGATCTCTCCTCCATGAGATCTAGAGAGGCTGGAATTTTGTTATTGCAAAGAATTGCTGTTGGTTTGAGATTGGAATCATTGGGTGCTTAATGCTTTGAAGGGGGTGAAGATAGGAATTCCATTTGCTGGGAAGGAGATGCTGGATTGGAGCCCTCTGGGTTGTATCTCTTCCTAAACCTTGTTATTCATCAATAAAGCTATCTTGGTTTCTCCTATATACTGATGTATCTTTGATGTATGATTGCATTAGTATGTTTAGTTTATCTCTAATCCTGAACTAGTTATGAATATGAATCCATGTCTTGTGTAGTGTTCTCTTCTTGTGATCTTGCAGAAACCTCTTGAAGCTGGGCGAGCGAGAAGGCAAGTAGCTAGGAACTCTCAAAGAGAAGAGAAACCGGGTCGAGGGACAAACGGAAGACACCGGTTAGTCCATCCATCTCTCTTCATTCTTAATTCATAAAGGAAGAATACTAGAATAGCTGTCTCTGTTTGTTGCTAAGGCACTGTCACACCTTAGGTGGATAGGATCGTCCTGCATAGGCATTTTTCCCCACAACAGAGGTGGCCCCACCTACCTCCATCTCTTTGATATATACTAAGAAATGCAGTAAGGTCATCTCCCAGACTGTAAAATTTGTTTCTTTCTGTTTTTTTTTTGGATTATGCTCGAACTAGGTTCATGTTGAAGATCTTGTCTTCGTGATCATCGTGGTGCAAATGGTTCATCAAATCAAGCCCATATGAGAAACATAGAACTCTTCAAAGTTTGACATGACAAGGGAAAAATCAAGGCCCATAGAGTGCCACATAGCATCCGAGTCAGTAGGTGGGACACACTAAGTTTATGTGGCGAATTAAAGACTAGTAAACCATCAACACATGGTGCACTACCATTTTGTTCCCAACTCTACACAAAAAAGAAGACAAAAAAATAATATTAAAATATCATAAAGATAAAATCGTTTTAAATATGAAAAATGGTCATTAATAGCCATATAAAAAAAGTCATATATAATATGATTCTATATCAAAACAAACAAAATAATTCAATGAAAATTTTAAGTTATTATATGGTTATTTAAAAATCTTATATGGTGGAGCCATAAAAAATACATTAAAATTAGTGTGATAACACCATATGGGAATACATTAATGTGGTTATGGTTATTACCACAACAAAAAATCCCAAGATATGTGAAACGACCCCAACCACATGTTAATTAGAAGCTTGTCTTACCCATGTAACCACTGCTTTCCACCGTATATGCCAACAATTATCGTAACCGTTAGCCTTATTCAAATATGAATTAATCACCGAAGTACCATGGCACGTTTGTTATAACCGCCAAAATTTTTTGTCATAAAAAAGTTTGTATTGTCGAGCAGACGGGAGTTGACCGTGGATCCCCACCATGTAAACATACCTTGCTACGAACTCACCAACAGGAAATTCTTTGTAAAGTCCACCCAAAATAATTTAAATGAACCCATTTTTTCCATTCGGGAGAGGGGAGGCAGAACAGAACGGGGAGAGAGCCAAAGGGACAGAGGTGTCGAATGGAGTTCTATACAACGAAACCATAATTTGCAACGCTGAGGCGGAAACACGATTTGCATGTATTTTGAGGCAAAATATTCTTTGATGCCCGATGATTCTCCACGGAGGTAAAAATTATTTTTTGTCAAAATATAACCAAGTTTACAGTTAATTTTCTTAGATTTTCGTAGGGAACGCTATGGCAAAGCGGAATTCACCTTTTGAGAAGCAGTTTGTAGATTCCCAGTGAAGGAGAATCTTCAAGAATCTTGACGAAATCTTCCAGATTCCTTGGAGGTTGAAATTCGCCAGAGTCAGAATGCAGCCAACTTCATACTCATTTTTCTCAGAATTTCACAAGGAACCTGATGGTGCATTTAGAATTTTGAACTAAGCAGAAGATCTTCAGATGACCTAGAGGAGGGAATCTTTAAGGAATCTAGGGGGAATCTAAAAGATTCCTGTAGCCCCAAATTTCCACTTTCTCAGGATTTTGAAATTTGACAGTCAATTTTACACTATTCGATGCCAAAAATATGATGGTGCAATTAGGTTTTCCATTTGATCATCTCATTTTTCGGCCACTTTTCAAAGTGGAGTGCAGGTGTCAGCATTCAATGTGTGAGCAATCATTTCCATGAGATTCGATGCCGTGAGATTGATGGTACTATTAGCCTTGTGGGAAAACGGTCCAAAAATAGATCCAAGTGTGCCCTTTAAAGTCTCCATAAGCTAGCATAATCATGCCAAAGGATCCAAATTTGCTCTTAAAATCTTCAAAATCTTCACTAAGATCATCCAAGGAGCAAAACCATCACATGCCGAGAGCCCTTAGAAGGGAAAAAATGCACTATTGGGAGGCTAAACCATTTCAAAAACCATGAAAAACCATTGTTGCAGGCTTAAGACCCATGAATGCACAACTGCCGTTAGATCTGGCTAATCAACGACCCAGATCTAAGTGGCTAAATCACAAATCGGTGGTCCCAGGCAGTGGAAATCAGCGTTGGGCAATGCCGATCAGCAATCGCCGATGATCGGATTGGCGGGTCGTAATCGACGGAGGCGAGTCGGCATTATCGACACGGACTAGGGGGAAGTTGCGACTGTGATCAATGATTAAACATGGACTGTCAATCGCGTGCGCAGATCGACGGCCCACGTTACATCATCAGATCACTATCAGCAAAAATCAAGGGGCGCAGCCTTTACACACATGGATGCGACTTGCGATAGCGATTAAACCCGGACCTGATGGGATTTGCAATGATGTCGCATAATTTTTCAAGTCCGCCCAAGGCCGTTTTCAATGCATTTTTAATGTATTTTCATTATTTCAATGAAACGGAAAGGAATCTTGGCCAACACTGATAGCAATGGAGCTCGGACCTGAAAGGGTCCAGGAAGTGAAACATATAGATTTTGTGAAGTACACGAAGGCAATCTTTTAGGTTTTCCAACATCTTTTACAAATTACCAAATACAATGGGAAGTGAGGGAACCAGCCGGCTACGATATGCGACAGTAACCCCAAGGGTAGACCCGATAAAGGAATTAATCATTTTTCAGGACTATTGAAGTCTGAAAGGACAGAGAAGGGCAGGATTTACACAGTTGAAGTGTTTTATGGATGAAAAGGAAAACAATTATGGCTATCATTTGAAAGGAACTGTCGCAGGGATTTCATAGGCCCGATAGCCACTCCATTCACAAGACCAGGCAGCCAAACATCCTTAAAAGCATTGTGTAGAAATTTTTACATGCCAGAAGAAGGATTCGGCTGGGATACAGCGCCCGGCAGACAGATCCCAGAAAAGGAAAAATAAGGGCCACAACACATTGCAACACGAATCAAACGAGATCATGGAGCATCGACGGCCCTACCAAGCGTAACAACCGTCATAACAGACATGATGGGTCATCTCTAGCACGAGAGAGCTCCCAGACATCACGACAGGCTGCCCAAAAGATCTGAATATGGTTATTCCTCTGTCAGAAGATGGAAACCACCGAGCCATGCCTGCTTATTGAGGGAATCAAATGGTTAAACAAGATAGAGGGATATATTAAGACACATGAAGCCTCAAAAGGCTCAGGACCATTGTAAATAAGCTATAAATAGTTGAAAACAAGATGTAACAATGGTTCAACTTTTGGAGATCATTCCTCGTCTGTTCATTCAAGTTTCTCATTTGCATTATTAGTAATACAAGCTTCTTTTTTGGTTATATGTTCAATGTCCATTTCTCTTTTGTTCTATGCTTGCACTCGAACATTTTGTTCAGGTTTTCTTTGTGTCTAAAGCCAGATAACTGTCATCTTATCTCTGCTTTGATATATTAGATTTGCAAGCTTCTTTGCTGCCTGTAGCTACATGTTTATGTGTTATTATATATGCATCTTCCAGTATGGTCAGTAACTTCGCTTGCTTCCTGTAGCTAGCCATCCATATATGTTCATGTATGAAATCTGCTGGTATAGCCAATATTCTCCATCTATCCATTAAATCTATAAACTATTGAGCATAAGTGGTCTAAAGCCTTGTGTTGTTGGGGATGTTCATGCATGTCTTGAGTTAGAATAGAGCTGAAATGGTTATCTGAATTGATCCAAACCATCATCCATTCCAATAGTTCAAAGAAAAATACTAAAGATTATATGTTACCAGGCATCTCCGATTTACAACCATAGGAGAGTTTCCTGGAGTGCTAACATTAATTGGCATCATTGCCGGGGAGAGGAAAATGAAGCTTAGCTTCCCTGGGAAACGACACAGATCCAGCTTTGATGATAGACAAAGTCTGGGCACATTTTTGGTTGTAATCATCTATCTGACGACTCTACTGGAGGCCGAACCTCTTGGCGACTCCACTTCATAATTTTGGCTTAGTTTGTGAGGCATACTGGGAGAAATCCTCAGAAATAGCAAGCTGACCCAGCACCTGAACCTCAAAAGACCATCAAAGAGAAGAAAGTATTGCAGAAAGGAGCATCAGGTTCAGGTAAACCTAAACAATATTCTATATCTCTTCAAGAAGACCCTGCAATAAAACAAATACATGTTGAGAGTACAGATTATAATACTAACAGTGAAGAAAAGCTCTCAGAAATTCATAAAGCTCCTTATTCTTTAGTTTCTCATTTTGTTATCAACCCAAAGGGAACCTCACCTCCTATCCACCATACTCCTTTGGTCTCGTCAATCACTCCTCAGCCTTCTGTCATTCAGACTTCTAGTACTCTTTTAGTCACCATAGTTATGGCAGGTCTGCAAGCACCCACCAAAATGGAAAGAATCATAGCTGCTAGGTATGGACCTCTAATCTTGCCCACTCCTTTGAATGCTATGCCCACTGGAGAATATCAGAAGTATATGCCTAAGTTCACTGGGACTGAAGGTGTCACTGCTGAAGAACACCTTGAGTCATTTTGTAGCTATGTTGATAACCTAGATATTAGTGAAGATGATGTGTGGATGAGAGTCTTTGTCCAAAGCCTAGATGGGGAGGCTAGAAAATGGTTCAGAGAACAAGCCCCAAGATCTATAGCAGATATTGAAGCTTTAGATGACACATTCCTAAAACATTGGGGGGATAAGAAGGATCTACTCTACTACCACACTGAGTTTCAGAACTTAAAGAGAGAAAATGGTGAACTACTGTCTAATTTTAATAAGAGATTTAACCGCATGTACAACAAGATACCAGCCTAAGTAAAACCCACTACTACCTCTGCTAAACTCACCTATGCTAATGCTTTTGATTCTGAATTCTGCCTACTGTTGAGAGAGAGGCGATGTGATACTTTGGCTGACATGTAGGATGCAGCCTTGGAAGTAGAATCAAACATCATGGTTGTAGAAAAACTCAAGGGAAATGCTGATAAAAGAAGGCAGAGGGGCGAGTCTTCATCCTCCTCTGATCCTAAGATAGATAAAATGACCAAAATGATCAAGTCATTAGCCTCTGAAATTTCCAAATTAAAGGTTGAACAACACCTTGGGAAAGGGAGAGTTCCCAATACCTTTGCTCCTAGAATTCCAAATCCATATAGAAGAGCTAATGAATAGTTGCAGATATTGCAAAGAAGCAAAGATGCCAATGAAGACCAAAGGGTCAAGACCCCTTGCCAGAATGTAATCATAGAGGAAGCGTAGTTTGAAGAAGATGATGAGATCCATTGCCTTGAAGACAAAGGAAATGTTTCCTTTTTGACCATCGCTGCCTATGAAAATTCATTACGCAATGACCACACTAACCAAGAATGGGGTGGTGAATCTGTTTTGCAAGCTGAAGATCAACACAGATATAATCTGTGGTCGAAGATGAATAATGCCAAGGAAAATCCTATTCAAAGAGTTGTTGACCTTGAAGTGTAGCAAGCTAATAAGCAAAAACAACCGGCAGTTGATCCTATCATCCTCAAAGCTCTAGTTCATGAGGTAAGAGACCTTGACAAGTCCCCTTCTCCTTTCAGTTTTTGATTAGAAATTCAAAAGCTAAGAATACCTATGCCTCTGATTGAACTAGTGAAAAGTGAGTCCTCCAAAAGATCCATCCTCGAAGCCCTTGAGCCTAAAGCCATCCAAACCTCCACCAACTTTGTAAATCTACAAGATGACAAGCCAGCTGTTACCCTCAGCCCAATGATTGTGAATAGTGAGGACAACTCCCCATCATTCTATGTCTTTCTGAACATTCATGATAAAATCCTCCACAACTACCTTTTGGACACTGGAGCTAGCCATAACTTAATGCCCAACACTGTCATGGACAAGTTGGGTCTCGACATCATTAAGCCTTATCATGATTTGTTTTCTTTCGACTCTAGAAAAGTGAAATGTCTAGGATTAATTAAGGACCTAGCCATCACTTTGTCTCAGCTGCCTATGAAAATCATGATGATGGATATTGTGGTAGCAGATGTACCTCCCAAATTTGGCATGTTACTTTCCAGAGGTTGGATCAAGAGACTAGGTGGATCATTACAAAATGATCTGACCTATGCTACTGTCCCACTTTTCGGAGGTGAGAGCAAGAGATTATACAGAGAGGCACAGTTGGCTTACATCATCAGAAATGAGAAGAATCCCACTAATCATCCCATCTACACTGTTGATACTAATTTTGGAGCCCGTATTCTTCATATTGAAGAGTCTCAGTTGACCACCACGCAACTTAAAAAGCCAGTTTTCCAGATCATGCAGGATGGAAACCCGCGGATTTGGTGTATGTTCTTCGATGGGGCTTGCTCCAAAGAAGCTACATGGGCAGGTGTAGTGCTTGTGTCCCCAACATAGGAATACATTCATTTGTCATTCAAATTAGCCTTTCAGGTCACAAACAACATAGCAGAGTATGAAACTTTGATTCTAGGCTTAAGCACTACTAAGGAAATGGGTTTCAAAGGCCTGCAAGTGTTTGGGGATGTAGACCTCATCATTCAGCAGCTAAATAAAATGTTCCATGCAAAGCATCCAAGGTTGAAAGAATACAGGGATGAGGTATGGAGGCTCAAAGATTCTTTCAAATTTTTCAGCATTTCTTATATTCCAAGAATGAAGAACCAGCTTGCCGACTCCCTTGATGTCTCTACTAGCACGTTTGTTCCTCCTTTTCCTCCTAAATTGACATATGAAGTTGAGTTAAAATACAGACTGTCCCTGCTAGACAATGTCAAGTATTGGAGAATTTTTGAAGACGAGGAGGAAATTAACGGGTTTTTACAAGTCATTGAGGAATTTGCTGAAATGCACATCGACCAAGAAAATCAAAACATGGAAGAATTCGGCCAATCCAAGCTAAAAAGTTAAATCGGCCGAGAAAGCATTGTCCAGTTGCCCAGTAATCACATACCAAAGGGATTGGTGCCTCTAGAGAAGCTTTTCAATCATAATGACGTGCACTACAAGCCGGCCAAAATAGAGAATGAGTCCGCCGTTTGTAAACATAATATAGGGAGCCCAGCCCATCCGAAATTCATCAATCTATCTACTCATTTGTCTTCTGCCTACAATTACGAGTATTGCTCCCTCATGAAGCTATTCACTGATATTTTTTCCTGGGAATATAGTGATCTTAAAACCTATGACCCAGACATTATTCAACATATGATCCCACTGGAAAATAACACCACCCCTTTTAAGCAGAAATTAAGACCTGTTAGCCCTCTCTTACAGCCTTTGATTGAGAAATAAATCAAGAAGTTGTTGGATGCCAAAATCATAATTCCCCTAAGGTATTCGAAATGGATAGCCAACCTGGTGGTGGTAAGGAAGAAAAATGGAGAAATTAGGCTTTGCGTCGACTTCAGAAATTTGAGCAAGTGCTCTATAAAAGATAACTATCCCCTGCCCAAAATGGAACAGTTGCTACAAAGAGTTTCAGGGGCTAGAGCCATGTCTTTCCTAGATGGATTTTCAGGTTACAATCAGATTGTTGTACATCCTGAAGATCAGGAAGAGACCGCCTTCACTACTCCTTGGCGCACTTTCATGTACTCCAAGATGCCTTTCGGACTAATGAATGTTGGGGCTACCTTTTAGAGGGCCATGGACATAGCCTTTGTGTGAGAGAAGGACAAGTTTGTCTTTATTTATCTTGATGACATAACAGTCTTCTCCAACAGCCACAAAGATCATTTATAATATTTGAAGAAAGTCTTTCTAAAGTGCAGACAGTTTGGAATTTCAATCAACCCAAAGAAGTCAGTTTTCTCTAGAAGAAGGCAAACTTCTGGGACATATTGTCTCTGCTGAAGGTGTGAAGATTGATCCAACCAGGGTTGAAGCCATTCAGACATTATCCATCCCAAGGTCAAAAAGGGACATTCAATCCTTCCTAGGTAAGATCAACTTTGTAATAAGGTTCATTCCAAACTTTCCAGAGTTAGTAAAGCACATCACTTCCATGCTGAAGAAAGGATCGGAGATAAAATGGACAACCGCTTCATGAAGCTCTTTTGAAGCCATCAAGCAAGCTATCATGGAGGCTCCTACTCTAATCAACCCAGATTACACTAAGGAGTTTTGTATCTTCTCTTTTGTCTTTTATGATACACTGGCAGTGGTTTTGTTGCAGAAAAATGATGAAGGCATAAAGCACCCCGTAGCCTTTTTCAACAAAACTCTAAGGGACGCTGAACTAAGGTATGACCTTATTGAATAAAATCTTTGAAATCATTCAGGATTTATATTCTTCATTCCAAAGTAGTTGCATATGTGCCCTCAACCTCAGTGAAAGATGTCTTAACTCAGCCAAATATTAATGAAAAGACGGCAAAATGGATTTGCAAAACTCATAGAATTTGACATAGAAGTGAAGCCCACTAAGCTTGTCAAAGGCCAGGGCTTGGCTAAGTTCATGGTCGAAGAAAATTGTAGCCTGTTAGACATAAATTTCATGGGTCTAAATTCAAATGATGAGAAAACGAAGGGAGCATCAAAAGAGAAAAAGCAGGATCAGTCCTTGGCTGAAAATCTAGCCACATGCAAATGATATTCTAGCATAGTTCATTTCTTGCAGAAGTTGGAAGTTCCTCCAGGGTTTAGTTCAAGTCAAGCTCATACCACTAGACTTAGATCAACGAAATTCTACATTGACAAAAATCTTCTTTACTGGAAAGACCCATCAGGAATCCTCTTAAGGTGTCTAGATAAAGAACAATCTGTAGAGGTCATACATTAGTTCCATTCTAGCATCTGTGTTGGGCATCATTATTGGAAAACCACAACTCACAAAATCTTGAGGGCTAGATATTATTGGCCTACACTATTCTCTTATGTGTTTTCTTTTGTAAAATCTTGTGACAAGTGCTAGAGGTTTGTAGGAAGACAACAACTAAAATCTCTGCCTTTGAAGCCAATACAAGTCAGTGGTCCCTTCCAACAGTGGGGCTTGGACTTTATAGGTGACATTAACCCACATTCTAGTGGCCAGCACAAATGGATCTTAGTAGCCACTGATTATTTCACCAAGTGGATTGAGGTTATACCCACTAAGATTGCCAATCATCAAGTTGTCATAAAGTTCTTGAGTGAGAATATTTTCACTAGATTTGGTTTCCCAACCAAACTAGTCACTGATAATGCAGCAGCTTTTAAGGCAAAAGAATTGATGGACATGGCTGAATCCATGGGCATTCAAGTGGTGCATTCTACCTCATATTATCCTCAAGGCAATGGCCTGGCAGAATCATCTAACAAGAGTTTGGTAAGGATAATAAAAAAACTGTTAGAAGACAACAAAAAGAGCTGGGATTCCAAGTTTAAGTTTTCACTATGGGCTAAGAGAGTTTCCATCAAAAATTCCATAGCGAACTCTCCATTTAAACTGGTTTATGGCGCTGATGTTGTTTTCCATATCTAGCTGATCCTCCTTGTGGCTATGTTCTTGCAAGAAGAATGAGATGAAGACAATGGCTTAGTAAGAAGAATGAATAACCTAGTTGAATTACAACATATTAGAGAGAAGCTGGTTGAGAAGTCACAAATCCATCAGAAGAAAATCAAAGAAACCTTTAACAGGAAGGCAAAGGTGGACGATTTCCAAGTTGGTGATTGGGTGCTCAAATGGGATGCATTGAAGGAAAAGAAAGGTAATCATGGCAAGTTTGACTCCTTATGGACTGGTCCTTTTGTCATCGCTCAAGTTCAACACAACAATACATTCATCTTACACAATCTGGAAGGAGAGGACACTTTTGGTAGCTCGGTAAACGGGCAGTTCCTGAAACTCTATTTCATTTAAGGCTTTAAAACCTTATTATTGTACATATGTTTTTCTGTTAGTTTTTATGTTTATGCTAAAAAATAATCCATGCCCAATGGAACACTAGGGGAAGGATTTAATTTTGTTTTACAGGAAAGGCATTGCTCTGCAGTTCTTGAAACCTCATAGGGAGGCTTTCATCCCCAGAAGGAGCTAGTGTTAGCCTTATGGGAAAATGGTGAAAAAATGGATCCAAGTATGTCCTTTAAAGTCTACATAAACCATCATAATCATGCCAAAGGATCCAACTTGCTCTTAAAATCTTCAAAATCTTCACTAAGATCATCCAAGGAGAAAAACCTTCACATGCCGAGAGCCCTTGGAAGGGAAAAATGCACTATCGGGAGGCTAAACCATTTTAAAAACCATGAAAAACCATTGTTTCAGGCTTAAGACCCATGAATTCACAGCTGCCGTTAGATCTGGCCGATGAACGACCCAGATCTAAGGAGCTAAATCACAAATCAGCGGTCGTGGGCAGTGGAAATCAACGTTGGGCATCGCTGATTAACAATCACCGATGATCGGATCGGTGGGTTGCAATCGGTGGAGGAGAGTTGGCATTATCAGCACGGACTAGGGGGAAGTTGTGACTGCGATCGGTGATTAAACGTGGATCGTCGATCACATGCGTAGATCGACGGCCCATGTTACATCGTCGGATTGCTATCGGCGAAATCCAAGGGGCGCAACCTTTACACACATATGGATATGATTTGCGATAGCGATTAAACTCGGACTCGATGGGATTCGCAATGATGTCACATAATTTTTCAAGTCCGCACAAGGCCATTTTCAATGATTTTTTAATGTATTTTTATTGTTTCAACGAAATGCAAAGGAACCTTGGCCAGGGTCCGGGAAGTGAAACATATAGATTTTGTGAAGTCCGCTGAAGGAAATCTCTTAGGTTTTCCAACGTTTTTTACGAATTACCAAATACAATGGGAAGCAAGGGAACCAGCCGGCTGTGATATGTGATAATAACCCCTAGTGCAGACCCGATAAAGGAATTAATCATTTCAGGACTATTGAATTCTGAACGGATAGAGAAGGGCAGGATTTACACAGTTGCAACGTTTTATGGATGAAAAGGAAAACAATTATGGCTATCATTTGAAAGGGACTATCGCAGGGATTTCATAGGACTGATAGCCACTCCATTTGCAAGATCAGGTGGCCAAACATCCTTAGAAGTGTTGTGTAGAAATGTTTACATGCCAGAAGAGGGATTCGGCCGGGATACAGTGGCCAGTGGAAAGAGCCCAGAAAAGGAAAAAGAGAGGCCATAGCACACTGCAACCCGAATCAAACGAGATCATGGAGCATCGAAAGCCCTGACAAGCATAAAATCTACCATAACAGACATAATGGGATATCTCTAGCACGAGAGAGCTCCCATGCATTGTTATAGACATTTTTGGGCACTACAACCCCAAGCATGAAATGTCCATAAACCAAGGGCTCCTAAGTCCCTAAAAATGTTGTTCTAACCCCTAAAGGAACAAGGTCAATAGATTACAGCTTCTCCCAGAATTTCTCCATGAAAAACTGCTCAGGATTGGTCAAAACAGGATCATTTCAGCTGCTCCACTGGCCAAGTGCATTGCATCTCACCTAAGTACACTGTGTGGGTGCGTTTCATTTCAAAAAGCCCTTCTATGGGGTGTGATGGGCGAGAAATGACAAATGGCAGTGTCATTCTGCGAGGTAGAGAGGCAATGGAAGCTTCCAAAAACTTCTCCTGTGACACTTGCCTCTCTGAATTCGACCAAGGATGAGTAAGAGATCATCAATCTCCAAGTGGAAGCAAGAACTATCAGAAGGAAGACACTAATCAAATCATAAGCTGACTCATCTCCATTACAGATATCTATATATGGATCCCTCATCCCAGAGATCCGGGAGGCTGGAATTTTGCATATTGTAAGGAATTGCTGTTGGTTTCTTGAGAAAAACATCAGATTGTTGGGTGATCTAACCTTTGTATGAGGTTAAGAGGGGCTTCCTTTTTGAGAGGTGGATGCTGGGTCAGAACAACTAGTTGTAACTCCTCTTGGCTCTTTCTTGTTTATCAATAAAAGCTATTCAAGTTTTCCTCCATACTCTTGTGTCATTGATGTTTGCTGCATTTGTATGGTCAATTTACATCTGATCCTAGATTTTTTATGATTATAGATCCATGTCTTTGTATATTGCTATGCTACTGTGATCTTACAGGTACTTTGTGAAGCTGGGCGTGCAAGGGAACAAGTAGCGAAAGACTATCAAGGAAGAGTGGAATCAAATCAGGAGATTAGCGCAAGACAGAGGTTGGTCTTTTTGTTCCTCTATATCTATAATTCATAAAGGAAAAACGAAAGTAGATTTACTCTGTTTGTTTCTAAGGCAGTTGTCACACCTTAGTGGGATAAGTAGTTCCGATTAGACACTTTTCCCTGTAACAGGCATCACAGCAGGCTGCCCAAAATATCTGATTATGGTTATTCCTCTGTCATAAGAGGAAAATCGTTGAGCCATGCCTGCCTATTGAGGGAATCAAATGGTTAAACAAGACAAAGGGATAGATTATGACACCTGAAGCCTCAGAAGGCTCAGGACCATTGTAAACAAGCTATAAATAGTTGAAAATAAGATGTAACAAAGGTTCAACTTTTGGAGATCATTCCTCCTCTGTCCATTCAAGCTTCTCATCTGCATTCTTAGTAATACAAGCTTCTTTTGTTGTTATATGCTCAATGTCCATTTCTCTTTTGTTCTATGCTTGCACTTGAACATTTTGTTCAGGTTTTATTTGTTTTTAAGGCCAGGTAACTGTCATCTTATCTCTACTTTGATATATTAGATTTGCAAGCTTCTTTGCTGCTTGTAGCTAGCCATTTTTATGTGTTATTATATATGCATCTGCCAATATGGTCAGTAAGTTAATTTTCGGGCTATAGCTAGCCATCCATATATGTTCATGTATGCAATCTGCTGGTATATTCAGTATTCTCCATCTATCCATTAAATCTACAAACTATTGAGCAAAAATGGTCTAAAGCCTTGTGTTGTTGGGGGTGTTCATGCATGTCTTGAGTGAGAATAGAGCTGAAATGGTTATCTGACTTGATCCAAACCATCATCCATTCCAGTAGTTCAGAGAACAATACTGAAGATTATATGTTACCAGGCATCTCTGATTTACAACCATAGGAGAGTTTCCTGTAGTGCTAATAGGTACAACCTATTAAAAAAATATTATATATGACAGAGAAATGCAAGACATATAATATGCGAAAAAACACAAACACATAAAACTAGAGAGACATAGATATATGTGGTTCACCCAGTTTGGGCTATGTCCACCCTGAACAGCCAGTCCTTCCTTTCTATTATCTAGCAAAATCAAGAGACACAACCTACAACAGATCCGTTGAAATATCCTCTATTTTCTCTCACAGTCTCACCACTATGTTTCTCAGTCTGAGAATACACATATGTTTTTACAGCCTCAATACAATGCCCTCATACAAAGAGAGGGGTTTCCTTCTAGGGAAAAAAACCATAAACTAAACATAAATTCTACCGTCAGATCATTCACCTAATGAACGGCCCAGATTGACTAGAAATTACTATACTTTCACAAGGCAATTTTACATCTGTTTTTAGCTTTGCGGGTGCTGTCCCTGAAAACCCCGCCGGGGGACTGCTGGCCCTCGGACCCCCCAGTCGGGGGGTGTGGCCCCCCTTGAACCCCCATTGGGGGGATAAGTCCCCCACGCACCCCCCACGTGGAGGGGTGTACAATCTTCCTGGGGTATACATCCGACTGAAACAAATACCTCTAAATTAGGATGATAATCATGCTCCACACCCAACACAACCAACTTCAGCAGGTTGACATCCTTTTCCTCAGATGGCCCCAGGATGTGATGTATATGTAGTGTGTTCATGTACTTTTTTCTCTATGAGATGCATTGTGTTGTATAGATCCCTATTTGATGTTTTATGTGCGATCTTGTTTTCTTACTTGTTTCATGATTCCTGCTTGATGTGACGTGAAGTCACTTGTGAGATGTACTTCTTGTCATGTTATTATTGATATCCCTTTGTCATCATGTTGACAGGATACTCATGTTGTAGTCATGTATGTTTGAATTGAGATCCTTTTGATGCCATGATTGGCGGGATGCTCATTATTGTCATATGTGAAATTATGTCACATTGATAGGAGTCCTTTTTTGAATGAGAGTTCCTGTAGTGGAACAACTCTTGGAGCCACTCCTGCGTGAGGGGATATTGCTTGTATGATAGAGAAAACACATGCATGTACATCATCCTTCTTTACAACAATTAATGAAGTGGCCTACACCATCTTGACACTGGGCCTAGAGACGTAGTCCCTCCTAGACAAACTCCGTTATCAACATCTTGAGTTTTATGTTGCTAATGATTGTCATGTTCCTTCTTCTTTAAAGCATGCATTTATGTTCCTTTATGCTATTTTAATTGAAATTCTAGTCACATCACGAAAGTAAAAGATCTTGGTTAAATACACGAGTTGAGTCAACTCGAATCAAGTTTGGTATCAGAGCGATCATTGCATGGATGTGAATTGCAAGCATGAACAATGGAACGTGCAGTGGTAGAGGATGAAAAAGTGATGTACGAGACCATGCTCAAAATTTCCCAAAGGGTGGAAATAATGTATGAAGCTCTACAAAAGGAGACAGAGGAAAAGGAGCGATTGCAGCTTTAGTTGCGAGCCACAGAAGAGGCCCTAGAAGAACTAAAGCACAACAAACAAAATCTTCAAATGGAGAATGTTGAATTGAAGATGCTTCTACATGAAGAGAAAGAGGAAAAATAGAGTTTTCTATGACAACTGCAAGCTAAGGAAGAGGCCTTGGAAAAGCTGTAGCATGAACCATGTGAGGTAAAAAGTAATTGTCTAAATTCACGTATGCGTCCTGATGATAATTTCTCTATTTTTGAAAATCATACCACAAGAATTGGCTCCAAACTATTGAAGAAAATGGGTTATGAAGGAAAAGGCTAGCGCATCAATGCCCAAGGAATTGTCAACCCCATCAAAGTAGAATAATTACCCCGTCAGGCAGGACTTGGGTATGTCAGAAAGGAAGTTGGGGAATGCCCCGAGACAACCAGTGAACCACCAACAAAAGATGATGAGAAGCTCTCATAAGTTCTTTTCAACTTGACAATGGAGGTAAAAGATGTCGGTTTCCTTTCAGTTTCGTCTTCACATAGTATGATTTCTGTTGGAGATGTGGAGATACTAGTTACAAGGAAAAACATGAGGCTCCTTACCAGGATGAGGTACAAGGCTGAAAAAGAACTTGGTGTTAATAATCAAGGCATAACTCAACCATTGGAGGCTGTGCAAAGTTCTCAATTTGCAGGTTTGAGATACACCAAAGGAGAATGCTCAAAGGTGTCAGATTCTTCCGAGACATCGTCGAAATCGTCGAGGAAAGAGAATGATGGGAACACATCCCCATCATCCCATGGCAGTGCCCATTGCAAGGAAAGAGTTGAGGCAAGCTCTCATTACCATACTTACACCAGAGACGACAAGGAAAGATATAACCAGTCTCAATATTTGAATATTCATTTCAAATATAACCATGTTGTTAATGATGAACGTAAAACATGGTATCGAAAAACATGTACCTTTTGTAGATTACATAACCATACATTTTCTAAGTGTTGGAAAAGAATATCAACACACAAAATGAGGAGGCATGAAAGACCCTATCCACAGCAGGTAAAGAAACATGTTAAGCAGATCTAGAGGAAGAAGATGTACTGCAGTTATTGCAATAGAGGTGGCCACCAAAGGGCCACATGTTGGAGGCTCCATCCAGAGCAGCGCCTTAAAGACAAAGTGTCGATGCATGAACAAGATGAAGTAGTTATTCGACAAGAAAAACCACAATAGGGGGATGAACCATTCACATTGATCAGTGAAAAATGGTTTCTATATATGTTAGCTTGTCATGGTCATGCTTTTGTAAATCATTTGTTGCATTTTAAAATGTAAAAGTGATGATGTGTTTTCCATCACTTATTAAGCAACAATGATGTCTGGTCTTATTTTGGGATGCATTTTAAACTATGAAAGTGATGTTGTGTTTCCATCACTTGTCAAAGAAACAATATTGATTGGCCTTATTTTGTAAATAATTTGTTGCAGTGATGATGTGTTTTCCATCACTTGTTGAAGCAACAATGATATTTTGGCCTTGTTTTTATAGCTGGGGTATTGTTCCCATTTTGATGTAAACTTGACCATTGAGTATGTTATAAACTCGTGGCAAGTATGGGATGCCTGGGTCGTTAGTTGGTCATATAAGTCAAGCATGTAATTTACAAAAACAATGTACTACAGGTTGCAGAGGTTGTAGGTGTCATCTCATCGCTTATGGTTCCAAAGGACAAAGGTGAAGGAGAAGGAAGGGTGACTTATGGGACATTTGAAAGTGCAGATAAGGTACAAAAAAGTTGCAGATTATTTTTCATGCTTTTGGAGGACCAAAAGCTCCTCAGTGGGGAGGATTGATCCAGGTGGCTCTAGACACATGCAGAAGTCCAAGAGGATTAAAAAAGGGTAAAAAAAAATTAAATTGTTTAGATTATACTCGAACTAGGTTCACGTCGAATATCTCGTTGTCGTGATCGCGGTGGTGTGAACAGTTTCTCAAATCGAGCCCGTATGCAAAAGATATAGCTCTTAAAAGTTTGACATGACAAGGGAAAAAACAGGGCTCATAGAGTGCCACATAGCATCCCAGTCAATAGGCGGGACCCACTAAGTTGATGCCCGGAGATTCTCAGGGGAGGTAAAAATTATTTTTTGTCAGAATATAACCAAGTTTATACTCAATTGTCTCAGGTTTTCATAGGGAACACTATGCCGAGGTAAGATTCACCTTTTGAGCAGAAGATTTACAGATTCCCAGTGGAGGAGAATCTTTGAGAATCTTGAGGGAATCTTCTAGATTTCTTGGGGACTAAAATTCACCAAAGTCAGAATGCAGCCAACTTCATACTCATTTTTCTCATAATTTTGCAAGGAACCTGATGGCGCAGTTAGAATTTTGATCTGAGCAGCAGATCTTCAGATGACCCAGAGGAGGGAATTTTTGAGGAATATAGGGGGGATCTAAAAGATTCCTGTAACCCCAAATTTCCACTTTCTCAGAAATCTGAAATTTGACAGTCGATTTTACAGTATTCGACGCCACGAATCTGATAGTGCAATCAGATTTTCCATTTGATCATTTCATTTTTCGATCACTTTTCAAAGTGGAGTGCGAGATTGATGGTACGACCGACTTCAGTAGTTTGACATCCTTTTCTTGAAATGGCCCCAAGATGTGGGGTATATGTAGTGTGTTCATGTACTTATTTTTGCTATGAAATGCATTGTGTTGTATAGATCCATGTTTGATGTTTGATGTGGGATCTTGTTTTCTTACTTGTTTCATGATTCCTGCTTAATGTGATGTAGAATCATCTATGAGATGTACTTCTTGTCATGTTGTTATTGAGATCCCTTTGTTTTCATGTTAACAGGATACTCATGTTGTAGCCATGTATGTTTGAATTGAGATCCATTTGATGCCATGATTGGTGGGATGCTCATTATTGTCATATGTGACATTATGTCATACTGATAGGAGTCCTTTTTTGAATGAGAGTTCCTACGATGGAAAATATCTTGGCGCCACTCTTGCGTGACGGCATATTCCTTATATGATAGAGAAAACACATGCATGTACATCATCCCTCTTTCCAACACTTAATGCAGCGGCCTACACCATCTTGACACTGGGCCTGGAGACATAGTCCCTCCTAGACAAACTCCATTATCAACGTCTTGAGTTTTATGTTGTTGATGATGATCATGTACCTTATTATTTAAAGCATGCATTTATGTTTCTTTATGCTATTTTAATTAAAATTCTAATCACATCATGAAAGCAAAATATCTTGGTTAAATCTAGGAGTTGAGTCAACCTAGATCACAAGTAGCACAAGCAGGTGGACGCGGTTGTGGAAGAATACATGGACATCTTCTCCTCACCCATAGGGGTACCCTTGCATTGTCAGGTCAAACATTCAATCGATCTGACTCCTTGAGAACCTCTGCCAAATCCGACAATATATCGTCACTCCATTCTGCAGAATGAAGAGATCAAGCAAGAAATTTAGGAGTTGTTGCAAAAAGGGGACATTTGACCAAGTCCCTCACCTTGTCGGAGCCTGATTATAATGGTACAGAAGAAGGATGGAACTTGGAGGCTTTGCACTGATTATAGGGCATTAAAGAAAATCAATATCAGAAATAGGTATCCAATCCCACCGATTGATTACCAGTTGGACCAACTAGGGGGCCAAGTATTTCAGCAAGATCAATTTGAGGTCTGGTTGTCACCAAGTTCCAAAAAAGCGCACAGATGTATGGAAGAATTCCTTTAAATCCAATGAAGGCCTTTTTCAATGGTTGGTTATGCCCTTCGAGTTGACAAATTCCCCCGCTACTTTTCTGAGGCTAATGGATGACATATAGCGAATATTCACCAACTCATTCGTGGTGGTTTATATGGACAACATCCTCATCTTCAACAAGAGTTGGGAAGAAGACTTGCAACACATTCAATAAGTCCTTCAAACCCTTCAGCAACACAAAATGTGTGCGGAATTCAAGAAATGCACCTTTGGCATGAGCCAAGTCCAATACTTGGGGTACATCATATATGAGTGTGGCGTGCTTGTGGACCCAACCAAGATCCAAGTCATTCAAGATTGGCTAGCCCCGACCACTCTAATGGATATTTGCATCTTTCGGGGCCTTGCAATTTTTTATCGAAGGTTCGTGTTGGGATTCTCCCATATCACTTGGCCTTTGAGTCAGATTACTAATGGCGGGGTGAAAGAAAAGTTTTCGTGGTCCAAGTCCCAATAGAAGGTGCCCATTGAGCTGAAGTGTTGCCTCTGCTCTGCATCGATACTAACATTGCTAGACCTATAGCAACCATTTGAAATCGAGACAGACACCTCATACTATGCTATTGGTGTAGTCCTCACCTAGCACAGGAATCTAGTGGCCTATCACAGTGAGACAATTTCTCATACAATTCAGAAGTAACCCACCTATGATAAAAAAATGTATTCCACCATGCAGGCTTGCTGGCATTGGAAGCACTACATTTTGGGGAAGGAGACGGTCAGCCACATCGATCACTGACCTCTTCAATTTATACAAACATAGGGGAAGTTGCAGAATGATCACCATCAAAAGTGGTCTACATATCTGCAAGAATTCCACGTGAACATTAAATACAAAATGGGGAGTACCGATCATGCTGTAGAGTGCCTTAGCTGGCCCCTAGTTGCAGCACTAACTACTATTCTCAAATCTTGCGGTGATGAGACTTATGGATGGCCATAACTATACAAAAATGATCTAGAATTCGCCTCCACATACTAAATTCTAGTAGATAGGAAACAAGTTCCTAATTTCCACCTCAAGGATGCATTATTATGCTACCTCGGCCACATTTTTGTTCCTTCAAGTGAGTGTCCCAAACGGATTTTGGAGGTGTAGTACAGTCTGATCGCGAGACACTTTGGGGTGGAGATAATTGTGGGTTTACTACAAATACTTTTATTGGCCTAAACTCCGGCTAGATTTTGGTAAATATATCAGATCCTACACTACTTGCATCATCACCAATCCATCCATCATGATGCAAGGTGTGTACACTCCTCTACCTACTCCGAGCCAACTATGGGAACCCATATCCATGGACTATATGTCTAGCCTCCCTTCTACCAAACATGGTAATTATTGTGTATTTGTGGTATGGACATATTTTCGAAGATGTCTATATTGGTAGCCTGCAAGAAGAGTATCATAGTAGAGAACACTGCTAAACTCTTCTTTGAACAAGTATCAGTACATTTTGGTATCTCAGAGACCATTATATCATACTAGGATAGTAGGTTCCTGGGCACATTCTAGTCAAGCCTCTGGACACTTTTGGAGACCAAGCTCACTAAGTCGACTGCCTTTCATCCCCAAACTAATGGCCAGACGGAGGTCGTCAACAGGATGATAGTGCACATACTCTCGATGTACAACTCCAAGCATCCTCAAACCTGGAATGAGAGTCTTCCATATGTGCAACACAATTATAATAGATCTCTCCATAGCTTAATTGGTCGCAGTCCCTTTCAAGTGGGTCTAGGATTTCAACCAATGTGTCCAATTGATGTTTCCATGCCTCAGGCAAATAATAGATAGAATCCACACATGCATCATTCAAGGTGGATAAAGAAACCAAATTTATTAAACATTTCCAACACATTTAGCACCAAGTTCATGACATCCTAGAGAAGTCAAATGCCAAGTACAAGTAGCGACATGATCAACATTGGGTGCCACACAAGTTTTAGGTGTGTGATAAAGTTTGGTTGCATTTGGAGAAAGAACATCTTACCGGAGCCCATCGGAACGTCAAACCACTCCGATATGGTCCTTACACCATTACCAAGGTTGTGGGAGATAATTATTTTGAGCTCAGCATTCCCCCATTCCTTGGTCTACACCCAGTGTTCAATGTGGACCACCTTTGACCATACTTCGCACCATTACTGGACACATCAAACATTACATAACGAATCACACCAACAAAGTTAAATCTATACTGCATGTAATAGGCCAAAATTGATTGGATTATGGACACATAGGTCGAGAACACTCACCAGTAGAAGATCCAACTATATCGGGTTTTCAAAGCTGGCCAACTCCTACACTAAGGCAAGTGGCTCATCAGGGACCAAGTTCAACAAAACTTTCCTCACCTCATGGAGGCTATGCATGAAATGGGGACCATTTTGTTCCTAATGGGGGAGGAATGATCCAGGAGGGTATTGGTGGCCACCCACTTATTCCATCTAGACCACTAGTTGGTTTCAATTGTTTCGTTGTTTATTTCAGCTATTACTATTTTTAGCAGTTTTTCGGGCCCTGAACTTCTGGAGCAATTTTGACCCCAAAATGGCCTTGTTTTGAGGTCCACTGCAGGAACATATCCGTTGGAAAGTTCTTGCGGAAAAACCTGTAGTACTTGGAGAGAACTCTACAACAAGGTATCGTATGTGCGAAATAGAGATAATATCACCAAGTTACGATCCCGGGAAGTTGGTTGCCCAACTAACCCCAACGAGGCCCATAGACTCTTAGTGTTTCATCTCCTGGGGTTAGGTTTTTGGTTGTTTAGGGTTTTCTCATGTTTTTGAATAATAAATAAGCCCTTGAGCCTCATTGTAAGAAAGTTCATAGGCATGTACACCACATCTCTTCTCAGAGATGAGCTACCATTGCCTAAGCTAGTCTTATTTCCATTCTATTTGTAAGCATACTTCAATATTTTATATTAATGAAATGAAGTGTTATTTATGTTGTATATTTGTATTTATGGTTATATCTATAATTGGTTGTGTTCCTGTTTAAATTAAGATTAGTGGTATCAGACTGGGCTGCTCTTTCTTCATTTTTGTTTGCATGTCCCCAACAAGGTCGAGCTATAAGGTGTTAGGGCTTGAATTGGTCGAACCTTTCCAAGACCAACCTCGTAAATTTAAGAGGCCTCCCATGGAGGAAGAAAAGGAAGATGAGGGGGCAAGAGATCGTATCAAAATCTTTCTCAAAGAAGCCCTCGAGCGAGAAAGGAACGTGATGATGGATAACTTTTCCCAGATCCTTCAGCGACTACCCAAGGGCAATGCATCTACTTCTATCATCCACTTTGGAAGTGCCACACCCTTTAATGTACAAGTTAACTTACACATTTTCATATTAGAGGGTCAGATAGATGTGAACATTGTAGATAAATGGTTAAATATATTAGAAGAATATTTTTCTGGCCATTATTTTTCTACTTGGTAAATGATTATTTTTTCTCTTCTCAAAGTCAGCCCCCACATCAAGGACTGGTGGCAAACCTACTATGAGCAAAAGCATGAAATTATGCCCTCACTATTTTTGGATGCACCCACTTGGGATTCATTCTAGGATGTCGTCAAGGAGAAGTACTACCCTATTGGTAGCTATAAGGATAAATACATAAAGTTAACCACATTGCGATAGGGAAGGGACTAAGATGTGTCAAAATTTACCAATGCTTGTCATACCCTTCGCAAAAAATTGGGTATCAAGGATTTTGAGAAACATTTGGTACTCAAGTACCGCAGCTACCAACATAGGTACATCCAAGATGAGATGGAGTTCATGGAAATCTCCTCATTTGGCACGGTGTATGGATACACTGTTAAGATTGAGCAGAAGCTTAAACATAAAAAGTGATACTTTGGATCTGCGAATTCGAGGCAAGGGAAAGGTTCACCCAAACCAGAGAGAAAAGGAAAAATCCAAGGTGAGGTGACCCAGGATAACCTACCAAAGATGGAAGTAAAGAACAACACCACAAAGACAAAGAAGGACATGGGCAAGTGGTGTGAGTTCCATAATATCTCCACTCACAACACAAGTGAGTGTCAGGCCAAGCAGTCACTGGTGGTTGAACTAAAGGTTTCTCAGTCTAAAGCATGTTCCAACTCTGAGTTAGAACCCATAAAGGGGAATGAAAAAGGGAAGAAAATCCTTGTTGCGTAGCCCAGTACCACTGTGGCCACCACCAAGGTCCATAAGATTGAGCCTAAAAATCTAGAAGAGGGCGAGCGCCTATTCCACTCACAGATGTGGGTGAAGGGTTTTCTATTGCAGTTCATTGTCGATAGTAGGACCTAAAGGAACCTCATTTTAGTAGAGGTCGCAAAGTGGCTTGGCTTATCGGCTACAACACATTTGTAGTCGTACACTAGGGGTGGCTTCACCAAGGACGAGATCTTTGTGTCAGCCAACAGTGTCACCTTCCCTACAACATCAAGCCCTTCATGGCTGAGGTACTGTGTGAAGTTTCTCCTCTTGAGGTTTGCGATGTATTATTAGGACAGTCATACTTATGGGAGTGACATGATGTATATGAATCTAGACCTTGCTCTTTTATTATTTCTTTGGTACTAAGTTATAGAGGATACTGAAGGTGGCCCCACCTACCACCATCTCTTTGATATTTTCTAAGAAAAGTGGTAAGGTCATCTCCTAAACTGGGAAATTTGTTTTCTTTCTAATTTTTTCTCAAAGTAAGGGGAATTTCATAGCCACATCCATGGCCCCTAGGAAGGGTTCCTCTAAGCAGCAGAAGTAGGTGGATGCGGTTGTGGAAGAATACAAGGAGACCTTCTCCTCACCCACAGGGGTACCCTTTTATTTTTAGGTCAAGCATTCAATTGATTTGACTCCCAGAGCACCTCTATCCAATGGACCGATATATTGATGCTCCATTCTAGAGAATGAAGAGATCAAGTAGAAAATCTAGGAGTTGTTGCAGAAAGGAGACGTCTAATCAAGTTCCTCTCCTTATGAGAGCCCGATTGTACTAGTACAAAATAAGTATGGAACCTGGAGGCTCTGCATTGATTATCAGGCATTAAACAAAATCACTGTCAGGAACAAGTGTCCAATCCCATGCATTGATGACTTGTTGGACCAAGTAAAGGGGGCCAAGTATTTGAACAAGATCGATCTGAAGTTTGGTTATCACTAGGTTCTAATAAAGCCCACAAATGTATGGAAGACTACCTTTAAATCCAAGGAAGGTATTTTTGAATGGTTGGTTATTCCCTTCAGGTTGAAAAATGTCCCCACTACATTTATGAGGCTAATGGATGACATCTTATGGCCCTTCACCAACTCATTCATGGTGGTTTATCTGGATGACATCCTCATCTTCAACAAGAGTTGGGAAGAACACTTGCAACACATTTGGCAAGTCATTCAAACCCTTTGGCAGCACAAATTATGTGCCAACTTGGAGAAATTCGCCTTTGGCATGAGACAAGTTCAATACTTGGGGTACATAATAGATGAGCATGGCGTGCATGTGGGCTCGACCAAGATCCAAGTAATTCAGGATTGGCCAGCCTTGACCACTCTAATGGAGCTTCGTATCCTTTTGGGCCTTGCAATTTTTTATCGGAGGTTCATGTTGGGATACTCCCATATCACTTGGCCTTTGAGTCAGATTACTAAGGGTGGGATGAAAGAAATATTTTCCTGGTCTAAGTCTGAACAGAAGGCATTAATTGATTTCAAGCACTGCCTCTGCTCTGCACCGGCACTCACACTTCTAGACCTGCAACAACCATTTGAAATTGAGACAGACACCTCAGACTATGCTTTTATTGTAGTCCTCACCCAACACAAGATTCCAATGGCCTACCATAGTGAGACACTTTCTGATACAATTCGGAAGTACCCCACCTATGATAAAGAAATGTATTCCATCATGAAGGCTTGACGACAGTGGAAGAACTACATTCTAGGGAAGGAGATGGTCATCCACATTGATCATTGATCTCATCAATTTATACAAACACAAGGGAAGTTGTAGAATTATTTCCATCAAAATTGGTCTACATATTTGCAACAATTTCACTTGAACATTAAATACAGAAATGGCAGCACCAATCATGTTGTTGACTGCCTCAGTGGGCCCCCATTTGTAGCACTAACTACTGTTCTCAACTCTTGTGGTCACAACAACTCTGGATGGCCACAATTATACAAAAATGATCCATATTTCACCTCCACATACTAGATGCTAGTAGATGGGAAGCAAGTTCCTGATTTCCACCTCTATGATGCATTATTATGATACCTGGGCCACATTTTTGTTCCTTCAAGCGAGTGTGCCAGACTAATTTGGGAGGCACACTACAGTCAGATCGCATGACACTTTGGGGTGGAGAAAACAATGGTTGTACTACAAAAGTACTTCTATTGGCCATCCACGCATGGCAAACTTGACTCCATCGCGCTGCTTAACTTAGTCCTAATGAAAGGTCACATGATTATGTTTACTGATATTTTTATTTCCTCATACTTCTAATTATTTCTCATATTGAAATGTTGAGGGGGTTTAGGTGCTCAAACATCACCCCTTTTATCTAGTACATGCTGCCAAAAGTATTGGTGTATATAACCTTCATATAGCTTCAAAATTTCAACAAATTTACACCACAGGACTGCATACCTTAATTTAATGAAATTCCTCATTGATTCTATGAGATGTGATCATGTTAGGGAGGATGGTGGCATTCCTAAAGAAGTTTGGACTAGTAAGAAGGAAAACTATTCTCACTTGACATTTTTTTGATGTGAATTAGTTGTGTATATTCACAAAGAGAATAGAGTCAAGTTTGATGGGAAACTCATTAAATGTATTTTTTTGAATATGTGGATGGTTATTTTGGTTTTTTCTATGGTATCTCACTAAACACAACTTTTTTAGAAGAAAGGATGTCATATTTAATGAGTTACAAATGTTTAAAAGGTCTACAAGTGATATGGCGACCAAGAAAATTGTTGACAATTTTTCAAAACAATAAGAAATATCCCACCATTTCAAAAAATTGAGTAGCTAATTTAAGAACATGATGGAAAAACAAGTGGAAAATGATGGAGAATAGAAAGAAGAAACCTTGGTCTATCATTTACAATGGATCCAACTGGAAAACAAACTACCATAGTTACCAGTGTAGGTATATTAGGCCTCATAATCCCTCATAAATGTATCCTCCCTCACATTATATTTTACTAACTAATCAAGTTGAACATGATTATTTTCAGGAGGCTCATAAAGTGGAAACTGATAAAGAATGGAAGAAACCAATGGAGGAAAAAATAGACTACCTGTTGGAAAAGAAAACTTGGGAGTTAGTAAAGTTTCGAAAAGGAAGAAATAACCTTAAAATAAATGGGTATGTAGGATTAAACATGAGGGTGAAGGGAAGAAGAAAATATACAAAGAAAGGTTTGTGGTAAAGGGATTTACCCAAAATGAAGGTATTGACTTTACTGAAGTCTTTTCACTTATTTGTAAGATGTCATCCATAAGAACAATTTTTGGTCTTGTTGCTACTTCAGATTCAGAATGTGAACAGTTACATGTAAAGACAACCTTCCTTCATGAGGACAAAGAAAAGGAGGAAATGAGTAAGATTCCTTATGCTCCAGTACTCGGCATCTAGATATATGTTATGGTATGTACATAATTGGACATTGCACATTTAGTGGGAGTTGTGAGCTAGCTCCTTGTGTATCCAAGGAAACAATATTTTCAAGTGATAAGGTGGACCTTAAGGTATCTTAAGGGTACTAGTAATTATTGTTTATTTTCATAATAATGATATTGTGCTTGAACATTTTATAGACATAGATATGGCTAGAGATGTGGACACCATAAATTCCATCAGTGGTTATTTGTATACATTTATAGGTGCATCAATGTCTTGGGTATTTAGGCTATAGATAGTAATAACTCTCTCCATAAAAGAGGTACAATGCATAGTTGTAATGGAAGATGGAAGATAGATGTTGTGGGTTATAACTATTCCGAGGAGATCTAGGAATAAAAATATACAAGTATGTAATGTATTATAACTGTAAAAGCATCATTATGTTATTGAAAATTGCAAAGTTTCAAGATATCATACAAATACCAAGCATATTTATCTTAGGTACCATTGGATTTGACAGGAATTGGAGGAAAAGAAATTACACAAAAAAATCATTCAACCAAGAATCGTGTTTATATGCTCAACAAGATTTGGCTAAGAGATGAGCAAGTGTTGTGTACAAGTTTGGAAGGCCTATGGATTCCTTTATGAGAAGGCTTAGATAGGAAGCAATAAAAGAAATGCATCTACCACTATAGTTTATCAGGTATGAGCTTTCATTTGGCTTCAACTGGGAGGATGTTAATTGTGAAGAAAAATTCAAATGTCTATATAATATACTGGAGGGAATTCTAATTCTCTGTTGGTGAAAACTCATGCATTTACCACCAAAAGTAAATTTTGTGGCATCTAAGATATTTTTCTTGTTCATTAAATGCCAAAAATATTGTTGTGAATGCACTTTATGGAATTGTATAGATATTTTCTTAGAAGGATTTAGATGCTTAACCTACCTAGTGTATAATTACACCCATATATATGCAATAAACATTGTTTTATATTAGTAGCACTAAAGAGAATGAGATTGAATATGTAGAAATTGTTTTTTTGTGTTATTGTTACTTTGTTCATATGTTATTGAACATTGTAGCATTTATTTCCCCTATCAATCAATATTATATGATGTGCATGATCCTATGATTGAAATGTGTCTAATTAGATGTTGAGTTAAAACATAGTTAAAATCCATTTTTAGAACGGGAAAGAAAGTAATAAGACATTCTTCTTATTGTCCATGTTGCTCTATGCACTGACCAACCTTTTCCTCTGAACCTAACTTAACCTGGATTGATGAAGGAGCTTAGGAATGAGCCATAGGGACTCTTTCTTTCTTGCTTCAATAAACATAACATGCCTTAGGGACTGTCTAGGGGGGTGAAGCCTCAATATCTTAGAATATTTAATGGGACTCTTCCACTAAATTTCTTATGGGACTATCTATTGATTGAAAAAAATCTTAATGTATTGATCTAGAGAGATAAGACTCTATAGGTTAACTTCCTTCACTTTGTTGAAGTACTGAGCTATTCAATATTGCTTCAGGTTTTTTTTTTTTAAATAGGAAGACTGAATCCCAAGTTAGAGGGACTCTTTCAAGAGGGGAAAGGAAAGGGATTAAAGGAAGGAACATATGATTGTATAAGGCCAATGGTGTTGATCTACTCCTACATAAGTGGAAAGTGGTCCAACCTACCTTTGTTCACTGAGCTCTTACCCTTGCTCTTGGTGGTACAATTGGCTATGTGTGCTATCTACTCTTAGGTGGAGGAAAGAAAATAGAAAGATGCGTCATTAGGTGGTATTTAGAGGAGGGAAGCTGGTGAGGAAAGGGTAGTGGAGTGAAGCGATGTGTGTGCTATTTATTGTCTCTAAGTTGTGGAGGAGCGCTAATATTTGAGAAGGTGGGAGGGTCATTCTTCCTTGCTAGTTAGCAAGCTAGAAATCTAGTTCTATACTTATGTATTTTAATTAACCTATTCTTTTAGAAAAATCCCCACTCCTTCGGAATAATGTGATTTTAGAATATAAATCATATGAAAATATAAACATATAACACTTATTAGTCCTTGTTCTTATCAACCTATTTTTCTCTCTGTGGTTATTACTTGAGTGCTCTTTTACTGTTGATCATCTATGCGGGATTTGACTACTCCTTTGACCTAATTTTCTCCATAGTTGCAGGGACCTAGTTTTTGATAAAGTGGATATAAGCCTTTAGCTACATGGAGCACCCTTGTTCCTAGCAGATGTAACCAATATTTATCAGTTTTGTCACTTTTAACATGGTTTATGTTCTAGAGAATTATGTTTCCTAGGAGATAAATTTGAAGCCTCATCTTACCCTATCTCTTCGAGTTGGCTTGGGGGAACTATTGGAGAAGCTTCCTAACTTTTCTTCACCCTAAGAGTCTACACTCATCCTCCTTGGAGACTCTTTGGCTTTTTATATACTCATATATCCTTGAGAGTCAGGAGAGAGAATGTGTGTTAGAATGAGAATTATAGAGTGGTGTTGTTATTCTAATTCAAACATTGTGATTCACTTTGTATTGAGGTCATATAGCTCGAAGAGGGGGAGATTCTACCAAAATTTGGAAAGGAGGTCCCACTTGTGGAGGAATACATGTATCATTTTGTTTTATGATAAATAGAAATGAACTTTCCTATAAATATGTATTTATGATTAGTTGTTCATCTTTATGTTTATTTGTTTAAGTTGATGGTCTTCTGTGGAAGGCTATTTGTGCTCATTTTTTGGTGATTCTTGTCTACATGCTCTAGATCTATTGTAGAGGATGAGATATCCTAGTTGGAGGAAGGAATCTCTGCATCAAAGCCTACATCTTTCATTGATCTATGAGGCTTTCAGGCTTCATCTCAAACCCTAATTATGGGATTACATCATATGGTGTGGGATTTATTTACTTGATTGGTTTTGGTCATATGCTTCTTGATATGGTAGTCTTGTTAGGGCCATAAGAATATGGATAAATGGCTCCTTGTGGATTTGTGTAAATTTCCATAATAGAACCCGCAACTATGCTGGGGAATTTTCCCTAGTTGACTTAATATCTATTCTCCTTTGTTTTGAATCTAGTTTCTAGTGTCCTCGCAAATTTCTTTGTGTAACTGTGATTCATTTTGAGGTATACATATCATGTTTTGACCTTGCTTTTGTTTTCTTTCTCACGAATCTCTGAAAAAATAAACTTTTTTCTCAATCGCACCCATAGAACTATTTACAATGTATTTGTTCCTTCAAATCCATTATGCTTCCCTTTGTATCTCTATAGTTGGAGCTGCACTATTGATGGTTTCATCCTTGTGGTTGTGCTTAAAATATTAGATCTCTTGAGAGATCCTACAGGACTCTGCTTCTCTCTTTATCCTTGATGTTCAACCTCTTTTATGAACCCAAGTTTGTTGTAGATCTAAGTCATTCGTACTTGTTTGGGTTGAATTTTTCTTGTTTGGATTTTTTGTTTGGATGATTTGGTTTCAATATTAATACTTTTCTCCCTGAACCACTTCATACTCGATTGGATATGTTGCTACTGACATTATAAACCATCCAACACTTTATATGTGAATCTACATTATTTGGTTTACATTGGATGCTTCCTTTCCTATCTCTCCAGGGTTTTCCCTAGCTATTTGAAGTGTTTATAGTTGAGGTTATTATCCTTCATTTTAGATCCATTTTTTCATATTTATTTAGCTAGTTCAGTGGCAGATAAAATTTATTCTTGATTTCCATATCATAACCATATTTGGTTTCTATAAAAAATTTCACTTTTTCTTGAGTGATTGCATTTGGTCTTGTGTGCTTGGTTTTTTCACAAGAGGTGGTATTTTAATTTATGGTTGTGAAAGTTTTCGCTTGAGAAGATTATTTGGGTGAGATTTACCTATTTTTCATTTCAGATTTTTTTTTTGTGACTACCACTTAATATTTTCTAGTTCTTCCTGCTTCTATGGTTTGGTTTTGTCCTTGTAGAACATTACCTCTTGTGGAGGCATTGTGCTACAACCCTAGCTTGTCACCATTTCCCTCCTCTTTTCACTTTTTGGCCTTCTTGTTGATTGTTGAGAGTCTTTTTTTGTATTTGATTCCTAGTTTTGATGCTTTTTAAGTGCTTTCTGTTCTAGCTTGGGGACTCTTTTGGCCTCTTTTCAGATTTTGTTTCCTGGTTTATCTTTTGGGTCTGCATTTTTAAAAATTTGGGGATTTTGTTTCAATATCAGTGAGAGTTTAATTTGGTAGGCATTTGCTTTGTTTTTTGAAAAGTGAAAATACTCTTACCTTACTGTAGTTAGCATTAATCAAATTGAAAAGTGAATTTTCATTAGGGTGTTACTAAAAAGAGTGTATGACATCATTTTTGTTTCATTCCACTAGCCAACTCAGCAAATAAAAACCACTACAATAAACACTCTAATAAAATCTACTAGACTTGTATTTTATTTTTGCTAGTAGTACACCAAGGTTGTAAAACAAACATAGTAGCCTATGATAGGGAGTGGAAAATCCTCCATTATCCCACAATCAAAACTAGAGAACGCTAGAAACAGTTGTAAGAGGTGTTTAGGCTTAGGTCATGGTGCAAGTAGTTCTCCATGAGGTTACCCAACTCATTGTAGGGAATCTCGTGCCAGGGGTTAACTACCTAGAAACCTGATATTTTTGCGCCCCCATGAGATGGAGGTAATTTGGTGGCCATTCCTAAGAAAATCACCCTATATGTGGTGATTTTGGGTAGCAACCATCCCTCTACCTTACCTTCCTCTAGACAACTCTACTTGCAAAGTTGAGATTCCGCAAGTAAGAAGTCTTTTGGAACACCATCTGAAACATAGTACTAGGATTAGTTTGTATGTGACTACCTCTTTAGGTATTTTTTAGTATGTGTTTTTGGGTTTGAGTTAGTAGTTTGACTTTATAGGTTTTTGTACTAACTTCATTTGTTTATCACATATTCATTCACTGTGGATGAACCTAGTGTTCAATTGTCATGTCGAATTCAGGGTCTACCTCCTGAGAGAGGAAAATTGTTGACTCGTGCTCATAGAGTTCCTATTGACACTCAAGGCCCAAAACAAGATTATATTCCTAGTCCTCCTAGTAGTGATCTGAAAATGGGACTCTTAGGCTTCTTGTCTAGCTTACAAGAACCTCTCCCACTTCCAAAGCTTTAATATTCCCAAATCTTATTGATTAACCAATGCGGAATTGAGAATATTCTTGACAATATAGTGTATTCTTATGCTTGTTTTAAATTGATTAAATGCTTTAAAAAATTTGTTGTTTTAGTTGATATGTAAATGTGCTTAGTGCATAAAAAAGTGAATAAGGCAACAATAAACCATCACACAGAAACAACATTTTAATTAGGAGTTCACCCACAACTCTTGGGCTACATCTCTGTGAGCTCTAGTCAACTCAACTAGGCTCTTTGGGATTATGGTCTAAGTCTTTTTTAAAAGCTCTTGGCTTAAATCCTCCTATTTTACACATAAATAGTGGGTTTAGACACCATTTAATCCCTGGCTCTTGAAGCTCTGGCTCTTGGCTCTTGGTTCTGGATCTTGGCTCTGACTTTTGGCTCTTGGTTCTGGCTCTTTGTTGTGGGGAAAAATGCCTATGCAGGACGATCCTATCCACCTAAGGTGTGACAGTGCCTTAGCAACAAATAGATACAACTATTCTGGTTCTTTCCTTTATGAAATATGAAAGAGAGGAGATCGATAGACTTACCGTTTTCTTCCATTTGTCCCTCGATCTAGATCCTCTCCTCTTTGGGTGTTCTCAACTACTTGCCTCCTCGCTTCCTCAAGAGAACAGCTACTTGATTCAAACGAGATCACAAGAGAACAGCTACCTATGACAAGAGAACAACTACTTGCAGCAAGAGAAGAACACAACACAAAGGCAAATATACATATTCATAAATGATTCAGGATTAGAAACAAATCAAATACACTAATGCAATCATACAAATACACCAGTATATAGGAGAAAACCAAGATAGCTTTATTGATTGATAACAAGGTTCAGGAAGAGATACAACCCAGAGGGCTCCAATCTAGCATCTCCTTCCTAGCAGAATGGAATTCCTTCTTCAGCTCCCTTCAAAGCATTCAGCACCCAATGTTTCCAGTCTCAAACCAACAACAATTCTTTACATTCACAAAATTCCAGCCTCCAGATCTCATGGAGGTGAGATCCATATATAGATATTTGGAGAGAGGATGAGTCAGCTTGAGATCTGACTAGTGTCCTCTCCCTCTGTCAGTTCTTGAGTCCACTTGGAGGTTCTTGCTTCCACTTGGAGATTTGGAACCTCTTACTCATCACCAGTCGAATTCCCTGAGGCAAGTGTCATTTTGGAAGCTTCCTGGCTTCTGACACCTTGAGGAATGAGACTGCCACATGTCCAAACTCACTTAGCGCAGGTAGCTAGTGTTGGAGTTGACATTCAATGGAGGTAGCCAGTGTAGCAGTTGACATTCAGCACAGATGCTCAGTGGAGCAGTTGACATGATCCTGAATTGACTTGTTTTTGAGTGGTTTCAGGTGGAGAAATTCTGTGAATTGCTGTGGTTAGTTAGCCTTGTTCCTCTAGGGGTAGGAACAACATGTTTAGGGACTTTGGATCCCTTAGATTATGGAAATTTCATGCTCAATGTTGTAAGGCACAAAAATTTCTATAACAGTTGCCCCCTAAAGTATGAGGCCTTTTATCGGGTGAAATGCTTTATCCAGGAGGGTCCGAAGTTCATCCATTTGCTGGGAGGAGACCTGTAATAAGATACAATACAATACATTATGATTCATACTTCTTTCATGATCTAGTTGAGGCGAGCATTCCCATGCTCAGCTTTATAAATTCATTTTTGTACATAGAACAGACGATCGTCTGATAGTAGACTGATAATTTTGGCGAAATTATCATCCTTTGAGTAGGATGATCATCTGCTGCAATGATGTACATCTCAAATGTCTTTATTTTTCCTGAATATATATCGCAGCCCGGATGGATGAAACTAGATCCGGGGTCTTCAAACTCGTTCGATCTTCACTCTAAGTACAAGTCGATCCATGTGAGAATTGCGCTGAAGTCGAACATGGAAAGACATCGCTTGATTACCGGTCAATGATGTAAACCGTTAACAAGCGCGAGAGGAATCACCGATAATGATAATGACCCTCAAGGTACTGCAGTACAATTCACGTGGTGTGAATAAAGGACTTGGCGTCGAACACCACGCAAAATCTTCTGGTCGAAGGTCATTGATGTATACCTGTCGCCGGAAGCGAGAAACTTGCCATTGAGGCATGCAAGCTTCAAAGTACTTGAAGGGGTTGTTCCTAGATCAACTTCTTGGATAATGAGCTGATGTCGACAAGAAGCGATCCGTCAAAGGAGGGCCTTGATGAATCCCACATCAGTGACACGGAACGGAGCTAATGATTTTAATGGAGGTGAAAACAATCTGTGACATATGATTCAGGGTGGCGGTCATGAATGGATGAAGGATAATGTATGGCAGTGGATGGGACCCGGTTGACTCTTTTTGAACGACTTCTCTTGAACATATGGCGACACTGATGCGATGGATCGGTAGCATTACCTCAAATATGGATGGTATGGCGAGACCATGGTGATGTGACCGGTGAATGAGACAACCCAACCCGATTATGGTACGGAGGAAAAGTGTCATGTTCAAGAGCGACCTGCTACCATCAAAGTTTTCTTTAGTTTTCTCCTAATTTTTCCCCAGTCATTGCTGACCAGTACCTCTTTATTTTTGTCAAGCTTGAGGAGGATAACATATGCTTGTTCTATAACCTGCCCTTCGGGCAAGCCCATCGCTATGTTTTAACGAGCCTAGCGATAGGGAAACTCGTTCTCGTCTAAAGACAAGTTTGTCGCTATTTAATAATTTTAACGAGTCTAATGACAAGGATAACTCGGTTCTTTTCATTTTTAGAGAGTCTAAAAAGATACATAAAGTCAACTCCAAAATTCCTTTTTCATCATCTAATCCCTTAAGTCCGAAAAACTATAAAACAATACAGAAGGGATGAGTTTTCGATAATTTTAACGAGCCGAATAAAACAAGCGCTCGACCTTTTTGTGCAATAATCCCTCAGGTCCAAAAAGATTAAAATCTAGAGGAGGGATAGCACTTCCGGTCCTTTAACGAGCTGGAAGGCCAAGACTCGGCAATCTTTTCATATTTTACGAGTCAGTTGAAAAGAGCTTAAAGAAGACTCGTCTTTTGAGGAACGAGTGATAAACAGGGATAGCAGCAGATTCCAGGTACAGGTTGGAATTTTCCAATCACGGCAGTGTCACAAGGATGGCTAGGTGAAATCACTCTTCGCAGTTGTTCCTCAAAATGGGTAAACAATCATATGGAGGTGAACGATCGGCCAAATGAAAAGTGGAGGTGGTAGGTGCAAACACGACCAAGGCTTTCATGGCTGATAAATTTACGATCACAGTGGTTATTTACCGGGATAGGTTCATTTTTTATTTAAAAATGAGCTTAAAAACTGGAGGAAACTCTTGCTCACTGCTTATATTTATTTTTTAACGAGCATGAAGACCGCGTTAAAACTGCTTGGATCTTGCGTTTATTTTTTAACGAGCATGAACTTTATGCTAAAATTGCTCGATTACCCAGTCATAAGATAAGAGTGTCTCATAAAGATTCTATTTTTTATGGAGCTTCATCTCACTAAGCTTTGCTCCCTATCCTTTCTTTATGCAAGTTCGGAAACAACTAATCCTACGAGTTTAAAGGGTTAGAGGTCCTAAAAATTTAAAAAATAAATAGTTGCCCCTTGCTTGCATTCCAAAAGGTTTGCATGCCCCCAGGTATAAAATAGAGTTTCAAGGTTACCTCTACTTCCCTTCCGCCAAAACATTTGTTTTAATCGAGAGAGGCTTACCTCTTTCAGGTTACCCAAAGATTGTCTCGTTACTCTTTCAAACAAAACACTTCCTCGACAATGTCTACCAAAATAGACAAGGGTGAATGACTCTGGCGTCAAACACGTAACTTTGACAAAAGAATCTTATTCTAGAACAACCCCTCTTCCATCCACGGACGGGGTACGAACTAGTCATATTCTCCCGCGGAAACCTACCCTATACCCAAAGTTTTCCTGCCGAAGCAGGCCAAGACGCATGCCCCCTGGGTTCCAGTCATATCCTCCCGGATTACTCGAGCTCATCAGGAGGACGGATCATGGGTTGAGACACTTCTTGCATGAATAGACCATTTAGGGATGGTACATGACTATTTGCGATGCGTGATCCGGGAAACGAAAGTTGGTCCATGAGCTTGACCATTCTTCCTTCATGCGGAAAACACATTACTCGAAAGAGTGAGGAGACTACAGCTCCCATGCAATATATATAGTCTCGTCCAAGGAGTAGGTTATAATCCAAGGGTCCTTGAACGACCATCACATTCATTTGAACGGTCTTCCCTTTCAATGTTATAGGCACATTGGGGAGGATCCCTAAAGGTCGACTGGTTCCTTTATCAAAGCCCGATAGATTTCTCATCTCAGGCAAAAGCGCTGGCGAACCAAGCGCTTTCCAAGCAATAGAGGAAAGGATACTCACAGATGCCCCTTCATCAATGATAGTACCAGCCATTACCATTCTGTATATTTGACAAATAATTCTGAGTGGTATACTCGCTGGTAACCGGGGTCTGCCTAGTTGGTTCCAGTCAAAGGACACAACTAGGTTGCTTGGTGGTGGGACCGAATATACAGCCGGATAGCGCTCTGATGAACTTCCTTCCTACGATAAAGGAATGGTGGCATTGCCCCCTTGATCATCAGAGTCAGTGCTGATGAAGAGAATCTGGACGGTGTCGTCTTGATTCTCCTCTGTGACGGTGTCATTCGAAGATAGAGCCTCTGAAGGAAAAACCGGGTCAACTGCCGTATCAACCTTTTGACTTTCATCAGGCATGGATCCAGACGGTTCATCTTCAATGACAGGTGCTTTGGCTGAGCACCTGAGTGGGTCAGTCAGATTCTCAACTAGCGAGGGACTTGGCAAGAGTTTTTGATATCCAGGAGGAAGTTGCGCTCGTAAAATCGGGCGATCTTCCAGAACTCTTTTTTCCTCGTCTAAGAAGGGACAACAGTGGATGGCGTGATCGCATTCACACAGTCTGCAGGGAAATTTAGCTTTCCCGCTCTGTCATGGGGCTTCACTCCAACTAGTTGACGGTGAGCAGTCGACATGGCTATCAGAGGTCGATGCTACCGAATTGTGCAAACGGGGGGACCAGTCTCTTAGTATTTGGGGGATACAGGGACAATCTCTATGGAAGTGGTCTCCCTTGCATATGACGCATGGCGATTTAGGCCTTACGAGTGCGGTGTGTGGATTTTTGTTAGATGACACTTGTTTGCCCCCAGTAGCCTTAGGCTCCTTCTTCTTCTTTTCTTTCTTCTTCTTCTCCTTCTTCTCCTTAGGAACACGGTTTTTTGATTTACCAGTTCCATCAAGCGAAGAGGAAGGAGGGGAGGAAGATGAAGTGGAAGGCTGGGAGGCAACTCTTGTCTGATCTAACTGTTGACTCGACTGTTCAGGAATGGTGGTATTCTGAACGACATTGGTTGAAAAGAGCCATACTGGTAGGCCAATTGTCAGTCCTGGAAGCGACAATGTGGCCATGTGGGGCGCACCAACATCTCCCCAAGAGGAGAAGGGACTAGGATTTCCACCAAGAGGAATTCCTTGGTTGGTGTGCTCCATCTTTTCAACCTAGAGATCAACGCAGGATTAAAGGGTGATTGTTCCGTTTAAAATAAATTGTTAACGACGCTTTAGACACAACTTGCTTTTTCACTTTTAAAGAGTCGAGAAAAAGCTAAAGATGACTCTAGTCTCCTTCGATGTTTTAACGAGCCCGAAGTGACAAATGCTCGGATGGACTTTTTCTGTTATAGAGTCTGAAAAAGGCCAAAAGAAACTGCTCTGGAGATCTAGGCAGAGGGTGTGCCAAACTTTTCGCAAAACCGCAGAATACTTTTTAGGGTACGGGCGGTCAATCTTCGTGAATGCTGTGTTCACTGCATTGCGATCAGTAGGGCGGCCGACACGGCTTCCTAAGGATAAAAGATATATGCCTATAGGGGTCTCCCAATATATACGCGACGGTACGTGGGAGCACAATCCGTACTAGCGCTATCGTCCCTCAGGAGGAATCACCCACCTTCCACGAGATCGACAGTCACTAGGCTTAACGACGCCGGAACACGTCTCTAGCCTAGACCTCTATGTTGTGCGTTATGTTACAAAGCGTTGTTAGGTTCATTCAGTTTATTTTAGGTTGATCTTTTTAAAGTTTTCCTTTCAAGGTTCACCACGAGATGTATGATACAAATTCCTAAATGCAGTCTAAAGATGATAAGCAAGCTTTATAATCTTTTCAACTTTGAAAATCCTAGCTACTAAGGGAAAAGGAACTATCTTTTCTCAAAGAGCAATCAGCACACTCTAATGCACTTTTCCTAAATCCAACATGCAAACTTATCAAATGCAAATGCACAATGCAGGTGTTTGTTTTCCACTTTCTTAGTATAAATGCCTACAAAGAAAGCTTTTTGCACAACTTTGAATTTGCTTTTAAAATGATCAATACAAACAAGTTCACTTTTTCGAAAACAACAAGGGTAGAAGAGATTACAATCACTTTGCGATTTTCGAAATAAAGACTTGTTTTCACACTTAAAAGAGACAAATTCAAACCAATAAGCAAAAGTAAATCTATAATCAATCTGCAAACAGCCAATGAACTTTCTTCTAAGATCACAATCAATCAGATCTGAATCAAAAGCTACAGGATGACCACTTTACTCATGCAAAGGAAAACTGTAAATGACTCCACAAACACATAAAAACACTTACAGTCTTTTTGTACAAAAAGAGGCGGAATCTAAGCAAAGAAAAGGAGTTATCAGACTGGTACCTATGCTGGTTAAAGGCTGCAAAAAACAGAGATCAAAACAGGGCAACAGAGGATAGAGAACCCCAGCTGCACAAGGCTAAACTGGTTCAGCGCAAGTCCAACACTGAGGACTTGACATTCAGCGCAGGTAGCCCTCACGGGACCTGCGTTGAAATGCAGACTGCCTTCACAGCAGTTGCGCTGAAGGAGAAACTCTCGTTTCCCCTGGGTTCTGGGTCATAAAATGCTCAAAAATCAACTGTTTCAGGCCAAATCAGAAACACAAGCAAGGTATAAACAGAGGGATGCTTTGAGAGGGTACTAAAGACTATCACAAAGGATCATCACATCATTTGGGGATCTATTATTTAGACCATAGACAAGTCCAACAACTGGATCCAAGCAGCAACTCTCTACTTTGCATCCGGGAAAGATGCAATTCGATTGTTGCTGTCAAGTCTATGAAGTAAACAAAAATGACGGAAACTCAAATGAAATGAATAAACAAATTCTTCCCTAGTGGACTCGCCAATTTGTTGTGGGGAAAAATGCCTATGGAGGACGATCCTATCCACCTAAGGTGTGACAGTGCCTTAGCAACAAACAGATACAGCTATTCTGGTTCTTTCCTTTATGAAATATGAAAGAGAGGAGATCGATAGACTTACCGTTGTCTTCCGTTTGTCCCTCGATCTAGATCCTCTCCTCTTTGGGTGTTCTCAGCTACTTGCCTCCTCGCTTCCTCAAGAGAACAGCTACTTGATTCACACCAGATCACAAGAGAACAGCTACCTGTGACAAGAGAACATCTACTTGCAGCAAGAGAAGAAAACAACACAAAGGCAAATATACATATTCATAAATGATTCAGGATTAGAAACAAATCAAATACACTAATGCAATCATACAAATACACCAGTATATAGGAGAAAACCAAGATAGCTTTATTGATCAATAACAAGGTTCAGGAAGAGATACAACCTAGAGGGCTCCAATCCAGCATCTCCTTCCCAACAGAATGGAATTCCTTCTTCAGCTCCCTTCAAAGAATTAAGCACCCAATGTTTCCAGTCTCAAACCAATAGCAATTCTTTACATTCACAAAATTCCAGCCTCCAGATCTCATGGAGGTGAGATCCATATATAGATATTTGGAGAGAGGATGAGTCAGCTTGAGATCTGACTAGTGTCCTCTCCCTTTGTCAGTTCTTGAGTCCACTTGGAGGTTCTTGCTTCCACTTGGAGATTTGGAACCTCTTACTCATCACCAGTCGAATTCCTGTTGAAAATAATACTGAGAGGGGGGGTGAATCAGTATTATCAGAACTATAAAACTTTTTCAATGCTCAGAAACATATACGCTACTTTCGTTAAGTGAACCAGCGTGTACACACAACTGTGTCTAAAGAAAACAACGTATAGCCAGAAATAATAATTCGGTTAGTTTATCTTCAGTTAAGTGCATAAGGACATTATTCACCATATTAAGAGTAAACAGATGCAGTAGAACAGATCACACAAAAACCACACACATGAACACCATGATATAAGGTGGAAACCCAATGTGGGTGAAAACCACCTGCTGCAAGTCGTCTCTATCTTTCTTTAATATGAAACTTCAGTTTACAATCTTTTTGTACTGGTGCAGCCTTATACCAGTACGTAGGGTACAACCTGCTGAAGGCTTCAACCTTCTCTCGTTCTCCAAACTCCCTTGGAAGGGAGCTCCAACCCCCTTTTCTCTTGTACTAGCTAAGATACTAGTACGTAGGTGCTGACCTACAATCTTATTTCTTTCAGGTACCACCTTTCATACATTTTCAAACTGGATATTCCTGAAGCACAACATTACAATCTGAAGACCACAATTCATTCAACTTTCACAACAGATCATTGAAGCACAAAACAACCAATACTAGCATCATCAATCTTTGAATCACTGAACCACTGAAACCCTGTCAACACCAGTCACAAGAACTCAGAGCAGACTACAGAACTCTGCAATAGCAGTCAGATCCAACTACAACCCCAAAAATCAAACTTCAAAAGATATACGCTACTTCAATGAGAGAAACCCGCGTATATACGCGCTTTTACCGAAGACAACCAGCGTACAGATCTAAAAATAAATTCTCTTAACTTGCAGCTGTACCAGACATCAGTTAGACCCAGAACATAACACTGCGTCAGTATGCAGATCTAGAAATACGCATAATTAACCATATCATAATAGTGCATTTCAAACCATTAGATCCCGATCTATCCTTAGATCTAGTCTTCCATCAACCGATATGATCTCTCCTTAGCTTAGATCAAGCAACCCAGAACCTGCATATCAGATCTCTTTCTTTTTCAGATATTCAAGCCTTTTCAAAAGATTATTTTTCCCTAATGATCTTCTTCTCCTTATATAGCCTTAGGCCTTGCTCAATAGGCTCAAGTACCGAGGACTAACTACCACGGACCAAAAGGAAGTTTCCCGACATATACGCCCTTTTCTGTTCATGAATCTGCGTGTATACGCACCTTCGTATATAGCTCTCCTACGTATACGCGACTTAGTATGCAGATCAACAGCTTGTATACGCAACTTGGACTTAATTAACCTGCGTATATGAGATTTTCTCTTCATTCTGTAGTATGAACGGAGATCTGTCATCAAAGAGAGTTGCCATCAAGGACAACGCCTGTATCATAGCACCCCTGTGCCAAAATGCCAACAATCTCCCCCTTTGGACTTGATGGCAACCTCAAGCTCCTTAGAATCATTCTCCCCCTTTGTCATCAAGGGCAAAGGGCTGTGCTCCCCCTGAGTACATGCTGATACCTCTGCTGGGCTGTGCTGAATCATGCTCCCCCTGACTGTAGGCAAGATCTGCAAACGATGTTCTTCAAAGAGAACCAAGACTTATACACCATAAGGGACCTTCCTATCACCAAAAGACTCAATACATACATCCATACTCCCTACCAAGAGGGGACACATCAGAAACAATCAATTATATTACATCATTCATCCCAGGCATAGTGGGGAAACCAACATAGGCCGTTACATGACCTTGACACCATAAAAGAGATATCACACAAGAGATACATGACATAGAGACAACAAATCTAGACCAAGACTTATGAAAGTCACCAGCAGCATCTGATAAACATCTTTTAGATCAGCAACCAAGATTTCTTTCTGAGCTCCTTCTCCTGAAACCAACATCAGTCAAACATAAAAAATGCCAACAATGCTTTATGAGACTTTAAGTTGCTCCCCCTGAACCTGTGCCTGCTGCACCCCCTGAAACTGTGCCTGAAGAATTCTGGCATACCCATCTCAGACCTTTTCCAACCAGAGTCTGCCCTTGCTGTTCAGAACTCCATATACGCGATTTCTCCTGCATAAACCTGCGTATGTACGCGGATATACTTACTGCAGCACGCGTACATCATACACGCGACTTTCCCACCATAAATCGGCGTGTATACGCGGATATCCCTTACGTAACTTGCGTATACCAACTTTTCTGTAGAACAGACAAGCTTCAACAGCAGGATGAAGCATCAACTACTCCCAGCTTTTGTCTGAGATATTCAAAAGTTTCCCTGGGCAGTGGTTTTGTGAGAATATCAGCAATTTGTTCCTTAGAGGGAACATACTCCAACTTGACCTTCTGCTCAAGCACTTGTTCCCGAAGAAAATGGTACTTGATTGGTATGTGCTTGGTTTTTGAGTGCATGACTGGATTCTTTGAAATGCTGATTGCACTTGTATTATCACATAAGATAGAGACTGGTGGAGTGAAAGTGCTTTGAAAGTCCTGCAATGTCTGCATCATCCAAAGAATTTGTGTGCAACAAGATGCCGCAGCCACATATTCTGCTTCAGCTGTAGATAAGGCAATCGAACTTTGTTTCTTGCTGAACCAAGATACTAATCTGGAGCCCATAAAGAATGCACCACCACTTGTGCTCTTCCTGTCATCCACGCTTCCGGCCCAATCTGCATCTGTATAAGCATGAAGTGTGAGATCTGTATCTCTAGGATACCATAAGCCATAATTTTGTGTCCCTTGAAGATATTTGAAAATTCTCTTCACTGCCTGAAGATGAGTCTCCTTTGGATTTGCCTGAAATCTTCCAACTATTCCGACTGCATGCATGATGTCTGGTCGGGTACCTGTCAAATAAAGCAAACTCCCAATCATGGATCTATAAGTTGGTTGATGAACTGCTGCTGATTCATCATTTGCACTGAGGCTGCATCCTGTAACCATGGGTGTACATACTGGCTTTGAGTCTTCCATGCCATACTTCTTCAAGATCTGCTTGAGGTACTTGGTTTGAGACAAGAAGATACCTCCTTCATTTTGTTGGATTTGCAACCCAAGAAAGTATGTCAATTCTCCAAGTAGTGACATTTCGAATTCTTTCTGCATAACCAAGGCAAAGTTTTGACTCATAGTCTCTTCATTGCTGCCAAAGATAATATCATCTACATAGACAAAAAGTATTAGGAATTTGTTATTTTCAACTTTTATATAGAGATTTCTATCTGCTGATCCTTTTGAAAAGCCTTGTTGGTGAAGATATTTGTCCAACCGATATTACCAAGCCCTTGGAGCTTGTTTGAGTCTATAGAGAGCCTTTTTCAATCTGCATACAAGGTTTGGATCATTCCCAAGAATGAAACCATCTGGCTGCTCAATATATACTTCTTCTTCTAAGTCTCCATTCAGAAAGGCTGATTTCACGTCCATTTGAAACACCTTGAAGTTTTGAAAGCTTGAGAGAGCAAGGAACATTCGGATGGCCTCAAGTCTTGCCACAGGAGCAAAGGTCTCTTCAAAATCTATTCCTTCTTGCTGCGCATACCCTTTACAAACAAGTCTGGCCTTGTTTCTAATTACTTCTCCATTTTCATTCAATTTATTCTTGAAGACCCATTTTGTTCCTATTACATTCTTATCTTTTGGTCTAGGAACTAATTCCCAAGTGTTGTTCTTTTCGATCTGCTCAAGTTCTTCATCCATTGCTTTGACCCAACATTCATCTTTGCATGCCTCTTTCACATTTTGTGGTTCAGTGGAGGAGAGTAATGCCAAATAGCTTGAAGCTTCTGCAAGTGTCCTTCTTGTTTGTACTCCTGCTTATTTCTGCCCCACAATCTAAGATTCAGGATGATTCTTTTGAACATATCTGGATGGAGTCTTCTCTTCTATTCTTGTCTGCTCCTCTGGTTCTTCTTGAGGTTCTTCTTCTTCTTGAGGTTCTTCTTCTTCATCATTCCGCCTTTGAGGGTAGCCTTCATCTTCTTCAATGTCTTCATGATGAACTTGCCTAGGAATATATCCCTTCTCATCAACCACTACATCAATGCTGTCAACAATTCTGCCAAGTCTTTTATTGTAGCACTTGTATGCTTTGCTATGTGGAGAATAACCAAGAAGAATGCCCTCATCTGCTCTTGGTTCAAGTTTGCCAAGTTGCTCATCAGTATTCTTAATATAACATTTGCTCCCAAAGATTTTGAAGTGCTTCACCAAAGGAGTCTCACCACTCCAGAGCTCATGAGGTGTTTGAGTGCTGTTTACTCGGACATTTGTTTTGTTAAGAATAATAACCGCAACATGTGCAGCTTCACCCCAGAAGGTTGCGGGAGTACCTGATTCATCAAGCATAGCACGAGCCATTTGTTGGATTGTTCTGTTCATTCTTTCCACAACCCCATTTTGCTGAGGAGTTCTAGCTGTAGAGAATTCTCTTCTTATCCCATGTTCTTCACAGAAATCGAAAAATTCGTTTGAGGTAAACTCCCCACCTCTGTCAGATCTGAGGCACTTAATTTTGTGTCCTGATTCATTTTCAACCAAGGCTTTGAAGGATTTGAATTTTTCGAATGCTTCATCTTTGTGTTTCATGAGCCCTAACCAAACAAATCTGGAGAAATCATCAATGAATAATATCAGATATTCTTCTCCTCGAGGTGTCCTCTTCCTAAATGGACCACATACATCTGTATGGACTAGCTCGAGAGGCATGCTAGCTGATCCTTCCTTCTCTGGAAAGTTAGTTCTGGTTTGCTTTCCAAACTGACAAGATTTGCATATGGTATTGTCTGGAATTTTGATATCTGGAAGCCCACGAACTGCCTGATATTTGCATGCTTTCCTTATTTGTGAAAAGCTTAGATGCCCCAACCTCCGATGCCATAGCCAATGTTCATCATCCTTGCTTAAGTAGCATTGTTGTCTTTCCTCAAAGATATCTAGATTATTTGGAGTCCTTCTTCCTTTGATCACTGTTTTACCTGTATCAAGATCGCGAACACAACATCCATTTGATCTAAATATTACCTCGGTTCCTTGATCGCACATCTGACTAACACTCAGAAGATTATGCTTCAATCCATCAACATATAAAACATTTCCTGCTTTGACCTTCTCTTTCAACGGAGCAACACCTTTTCCTTTTATGGCTGCAGAGATATCGTTCCCAAAAGAAACTTTCTTCCCCTTTTCTAATGCGGTATATGACTCAAGCTTTTCTTTGTCCCCTGTCATATGCTTCGAACATCCGCTGTCAATGTACCATAGACTTTCTTGACCTTCTGCATAAAAGGCTATCCCACATCTTTCTGGTTGTGATTCTTTTATTCTCCATGTTCTAACATTTGAGGTTTGTTCCTTCTGAGTTGTCTTCCGGAACCTGCTCCTGCATTCAGAGTCTTCATGACCAAAGTTATTACAAATAGAGCATTCAACTTCATTTTCAAGAACCGAAAAATTGTTATAAGTCCTTTTCATGGTTCCAGTCATTCTCCCTTGCTTTTGAGCTTCTCTAGTCATGATTGTCTTGTAGGCAACACATTGAGCTGCTTTGTGACCGAAATTATGGCAAGAAAAGCATTGGCCATTAAAGAAACTTCTGCGATAATCAGATCTATCATCCAACCGATTGTAGCTTCTATTCACATTCATTCTTGGAGCAAATTGGGAAGATTTTACCTGTGGCTGATTGTAGCTTCTGTTTGTCCTTAAGGCAGTTTGTCCCCGAATTTCTTGATGGTCTTTATTTGTTCTTGGGGTAAACTGTCCCTGATTCACCTGATGGCTTTTATTTGGCCTTTGCTCACTTCTCCTTGCTGCATCAAGATAACTTTTAGAGGTAGAGGCTTGAGATGTTTCTCCATTATATCCAAGACCTGTCTTGATCAAAGGAGATCGCTGCACATTGATAATCTCATCCAAGGTTTCAGATCCTTTAACAAAATTAAGATTAATTGCTTTGGTTTTCTCAATCTCCTTTCTAAGACAAACAATCTCACATTCCAATTTTTCAAGATGTTTTTCCTTTTCAGCTAGTTGACATTGTAGAGAATCAATAATAGCACTCTTCTCTTCTAAACAAACTTTGAGATCTTTCATTTCTTCATAAAAGCCTTCTACATCTATAGCATCCATGTAGTCATCATCTTCAAAAGCCATCAAAATTTTATATCTATTACCTTGTTCATCTTCATCACTATTTGAAAGTCCATCACTATCTTCATGAGTGTAATAGCTTTTCTTCTTTTCATATTGTTTCTTGTTCCATTTAACAGGTTCCTTTCCCTTGTCATTCTTATCTTTGTGAGGACATTTGGAAGCATAATGACCTACTCTTCCACAAGCAAAGCATTTGAAAGGTAACTTACCTCTGAACCTTCCAGAACCCCTTTGAAGATTTCTGACAAAATTTGATTCCTCTTCTTCATCTTCTGGCAGGTGACTTGCTTCATAATAATCTTCTTTGCCTGAAGCCTTGAAGGCAGCTTCTCTTCTGTCTGATGGACCTCCCTTTCTCATTTCATAAGTGGTTAGAATTTCGTGAAGCTGAGACATAGTAAGAATTTGCAAATTTTCTTTTTCTTCTATGGCAGACACTTTAGATTCAAACTTGGGGGACAAAGATCTTAGAACCTTTTCAACCACAATAGCCTCTTTTATTTCTTCACCCAAGTTTTGCATGCAATTGACAATCTCATCTACCCTAAGGAAGTAGTTAGCCACACTTTCATCATTATACATTCTGAGAGTCTCATACTTAATCCTGAGAGTTTGAAGTTTAGCACGCTTTACCTGATCGTCTCCTTCATAGCTCGTGACCATTTTATCCCATATTTCTTTTGCAGATTTATAGTGCATTACCTTCATGAATTCTGATTGAGAGATGCATCCCAATAGAGTATTGACTGCTTTCGCATTTGTTTCATATTTCTTTTTCTCGGCTGCATCTCTAGGAGTAGCTGAAGGAAAAGTGTAGCCTGTCTCTACGATGTTCCAAACTTCTGTACCAAGAGATTGAAGATAGGCAGTAACTCTTACCTTCCAATAATTGAAGTTTGTCCCATCAAAAACCGGTGGCCTGATTGATGCTTCTTTCTCGTAGTTGCTCATGATGAACGATCTACCTTCAAACGGTCAAGCTTCTCAGAAGGACCTGCTCTGATACCAATTGTTGAAAATAATACTGAGAGGGGGGGTGAATCAGTATTATCAGAACTATAAAACTTTTTCAATGCTCAGAAACATATACGCTACTTTCGTTAAGTGAACCAGCGTGTACACGCAACTGTGTCTAAAGAAAACAACGTATAGCCAGAAATCATAATTCAGTTAGTTTATCTTCAGTTAAGTGCATAAGGACATTATTCACCATATTAAGAGTAAACAGATGCAGTAGAACAGATCACACAAAAACCACACACATGAACACCATGATATAAGGTGGAAACCCAATGTGGGTGAAAACCACCTGCTGCAAGTCGTATCTATCTTTCTTTAATATGAAACTTCAGTTTACAATATTTTTGTACTGGTGCAGCCTTATACCAGTACGCAGGCTACAACCTGCTGAAGGCTTCAACCTTCTCTCGTTCTCCAAACTCCCTTGGAAGGGAGCTCCAACCCCCTTTGCTCTTGTACTAGCTAAGATACTAGTACGTAGGTGCTGACCTACAATCTTCTTTCTTTCAGGTACCACCTTTCATACATTTTCAAACTGGATATTCCTGAAGCACAACATTACAATCTGAAGACCACAATTCATTCAACTTTCACAACAGATCATTGAAGCACAAAACAACCAATACTAGCATCATCAATCCTTGAATCACTGAACCGCTGAAACCCTGTCAACACCAGTCACAAGAACTCAGAGCAGACTACAGAACTCTGCAATAGCAGTCAGATCCAACTACAACCCCAAAAATCAAACTTCAAAAGATATACGCTACTTCAATGAGAGAAACACGCGTATACACGCGCTTTTACCGAAGACAACTAGCATACAAATCTAAAAATAAATTCTCTTAACTTGCAGCTGTACTAGACATCAGTTAGACCCAGAACATAACATTGCGTCAGTATGCAGATCTAGAAATACGCATAATTAACCATATCATAATAGTGCATTTCAAACCATTAGATCCCGATCTATCCTTAGATCTAGTCTTCCATCAACCGATATGATCTCACCTTAGCTTAGATCAAGCAACCCAGAACCTGCATATCAGATCTCTTTCTTTTTCAGATATTCAAGCCTTTTCAAAAGATTAATTTTCCCTAATGATCTTCTTCTCCTTATATAGCCTTAGGCCTTGCTCAATACCAAGAGCCAAAACCATAGAAATCTAATACCATCAACTTAAAAACTAGGGATCAACACGTCTGTCGAGATACTTTGGTCCAAATTCATAGGCTCAAGTACCGAGGACTAACTACCACGGACCAAAAGGAAGTTTCCCGACATATACGCCCTTTTCTGTTCATGCATCTGCGTGTATACGCACCTTCGTATATAGCTCTCCTGCGTATACGCGACTTAGTATGCAGATCACCAGTGTGTATACGCAACTTGGACTTAATAACCTGCGTATATGAGATTTTCTCTTCATTCTGTAGTCTGAACGGAGATCTGTCATCAAAGAGAGTTGCCATCAAGGACAACACCTGTATCATAGCACCCCTGTGCCAAAATGCCAACAATTCCCTGAGGCAAGTGTCATTTTGGAAGCTTCCTGGCTTCTGACACCTTGAGGAATGAGACTGCCACATGTCCAAACTCGCTCAGTGCAGGTAGCTAGTGTTGGAGTTGACATTCAATGCAGGTAGCCAGTGTAGCAGTTGACATTCAGCGTAGATGCTCAGTGGAGCAGTTGACATGATCCTGAATTGACTTGTTTTTGAGTGGTTTCAGGTGGAGAACTTCTGTGAATTGCTGTGGTTAGTTAGCCTTGTTCCTCTAGGGGTAGGAACAACATGTTTAGGGACTTTGGATCCCTTAGATTATGGTCATTTCATGCTCAATGCTGTAAGGCACAAAAATGTCTATAACACTCTTGGCTCTGACTCTAGTTCTTGGTTCTGGCTCTTGGGTCTAACTCTGGCTCTGTCTCACTGGCTCTTGAGCTCTGGCTTTTTTATGCCCTCTATCCAGTTATGGCCCTCTTAGCTTTTCACTTGGAATCCAAGTGACACCCTTGGTTGCTCTTTTGCTTCTGTGCTGCCTCTTTGGCTTCTATTCTACCTCTTTTGCCTTAGATTCCTTCTTTGGCTTGGCTTTCAGCAGCAAACCCCCAATGATTAGCAACAACAACCAACAACGAACAACAACCATTGTTCTCTGTCGTTCTGTGGCTTTTAAGCCAAATCGGCATTGTTGGTTCATCTTCCCTCTCGAGATCTTTGTGTTCCTGTTTTGGTCCGCTCAAATCCCTTCTCAGAGCATTAGCAATCATTGCTAAACACCCTCGAGGATGGATGCCACCTATTCCACAATGGAAGGGAACTATCGACACTTTAAATCCTTCAGAAATAGTCGTTTCCTATTTACATAGAGAACGCTATAAAAGATGGGAAATTCCATAGAAAACATTGTTCTAGACTTCAAATTTTCATAACCCCGCTTCATAACACTATCAGGCTCACCCTTAGTCATTGTTGCAGGTTGCAATTGGCCTGTCCCTTTGTATTTTTAGAAATACATAAAAAAATTGTGAAAACACTGCAAAATGGCTTGTGGTGGATTTCAAAATATAATAAACCTTCGGGTTTGGCCATCGCATCATATATATTCCATATAAAATGTCTTTGCTCCTTTGTAATGCACTGATGCGATATTGTGATGCGACAAGTCACAATCGTAGATCATACAAGCCCGAGGTATTTCCCATATGATAGGGTCTATGTTAATGCCGATTGCGATCCGCCAATGTCGGTGATCGCGGTATCGCATCGGCCCGGTCCCATTGCATGTTATGCCTCCAACTGCCTCCACCTATCAACGCCGATACGGTATGCGATTGGATCTGGACCATTGATCGACCAGATCTGACAGCCCATATGCATTCACTGTTAAAGCCTTCGATAGGCCTCATTTCCACCATTTCTTTGTATTTTTAAGGCTCGATAGTGTAATACAAATTGTTAATAGGTCCTCCTTTTGCACTGGTTTTGACCTTTTCGAGGATTTTGAAGACTTAGATGGTTTTTCTTGACCCATTATTAGTGGATTTTGCCCCTTTCTCCACAGGATATAGGCAATCTCATTTTATGATAACTTCTGCATCCTAAGTCAGTTTTTGCCCATCCAAGTTGCAGTAGATTTAGAATGAGATGACCTCTGCAATGGGGCTAGTTCCAAGAACTTCATTGGAATTTCATTTTTCCTCTGTGAGGAACACTTAGACTTAGGATCCATTTAAAATCCATTTTGGATCATGCCTTCCCACTAAAAGAACTTTTGGTCTCCAAAAGACTGATATAATGATCTGAACAGTAAATGAGAGTGACTCACCCTCATCTTTCAGCCTCCCTACACTTGCCTTTTCATAGTGCCTCTGAACCAAAGTTTCTGACCACTTCCCTTCATGAATGGGCTAGTCCTCCTAGGAAGAGTTGTCTTCCCCCTTTCCTTTCTGCAAAAATTCTACTAAAATGGTCATAGAAGGTAGCTTGAGCTTCTCTGCCTTGATTATTGATCCAAGGTGGCTCAAAACAATGTGAAGTACATCTTCTCCACAAAAATTTCATTTGTACTTGTTTGACAAGTTGTCAACAACAACCGTTAACAAAAACAGAAATACAGACAACAACAATTGGATGGCCTAAACTCCTGCTCCAACAAAGGAACATATTTCACATTTTGTGAACACCTCCATGTCTTACATTTGCATACAAATGATGGACTCGACAACAAGCCCACAAAACATGCCTTTAAAAAAATGACCCTTCAAGTCAAGCATGTAGAGAAAGACCATTAGGACTATTTTTCCAAAGATGAAACACTTCATCATTATATCCATTTGGAGAACATGTTAACTTCTCCCAAGTCAACATGGCCTCACATGCATGTCAAAGCAATCAACCCTGCAATTTAGTTACACATACATGTTCAAAAACAAGGAAATCATCAACATCCCTATGTTCATGCATCTCATGCTCATGCATGCATTTCATCCTTCAACTTTCACTTAAGCACACTATACTTTTGAAGCTGTAATGAAATATAATGTAGATCCATCAATAGACATGCAATCTTAATCAGATAATAACTCTAACCATTTCTTACCACTCCCTTTCAAAGGTACTACCTCTGTCTGCACATCATCATCAACATGTGAATCATTTTGAGACACATCACTCATGGAATCTTCCTTTCCATTTCTGCCATCTTCTATTTCCACTTTCTTTAGCTTTGGTGGAAGCATTGTTGGATTCAGTGTCCAACATTTTGCAACAAGATGTCCTTGCTTATGGTAGTAAGTGCACTGCATGTGCATCTTCTTGACAACATGATTTTCCTTGTCCAATGGACCTTTGGCTACTTGCTTCTTTTCCTTCAAAATTTTCCTGTATGTGGCCATTCTCTTCCAACATCTAGAAACATCATGGTTATCCAAACCACAAAAGGAACATGCAACTCTTTTCCCATGCTTATGTGGAAATTTATCATGCTTTGCAAAATCAAAAGGAATGTGTTTAGAACTAGATTTATACCTTTCTCTTTCACCTTTATTGCCTTCATGAGGAGGTGAATTGAGTGAAGAAGTAGCTCCCTTTGGAACACTATCAATCTCTTCAAGGTCATCAGAGTTTGCACAACTCTCTGGTTCAAGTGTGTGCTTCTGAACACCTACATCCTGCAAATGATGTTTCAAGCCATTGCATTCCTCTTGAATACAACCTTCACACTTTTGAGGTAGAGGATATGAACTGAAACTCCTTCTTGGGATTGCTTCAATGGAATTCATGGAAGCTTTGGAATTCTATCCACAAGACTGTCCATAGCCAAGACCCAAATACTCAGGCCTTTCCTCAACCATTATTGGTTCAACAATACCTTGTGCATGCTTTCCCAAGCCTTTTCCTTCAAAGCCGATATTGGACATTAGCTTGGAGCCTATGCCTCTAGTATGTCTTTCAAAAGAACCAATACAAGCATTCTTAGAAGAATTTGAAGACAAACTGGAACAGCTTACCTCTCCTTCAAGCTGTTACTTGACTAAGGCTTCTTGGGCAACAAAGAGCTGCGACTCCAACTCATGCATCTTCTTCTGGTTCATATTTGCAATATGAATTTGCCTCTCCATTTCATGCAATTTGTTAGAAAGTATCTTCTTTTCTTCCTTCATGGAATTCAACTGCTCTCTAAGTGTGTTGCTTTTTCTTCCATCCTCATACATTTCTCTCACCATATCCATCATGATGAGCAAGTCTTGCTTCATGTATTCATCAAAGACTTTTGAGAAGAAAGGAGAATTTGAGGACTCACTTGAAGAAGTTTTCATTATGCCAATGAACAAAAGAACTTCAACAAAAATAACAAAGAGCTAACTTCAAGCAACCTTTTGCAACAAAACTCTTGTGCTTCAAGGACTGCTTTGAGGTCCTTGGGGATAGAAGAATGCCTTCAGCCCTTGTTCCTTCTTGTCCTTCCTAGAATGAGCTACCAATAGCTTTCCCTTCACCCCTGCAAACTCAACAAATAGTCAGCCTGCAAAGAAGCATACAATCAATCAGACAATGAATCCTTGACTGCCCAAACACCTCTTAGACAAGCAATCTTTGCTCTGTCAATCAAGCATTCTGGTATAACCTTCTTAAAGGTGTGGTTAATCAATCTTAAGCTTCGATACCACCTGATCTGAAAATGGGGCTCTTAGGCTTCTTGTCTAACTTACAAGAACCTCTTCCACTTCCAAATCTTGAATATTCCCAAGTCTTATTGATTAACCAATGCGGAATTAAGAATATGCTTGACAATATAGTGTATGCTTATGCTTGTTTTAAACTGATTATATGCTTTAAAAAATCTGATGTTTTAGCTGATATGTAAATGTGCTTAAACATATATATAAGTGCATATAATAGTGAATAAGGAAACAATAAACAATCACACAGAAATAACAATTTAATTAGGATTTCACCCACAACTATTGGACTACATCTCCGTGAGCTCTAGTCAACTCAACTAGGCTCTTTGGGATTATGGTCTAAGTCTTTTTTACAAGCTCTTGGCTTAACTCCTACTGTTTTACACAAAAACAGTGGGTTCAGACACCATTTAATCCTTGGCTCTTGAAGCCCTAGATCTTGGCTCTGGCTCTTGGCTGTAGCTCTTGGCTCTTGGTTCTGGCTCTTGGCTCTGACTTTTGGCTCATGGTTCTGGCTCTTGGCTCTAACTGTGCCTCTTGGTTCTAGCTCTTGGATCTGACATTGGCACTTTGGCTCTGGCTCTGGCTCACTGGCTCTTTAGCTATGGCTTCTTTTTTCCCTCTATCAGGTTACAACCCTCTTGGCTTTTCACTTGGCTTCCAAGTGACTCCCTTGGCTGCTCTTTTGCTTCTGCATTGCCTCTTTGGCTTCTGCATTGCCTCTTTGGCTTCTGCATTGCCTCTTTGGCTTCTGCGCTGCCCCTTTTGGCTTAGCTTCTTGCTTTGGCTTGGATTTTAGCAACAAACCCCTAATTATCAGCAACAACAACCAACGACGACTAACAACCCTTGTTCTCTATCGTTCTGTGGCTTTTAAGCCAAATCAACATTGTTGGTTCATCTTCCCTGCCGGGATCTTTGTCTTCCTATTTTGGTCCACTCGAATCCTTTCTCTGAGCATTATCAATCATTGCTAAATGCCCTCAGGGATGGATGCCACCTATTCCACAATGGAAGGGAACTATCGACGCTTTAAATCCTTCAGAAACATTCGTTCCCTGTTTACATAGAGAACATTGTAAAACACGGGAAATTCCATAAAAAACACTGTTCTAGACTTCAAATTTTCATAACCCCGCTTCATAACACTATCGGGTCCACCCTTAGTCATTGTCGCAAGTCACAATTGGCCTGTCCCTTTGTATTTTTAGAAATACATAAAAAAATTGTGAAAACACCGCAAAATGGCTTATGGCGGATTTCAAAATATATTAAACCCGGTTCATATTGCTGTCAAGTCCGGCCATCGCATCACATATATACCATACAACATATATCCTCTCCTCTGTAATGCGCCGATGCGATATTGCGATGTGACAAGTCGCAATCGCAGATCGTACAAGCACGAGGTCTTTCCCATATGATAGGATCTATGTCAATTCCGATTGCGATCCACCGATATTGGCGATCACGTTATCGCATCAGCTCAGTCCCATCGCATGTTAATCCTCTGACTGCTTCCATCTGTCACCACCGATGCGATATGCCGATCGGATTTGGACCGCTGATCGGCCAGATTTGACGGCCCATGTGCATTCACTGTTAAAGCCTCTGATAGGCCTCATTTCCGCCATTTCTTCATATTTTTAAGGCCCGATAGTGTAATCTGAATTGTTAAGAGGTCCTCCTTTTGCACTAGTTTTGACCTTTACGAGGATCTTGAAGACTTAGAGGGTTATTTTTGGACCCATTATTAGTGGATTTTACTCCTTTTTCCACAAGATAGAGGCAGTTTCATTTTATAATAACTTCTACATCCTAAGTCAGTTTTTGCCCATCCAAGTTGCAGTAGATTTAGAATGATATGATCTCTGCAATGGGGCTAGTTCCAGGAACTTCCTTGGACTTTTATTTTTCCTCTGTGAGGAACACTTAGACTTAGGAGCTTATCCAAAATCCATTTTGGATCAAGTAGTGACTTCATATCCATTGGGACACTTGCGAACGATTTTGCCTCTACTATTAATCCACCTTTGAATGAACTATTAGGACTAGAGTTATTGTGTCTAAATCGAGACGGATTGGAACCTAACTACGTATACATTAATTTTCTTTCACTACCAATGGAGGAGGTAAGTTATTCTCTACCCTCTTCATCTTTAGTTTCTGGTCCTATGACATCATTTCCACCACTAAGCGTGGTAGGACCTGTTAACACCCAGGTTGTTCCCTATGACTCCCAAGGGAATACGGCCGGGGTAACCACTAACCAATCTTTTGATCACTGTTTCTAGCCAAACTATGATCAGAGAGGGCTCTCTCTTTATGATTTGTAACTGTTTGTGATAGGGTTTTAGGCTAGCTATTATGTACTGGTTTTTTGCTTATGTTTTGGTTGATGAAACTCCTTTTAGATTCTATTGATGTAGTTTTCAGAGAGGTTGAGTACCATTGGGCAATGGAGTCTGTGGCTATATGTGTTTGAAACTTTGAGATGAAAGATGGAACTTACAGGGCCATTTGAGTGCTTAATAGAACATGTTTTTGATTAAATTACTGGAAACAGGTAATACAAACAGTGAAAGCATTTAAGAATTTTCACTTGTTATCTATATGTTCCCAACAGACAGCTTTGAGAGGAGAAAACAGAGGTCTTAGGGGGAAAATTCAATCCCTGAGAATGACTGTCACAGTAAAGACACAGTTGTGAAATGCAGCAATTAAGAATTACAATTCTGTCACTGTATCTGAGGAAAACATGTATAATAGCTCAGTTTGAGTCCAGGGTAAACATTGTTAAATCCTGGGACTATCCTTTCACCTTGCTATCAAGTGTAAAAACATTTGAACAACAAAAGAGAACAAAAGACTCAAAAACACATAACAAAGAGATTTGAGAATACTTGCTGTTTTATGCAACACCCTGGAATCCTGTAACATTCATCTTTCACCACAATACATCAAAGAACACCAAGCCTTGGAAATTCCATTCTTCCTTTGTATTAATTCTCTGAAAATATTACAATGAGCTAGAGCTTTTCCAAAGAAAATAACAACAACCTCTTTTCACTGCTGTGAAGGGTGAATATATACTTGCGGTTATTTACAAAATATCTGAGTCCTGAGTTATCTCAGATTTTACTTTCTTACCAACTACTTAAGATGTTATGGCCAAAATTTAATGCAGCATTGACTACAGAGTACAGGCATTTTAATGCTCTGTCAGAAGATATTTTAGCCTTTGGAGACAGCTAAGTCGGTCGAGATTTTCTGAGTAAATGCTGGAAAATCTGTCTTCAATGCTTTGTACGCTGTGTCTTGGACTTGTCACCTGTGATTGTGACTGTTGCTTGTGGTGAGTCAATGGTCCTGCTGAGTTGGCTCAGCCTCTGCCTCTTCCCTGTAGATATTTTCCTCAACACTGTGCCTGCGTATGTGTGCTTATTTAGCTGTAGAAATAGCGCTATTGATTCTGGCCTGACAAAACTGTCTGTGTCAAATTTCTCCAGGCATCCTGTGTGGGCAGTTGGTGTGCTAAGATTGCCCCTAGAGTTTCATCTGCTTCTGTGAATTTGAAGAAGTTAGGTGGTGTATCAAACAGATGGTCAACTTCATTCATGAGGAAAAACAGGTTCTCCACTCTGTCATACATACTCTGCCCGGTGGCTGGCCCTGGTTCTGCTGAAGTGCTGGGCGGTTGTGCAATCTCTGCTACTGCCTGGGCATCAATTCTCTTGTTGTAATTCTCTAGGGTGAGCAGTCTTCCTACACTGCTTAAAATGCTGGGGAGGCCTCTGTTCTGTAGTGCCACGAATTTCTCCAGGAATCTGTTGATTTCAGTTTGCATATCCTGTGTCCTCCTCTCCAGTGTTCCAACCAAGTTCCTCAATGTAATGACTCTTTTGGCTACAGCAATTGTCTCTGTCCTGTTGGTGATTCCCATGACAGCTAATTGAGAGCTAGTCTTATAGTTCAGAGTATTGATTATCCTAGTAGCAGCTTCTGGCATGTGTCCAAGGCTCGCCCTGGCTCTCTGTATTTCTTTGTTTGCTTTAGTGATGAGCACCATTTGCTCATCCATGGTCTCAATATATTACCACTGTTTGGCAATGGACCTTCCAATGTTGCTCCATAGCACTGCTTTCATTTCAGCTGTCACCTTTTCTAGTGCAAGCTCCTTCTCTAGTTCAGCAATTCTTCTCTTAAGAGCTTTTACCTCTCTGTCCTTGGCTGCCTCATTCTGTTTGCTCTTGTCAAACCTTTCATTTACCTTAGTCAAGGTTTTCTTAAGCTCATCCAGCTCTTTGATTTGAGATTCCATGGCTTGGATCTCAGCTTGCAGCTTTTGCATGTCTAAGCTAGCAGCCTGTTCTGATGTTGTAGTTGTTGCTGCTGTGGATGGTGCTGTAGCTTCTGTTTGCTGAGGAGGAGGAGTAGTCTTTGGAGGGATTTCCTCAAGATTTATTATGACAGGAGGAGGCTGGGAGGGTTGGCCCTCTTCTCTTTGCTTCAGTGTTTCCTGTAGTGCTGCCTTTGCAGCTTCAGTTTGTCCTAGCTGGTCCTGAGTCCTGACCAGCTCTTTGTATAAGGACACCAGCAGATCTGTAGCATCTTTCTCTTGCCTTTGCTGGGCAACTTCATCTGTCTGTGGGTGGATGGTGGCCGGGAGTTTGATTTTCTTTCTTAGGGCTGCCATGTCTGCATCCCTTATCTTCAGGAGCTCTTGGATGCCTTTGACATCTTTAGGATCATGCCCTATCTCTATAATTACCTCTTCCAAGGACTTGATCCTATTGTCCTTGGCTTGTGATGAAGCTCTTTCTAACTCCAGCTGAGAAGCTGTGTTGTCCAGGCTGCTCTTTAATTTATAATTCTCCAATGTCTCATCTGCCAGGGAGGCGTACACCATTTCACCAGTCTGCTTATGTAGTTCAATCTTGTCCATGGGGTGTATGTCTTTGGCAAGAACCTCCATGTTGGTTCTTAGATAGTCTAAGGTGGACTGAGGCTGCAAAGTTGTAGGCATGAAGTGGCTCATTAACATTTTGCCTTCGCTCACATCGAAAGCAGACATGAGTCTCTGCTGGTTGCTAGGAGCTAGGTTCAACAAGTGATCGTACAGCTGCACTTTTATTGGATCACTCCTCCTTTTTATGTCAATGAATTGCTGTTTTATACTTGACCGTCCTTTTCTTGTTTCACTGGAGGAGCTGACCTCTCCTCCCATTGTCATGTCATGTCCTCGCTGGGATGAGCTGGCCGAAAGTTCTCCACTGGGTGGGCCCATGCCCATGGCTTGCCTTACTGCTATGTCCTCCTCTTGGGAGTCATTCAGTCTCTGTCTCTTCTCACCCCTGATGAAAGATGAGGTGTGGGGGGTCTCTCTCTCTCTTTTCCTTGTCACATCCTCCTTTTGTGGTGTTTGGAGGACTGATGTGTCTATATTGGTGTCTGTCCTGGGAGGCACATTTGTTTGAGGCTGCTGCTCAGTATTGCCAGGTTGATCTGTCCCCTTTTCCTGCTGCAAGGGCTGTTCACTGGACTGTGCTTTTTCTTGTTGCTGCCCCAGTTCCTGCTGTTCCATTTCTTCTTGCTGCTGTAGCAAGGTGTCCACTTGTTCCTCTGTCAATACAGGTGGCTGTTCCACCTGTTTACCTTTGTCTTTGCTTGCTGCCTGGGATGTCTTCTCAGTGGTTTGCTGCTGTGCTGCTGAAGATCCAGCAGCTGTTCCACTTTGCTTTCTGTAGGAGTGGGGCACCTGTGCACAAGTTTCCAAGTCAGTTTCCTTTTGTACATTCCTGGCTTCTTTCTCAAGCAATTCTACCTCAGTGAGTTGTTCTATTAGTGTACCCTCTTCCCAATCTAGTGCATTGGCATACTTTTCTATTTCCGGTTGTCTTTTATGTGCATAGTTGCCCAGTCTGTATCTAATTCTCCTGAGGGAAATACTATGATTGGGGTCATAAGGAATCCACTCAAAACTGGTCTGCAATCTGAGGCCTTCCAGCATGCTGTGTGCCTCTTTCCATCCTTCCTCTTTCTTGTTATACAGGAAGGAACCTAGCTGACTTCTTACCTTCAATTGTGACTTCTTGTTTCTACTCTGAAAGTGAAGGTAATCTGAGTTCCCAAACTGCCTGAAATACTCCAGGGCAAAAAGCCTCATGGGGACATACCTTGGCAATCTAAATGGGTTCAATTCACAGCCATATATCCTAATGACTGTGTGGTTCTGGTAGAAGTACCAGTTGCCAATGTTGTAGGATTTGTTCAGATGTAGAATCCTCCTCATTTCATCGGTTAATCTAGGAGGAGGAGTACCTTGCAGAACTGTTAGGGCCGGATGAACAAATAAATCAATGAACTCACAGTATGTATAGGGTGATACTGAGGTAAAATGAAACACAGAGGTCCAGAAAACAACTGATCTTGGGCTTCCTTGGGCATTGAGTGGCCTCAAAGGAACTGAGAAGGTAGCTGGCTGATAGAAAAGGAATAAATGATAGATATATGAGGAGTACCTGAACAGTCTCTCCCTTTTCAAATTCATGAACTGATCATGGATTTTCTCTGCTATGTAAGTTGCATAATCATACTGCACAGCTGGAGGCTTACCAGGGGCAAACATGGACAGCATTGCCATTATACTTTCATCTACATCTTCCAGCCCCCTGAACCCTAGGACATAGCTAATTAGGTCCACCAGCATTCTGCCCAACTCATTCAGACAATGGTACCCAATAGGAGGGGTTCTGACTGTTTCAGAGCCTGATATGACAAACAGTTGGTTGATTTTGATAATCTGGTCACTGGACAGCTTGATCCCTGTGTTAATCAGATTCTGCATGGACAGAGGGGTCAATTTCTTGGCTGTATTGAAGTGCAGCATCTGGTTTATGCTCTCTGGGGTGATCTGGAACAGGACTAGGCCTGTGGGGCTTATGACTGCCCTTTGGCTGGGGTCATAGCATTCCTGGCAACTGTAAATGAGCTCTGGCATTGGATTGACTTGGGGAAGGTTGTATATGGGCAAATTTGACTCCCAAATCCCCAAGATATCTGCTCCACTGAGGTGCTGGGCTCTTAGTTCATTCAGCATTAACACATTATACTTGGTTCCCATGGGAAACCAATCCAGCATTTGGTAGTCCATGTCTCCCAGGGCTTTCCATGCTAGTTCTTGGTGAGGTGCATTGATGGGCTTAATGTTTAGTGCAATAGGGGTCTCCATAGCTGTTCAGGTTACCAAAATTGCAAATAGACAGGTGGAATGGTGAAAACACAGTCTGGAGACAGTCTTCTGTGGAAACAGTTGAGGTTTTGAGTATTCAAGGGGAATTTTCTCAGTAGCAATTGAAATACTACTGGAGTCTAGTGATAGAACCTCTCTGTGGTGTGACTGAACTCTCTAACAGGGTGAAATATGTCTATTAGCAATTCTGCCGGGAAAACGCAGAATTACAGAGGTTTAATGGGAATTGCAGGTTTTTAGGGCTCCGCCAGTGTTTCTTGGCCCTCACAGTGACAATGCTGGATGAATGAAGGGGAATGAACGGTGTAAATCTAGTCTTTATGGTTCTATTATCCCTGTGAGCAATTTTGAGCTTAATGAAGGTCGTATGGAGGGCGAAATGGTCTAAATACCTGTAATTCGACGAGCAGAGGTTGAGACACAGGTGCACAGGTGCTTTCTGAGGAGGTCGCCCGGGCTAATCGACTGGTTGGCGAAAATTCGAGCTCAAACGGTCAAGCAGAGCGCTCAGTAAAAAACACAGTGAAAATGGTAAAAACACGGGAAAATTTGGTAAATATGGGTCATTTTACCATTTGGCGCTTTTTTCTGCTGACGTCAGCATGACGTCATTGGTGGGTCATGGTGAGGTGACGTCAGCTGACGTCATCGGGCGACGTGGCAGTGGGCGACTGGTCAAAGGTGAGGCGAGGTGGAAGCCCAGTCAGCAGTGAGGTGGGCCAATAACATAAGCGGGTACGGGCAGGCAACGACGTGGCGGTGAATTAGCGGCGGGTAGGTGGCGGTTAACGTGCAACGGTCACGGTTAAGGCCTTAACCGTCGCAGTCTCCCGGGGCGGTTAAGGTACGGCGCGGAGGATGTCAAAGCGGGCTCCGAGATGGTTTAACGCCCGACGCGTGGAGGAGGCGTGACAAGGCGCAACGTCACTTCCCCGGAAGTTAACGTGCGGTCACGGGAGGTGCTCCGATATTGCTATAGGCCGTCGGATCTGGTGGGCTTGATCCGACGGCTGGCGGAGGGGTAACATGCGCCTTTGATATTATGGGCGGAAAAATCAAAATTTGTGGGTTTTATGTGGGTTTTTTCAAATGTTTTGATTAAACCACAATGCGGTAGGATTGGGAAACGTGCCAGAGGCGGGCATTTGACCTTTGCAAAGGTTTTATAGGCAAAATGGGTTCGGAAAGTGGGTTTTAGCAATGCAGAGGTGATTTGAAGGCAAATTGTCTTGCAGCAAAAGGGAAATAGGTGGAATAGGTTCACCAAAGTGGCCAGATGCCATTTGGTCCCTTTTTTGAAAAATACACGGCTATTATGCCTAGGGGAGGGAATATACATAAGATTTGGGGTTTTATACACCTTAGTGTTAATACTATTAGGGGTAGGGGTAAGATAAGGGATGTTATATAGTAGAATTAGGAGTTAATATGAATGAAGGAGGGGGATTTAGAAAGGGAGTGTTAGTGATGGAGTAGAGAGGGAAAGGGAAGAAGTTAGTGATGCTCTTTGCTGTAATTTCATGGAATTCACCACTTTGTTTGCTGATAGATCAATTGCCTTGGCAAGAGACCTATTGATACTTGTGTAATGGTGATCATATTCTTTCTGCAACCACAACTGCCTACCCAACTATTTTGCCTAGCATTTTTTGTTTCTTCTTGGAGGGGCACTTGAACTTGCAACCCTCAATTGCCTTTTCTTTTCTCTGGCTTTTTCCTCTTTTTCTCTATCTACTTCTACCCTTATGTCCTCCAAGGTCCCAGATTAAACTTTTGGGAACCTTTGCTTCTCTACCTGAGCTACTTGTCTGCCAAGATTAAGCTGTTTGGACAGACCTCTTTCTCTATTCTACAACTCAAAATTGAAACATGGCATGATCCAGATTAAACTGTTGAATCATCCACAAAAATTGAAATAAGGTCCTCAATACTTGAAACACTTACCCAGCTCTTGCTTTCTAGGAAATATGGGATCTTTGGGATACCAAAGCAGAGCATATTTGGCTTTTCTCTTGCCAATCATGAAATATGAAACCTATTACTATAGGTATCCAACAGTGGCTCCACATGGGGATGGTTTTTCTTTTGAAAGACCAAGAACAGCAGGTCAGATTGCCTTGTTGCATGACTGCCCATCTTTGTCTTTAAAATCTGCTGCATATAATCTGTCAAAATAGTGTGCTTCTTTCTTGGAGAACCTCTGATTCTATCTGCCTGTTGCTGCTAGGTGCAGCATTTGGGAAAACCTCTTTATACAATTTAAATCACAAGAGAATATGTACAATTGCATATATACAATGAACCTCTGAATTTCTATCATAGTGAACAGTCAAAATAGTGCTTCAGCATCCTGCCATTGACAGGACCTTCATCCAGCTCAGTTATAGTCAAGCTTTTTAGGAAGTAGGTGTTATTACCTTGTAATGCTTGGACAGCAAATGGTCCTTTCCATAAAGAATCAAACTTCCCATGTTTTCCTTTCTCTTCTCTTCTTGCATCCCACTTGAAAACTTTGTCCCCCACATTGAAATCTTCAGCTTTAGTTCTTCTGTCAAAGGCCTTTTTCAGTTTCTCTTGTAGTATCTGCACTCTGCTGAAAACTTGTTCTCTGGTCTGCTGTAGACAAATTATCTGGTTAATCCTTCTTTGCATGTCATTTGGCTCTGCTTGGCTTTCTTGTAGAAGTTTCATAACTGGCACTCCTAGTGATGAAGGAAATCTGGCCTCTAATCCATAGACTAACTCATATGGGCTGGTCCCAATTGATCTTTTGGTGGTTAATCTGTCTGCCCATAAAGCATTTACTAGTTTCTTATGCCAGTTCTTTTTGTTCTCTTCCAGCACTTTCTTTATGATGTTTATCAGGCTTTTGTTTGATGATTCAGCGAGACCATTTCCTTGAGGATAGTAAGCTGTAGAATGGCCCAAAGTAATGTGAAATTTATGGCAAAAGTTTACCATCTTCTTGGATCTGAAGGCAGCAGCATTGTCTGTTATTATCTTGTCTGGGCAGCCAAATCTAGCCAGTATATTGTTCTCCAAAAATTGAATGATTACTGAATCATTTGCTTGTCTGCATGGGGCAGCTTCAATCCACTTGGTGAAGTAGTCTGTTGCTGTTAGAATCCATCTGTGTTGTCCTGAAGATGAGGGGTGAATTTCTCCAATGAAATCCAAGCCCCATTGTTGAAAAGGTCTCTCTGTTGCAATGGGCCTCAAAGGGAGTGGCAGCAACTGTCTTTTGCCTTCAAACAGTTGGCACTTGTGGCATGATGTTGTGAATTTCTTCATATCTGAGAACATAGTGGGCCAGTAATAACCAGCCCTTAATATCTTGTCCACAGTGGACTTCCAGTACAAATGTCCACCACAGTCTCCAGCATGGAATTCTTGCATAATATTGTCAGTTTCACTCTCAAGAAGACAGTGCAGCAAAATACCTTCATGGTTTTTCCAGAGTAGATTCTCATCTATCACACAAAATTTAGATGTTTTCATTTTTAGGAACCTAGACTTAGTTCTGGACAGTCCTGGGGGAGCACACAGGTTTTGTAACACATAACAGATATCAGAGTACCATGGAGATTGTTCAAAGGCTACATTGATCTTTGGAGTCGCCAGCTCTGTTTCACTGTCCATTTGGTTGATATCTAAAGCTTGGAAATTTGCTTCTGTCATTAACTTGGCCAAACCTTGCCCTTTTATCAGCTTTGTAGGCTTTATTTCAATGTCAAATTCAAGTATGTTTGCAATCCATTTTCCTCTCCTTCCCTCTAAGTTTTCTTGTGTGAGAATGTTTTTGACAATAGGACTTGGTACATAAGCTACAACATGGGAGTAAAGGATGTAAATCCTAAAGTCTTTGATGGCTTTGATCAAGGCATAGGCTTGTTTCTCCATTATTTGGTACTTTAGGGGGGCATCCCTAAGAGCTCTGCTGAAAAAAGCAATGGGCTTTTCATTCCCTTGGTCATCTTTCTGTAATAAAACAGCAGCAATAGTGTGTTGCGAGGCAAAGGAGAAAATGATGAAGTCTCTGTCAAACTGAGGGTTAGTTAACACTGGGGTTTGAGTCAAGGCCAATTTTATACTTTCAAAAGCTTGTTTTGCTTCAACAGTCCATTTGACCTTTGAATCTTTCTTTAGCATATTGTTTAATAATCTGATTAACTCTGCTAAATTTGGGATAAACCTTCTCAAAAAGTTGATTTTTCCCAAGAATCCTTGCAGCTCTTTGACATTCCTTGGGTGAGGCATTTGTAGGATAGCTTGTATCCTATCTGGATCAATTCTTATGCCATCTTTCGAAATGATGTGTCCTAGAAGTTTCCCTTCTTCTAAGCCAAATAAAGACTTCTTGGGGTTTAAGGAAATACCATATTTCCTGCATGTTATGAAGATTTGTCTCAGATGTTTCAAGTGTTCTTGGTCAGATTTTGAAAAGGGTGTAAGATCATCTAAGTAAATGACCAAGAAATCATGAATTTCCTTTGCAAAAGCAATGTCCATTGCTCTCTGAAATGTTGCCCCTGCATTTTTCAATCCAAAGGGCATCTTCACATACTTGAAAGTACCCCATGGGGTAGTAAATGCAGTCTTGTCTTGATCATCAGGGTGTACCAGGATTTGATTGAAACCTGAGAAGCCATCCAACAATGATATTCTTGAGGCTCCTACTACTCTTTGAAGGATGTGGTCCATTTTGGGTAAGGGATAATTGTCTTTGAGTGACACTAGGTTCAAATTCCTTAAGTCTACACAAAGTCTAATCTCACCAGTTTTCTTTCTTGTAGGGACCAAATTTGAAATCCACTCAGAAAACCTGATTGGTGCTATGATCCCAGCTTTGAACATTTTTTGTAATTCCTTTTCAATGGAAGGAAGAAGCACAGGATTGATTCTTCTCAATTTCTGTTTGAATGGTTTTTGATCAGGCTTGAGGGGAATGGTGTGCTGGATAACAGAGGTATCATAAGACTTCAAGTCTTCATAACCCCAGGCAAAGACATCTTGGAACTCTTTAAAGAGATCAACATATTTGGGTTTTTGATCAGGGGGCAAAGCAGCAGATAGCTTTATTATTTTAGGCTTGTCAGTGGTACCAATGTTACATTCTTCAATTGTTGCATCTAATGGCTGCATCTTTGGTTTCCTGGGGACATCATTTGAGTCAAAAATGTCCTCTAGTGGGGTAAGGCCTGCTGGAAGAAGATTGTCTTTGAGTTGTATGATTTCATCTTCAGCGTTGCTCAGCTCTTCACAGTCAATTTGGTGAATTTGCTGAATGTTTTCTTTGTTGAAAATGGTTGGACTGAGTAGTTGTTTTGCTGTCCTAGGTGACATTGGGTGGGCAGACTGTTGAAACTGTAATTGTGATTGACTTGCTCCATCAACTGTTTGAGATTGACTTGCTGTCTCAAGGTCAATATTTAATCCTGTAAACTCTTGTTGCAAAGTTAAAAAGTTGTTTATTTGCCTATCATTCTCAAATACTTGCCACTCTTTGACATTGTTTGGAATAGAAGGCCTATATTTGACTTCTGCTGTGAAACAATTGTTGGGTTGTAGTGGGAATTTGAAGGTGCTGGCAAATGTTGCCAAGCTGTGAGCATGGAGATTGTGGCCCCTTGGAATCTTTGTGATAATAAACTCGGAGAAAGTTTCTAATATTTCAATTACAGCAGACCTATAGGACCTTAATCTTTTGTCATTGGTGACAAAATCCCCTTTTACTTGTTGAATTACTAGATCAGAGTCCCCCATGATTGAGAGGCTATGTGCTTGTAATGATTTTGCAATCTTGAGGCCTAGTAGCAGAGCTTCATATTCTGCCATATTGTTAGTGCATTTAAAGTTCAATCTATAAGCCCGGCCTTGTGCACAGGCTTTCTCTTTGTTATGTATCCATACTCCAGCTCCTGCCCCTAACTTGTTAACTGAGCCATCAAACTCTAGGACCCACAGACTATCTTGCTGGTCAGGGGATCTTAAATTCTTTTCATGGGATGGCCATGTGAGCATGAGTTGAGGTTTCTTTTCCCATTTGTCTCCTAGGATAATTTCATCATTTGTTTGACAATTTTTAACAACTAAAGGAGGGTAAATGGGTACTGTTGGACTGATTGAAATTTGGCAGGTGCCACTTGTTTGATCGATGTTTTGTTCTTGTATGGGTGTTTCGGTCTTAATGTCATTGCTTAAGGAACTTGTGCTGTCATTGAAAAGGATGAAGGAGTCTATGTCCGAGTGGACAACATATATTGGAAAATTTTGAGGCTTTTCTTCACTGCTGACCATATATTTCATGAGTGTTTCCCTATAAAGTCTCTTGGGTTGTCCAAAGACAGAGATGGTTGCATATGACATGTCTAATTGCAGGGAGCCTTGGAGCTTGGCTCCCCATGATCTTGATAGGAGCATTCCATATTTGGGTGGGATATCAGCAACAACAACATCCATTAGAATGGTTTTGTTGGGGAATTGAACCAGGGACACACATAAATCCTTAATTAGGCCCAAGCATTTGACTTGACTAGAATCAAAAGAAAACAGGTCTTTGTATGGTCTTGTTATATCCAAGTTTAATCTCTCCATGACTGCTTTTGGCATAAGGTTGTGAGATGCACCTGAGTCAAACATTGCATTATGCACTATTTTATCATGAACATGCAAGCTGACATAAAAAGGCAAAACTCCGGTGACTACTGTTTTTCCATCTACCTCTGGGCCAAACAGTAATTCTGGAGTGTCATCTAGCACATTTACATCATCTTTGTTGTTGGTGAGCTGAAGGGATTTTTTGATCTGTTGCTTATATATGTCATGCTTGGCTAGCTCTGAAAGGGGAATTGCTATCTTTAACTTGCCAATCTCTGTTCCTAGGTCAAAGGGTTTATCCACCTGAATTTTAGAGTCACGGATAGCAGTCCTTTCTCTGTTCATCGAATCTTCTTGTTGGATTTCATCTTGATTTTGGAACCTGCCCCTCATGCCCATGACTTGAGGGGTAATGTCCGGATTTGGGTGGGAGGATGAGGTTGCCGACGGCTGTTGTGGTGTGGATAATACTTCAGTGACCTCCTCAACCACTACTTCCTTTGCAGGCAAATTTGTTTTGTCATTAGGTTCAGTGACTAAGGTTTCTTTGATTTGCTGTTTCTCCTTTACCTTTTCAGGCTGATTTGCATTTACAGTCCGACTTCTTAGTTTGTATTGTTTATGGACTTCATAGACAGCAGTATCATACCCTTGTTTAAAGTCAAAGGATTCTCCTGATTGTGTTTGGAATGTTTTGTCTTCATCCTCGTCATGGTCTTCTTGTGTTAGGAAAACATGGCTTTTACCATCCAGACCTATTAAGTTGATGTCAGGATCTTCATTGAGCTGGTTAGCTGAGGAAGTTTCTGCATAATTTTCTTGAAAAGGGGGTCTGATATCTTGGTCAGCACCTGTCTTCCCTATATTGGGGTTCTGTGTTCTCCTAAAATTTGGGTTTCTAGGAGGATTGTTTTGTGGTGCCTCCCATGATGACTTTCTTTCTACTGATTCCACTCTCTCACCTAGTCTTTTCATGCTGTTTAGTATTGCATCCAACTTTTGATCAAAGCCTGAGGGCTCTTCTTTGAAACCAACCTTCTTTTCCAGCTTTGCCCTGTTTCTTTTGGCAATTAGGTTGGCCTCTACAGTGACTGCAACTCTTTGGGCTTCTGCAAGGGTTGGAGGGTCTCTTTCTCTCAACTGATAGGCCATATCAGAATCAAAACCATCAGGGAAGTTATAAAGGGCCAAATCAGGAGGGGGCCTTAAGTTCTGGGGGATAGCATTGTATATGTTGTTAAACCTAGCACAATACTCCAAAACCGTTTCTTGGGGACCCCTTCTAATAGTGTTATATTCACCAAGTATATGGTGTGGATCTCTCTTTTTCTCCCATCTGTTGGTAAATTCCTGGTATAGAACTTCAGGGGTTGCAATGGAATTTGCATTTAAGGATCTAAACCACGTTCTGACATCCCCAGTTAAGCTTTGAACAAAAATTCTCATCCTAACACTGTCATCATCTATTTCAAAGGTCTCAAAGTGATCTTGCATCTTCTTAGCATGCTGGGTAGCTGTCAAAGGGCCCTGGGAGTCAAAAAATGAGAGTCTAGTTTGGTAGTCTTGGGGTAGAGCTGGAGCATTGGCTGGTATCTGCAGAGGTGCATATCTGTTAGCCATGTTTATGGGATTTATAGGGTTAATAGGAACAAATGGGACAACAGGGGTTACAGGTGTAACCGGGTTAAGAGGATGGGTAATAAGTGGGGAACTGGTTGAGGGAGTGTGTGCGGATGGTGAAGATGGGAGAGAAGGGCTGTGAGGTGTTGATGATGAGCTAGGGGAATTAGGTGTGGAACGGAAAAGGACTTTACAAGGAGTTGGAATGAGGATAGGTTGGTCTAAACTTATATCTGAATCAGCAAGCTTCTCCTGCTTTTGTTGTCTCCTTATGTTCTTTGGTATGATATTTGGGTTATCGACGATGATGGGTTGATTAGGGTCAGGGTTTGCCCTAGTGTGCCTTGGGTTTCTTTTGGGAGCCAGCTTCTAAGTATTCTATTAGAACTTTATACAGAAGGTTTTGTATGTACAAGGACTAGGTAAGAATTCTGGAATGACTATATAGGTCTCAAAGCTAGGATGAAGTTTCCCTAGTTAGCTCTTCCCTAAGCTGTCCCTGTGTTTACAGAAACAGTCCTGAGGCCTCTTGGCTAGTTTCAGGCTTGATGGTAGCTTTTGGAAATAGATAGTAATTGAAGAAACCTTAAAGTCCCCAGTGGAGTCGCCATTTATGTTAACACCCAGGTTGTTCCCTATGACTCCCAAGGGAATACGGCCGGGGTAACCACTAACCAATCTTTTGATCACTGTTTCTAGCCAAACTATGATCAGAGAGGGCTCTCTCTTTATGATTTGTAACTGTTTGTGATAGGGTTTTAGGCTAGCTATTATGTACTGGTTTTTTGCTTATGTTTTGGTTGATGAAACTCCTTTTAGATTCTATTGATGTAGTTTTCAGAGAGGTTGAGTACCATTGGGCAATGGAGTCTGTGGCTATATGTGTTTGAAACTTTGAGATGAAAGATGGAACTTACAGGGCCATTTGAGTGCTTAATAGAACAGGTTTTTGATTAAATTACTGGAAACAGGTAATACAAACAGTGAAAGCATTTAAGAATTTTCACTTGTTATCTATATGTTCCCAACAGACAGCTTTGAGAGGAGAAAACAGAGGTCTTAGGGGGAAAATTCAATCCCTGAGAATGACTGTCACAGTAAAGACACAGTTGTGAAATGCAGCAATTAAGAATTACAATTCTGTCACTGTATCTGAGGAAAACATGTATAATAGCTCAGTTTGAGTCCAGGGTAAACATTGTTAAATCCTGGGACTATCCTTTCACCTTGCTATCAAGTGTAAAAACATTTGAACAACAAAAGAGAACAAAAGACTCAAAAACACATAACAAAGAGATTTGAGAATACTTGCTGTTTTATGCAACACCCTGGAATCCTGTAACATTCATCTTTCACCACAATACATCAAAGAACACCAAGCCTTGGAAATTCCATTCTTCCTTTGTATTAATTCTCTGAAAATATTACAATGAGCTAGAGCTTTTCCAAAGAAAATAACAACAACCTCTTTTCACTGCTGTGAAGGGTGAATATATACTTGCGGTTATTTACAAAATATCTGAGTCCTGAGTTATCTCAGATTTTACTTTCTTACCAACTACTTAAGATGTTATGGCCAAAATTTAATGCAGCATTGACTACAGAGTACAGGCATTTTAATGCTCTGTCAGAAGATATTTTAGCCTTTGGAGACAGCTAAGTCGGTCGAGATTTTCTGAGTAAATGCTGGAAAATCTGTCTTCAATGCTTTGTACGCTGTGTCTTGGACTTGTCACCTGTGATTGTGACTGTTGCTTGTGGTGAGTCAATGGTCCTGCTGAGTTGGCTCAGCCTCTGCCTCTTCCCTGTAGATATTTTCCTCAACACTGTGCCTGCGTATGTGTGCTTATTTAGCTGTAGAAATAGCGCTACTGATTTTGGCCTGACAAAACTGTCTGTGTCAAATTTCTCCAGGCATCCTGTGTGGGCAGTTGGTGTGCTAAGATTGCCCCTAGAGTTTCATCTGCTTTTGTGAATTTGAAGAAGTTAGGTGGTGTATCAAACAGATGGTCAACTTCATTCATGAGGAAAAATAGGTTCTCCACTCTGTCATACATACTCTGCCCGGTGGCTGGCCCTGGTTCTGCTGAAGTGCTGGGCGGTTGTGCAATCTCTGCTACTGCCTGGGCATCAATTCTCTTGTTGTAATTCTCTAGGGTGAGCAGTCTTCCTACACTGCTTAAAATGCTGGGGAGGCCTCTGTTCTGTAGTGCCACGAATTTCTCCAGGAATCTGTTGATTTCAGTTTGCATATCCTGTGTCCTCCTCTCCAGTGTTCCAACCAAGTTCCTCAATGTAATGACTCTTTTGGCTACAGCAATTGTCTCTGTCCTGTTGGTGATTCCCATGACAGCTAATTGAGAGCTAGTCTTATAGCTCAGAGTATTGATTATCCTAGTAGCAGCTTCTGGCATGTGTCCAAGGCTCGCCCTGGCTCTCTGTATTTCTTTGTTTGCTTTAGTGATGAGCACCATTTGCTCATCCATGGTCTCAATATATTGCCACTGTTTGGCAATGGACCTTCCAATGTTGCTCCATAGCACTGCTTTCATTTCAGCTGTCACCTTTTCTAGTGCAAGCTCCTTCTCTAGTTCAGCAATTCTTCTCTTAAGAGCTTTTACCTCTCTGTCCTTGGCTGCCTCATTCTGTTTGCTCTTGTCAAACCTTTCATTTACCTTAGTCAAGGTTTTCTTAAGCTCATCCAGCTCTTTGATTTGAGATTCCATGGCTTGGATCTCAGCTTGCAGCTTTTGCATGTCTAAGCTAGCAGCCTGTTCTGATGTTGTAGTTGTTGCTGCTGTGGATGGTGCTGTAGCTTCTGTTTGCTGAGGAGGAGGAGTAGTCTTTGCAGGGATTTCCTCAAGATTTATTATGACAGGAGGAGGCTGGGAGGGTTGGCCCTCTTCTCTTTGCTTCAGTGTTTCCTGTAGTGCTGCCTTTGCAGCTTCAGTTTGTCCTAGCTGGTCCTGAGTCCTGACCAGCTCTTTGTATAAGGACACCAGCAGATCTGTAGCATCTTTCTCTTGCCTTTGCTGGGCAACTTCATCTGTCTGTGGGTGGATGGTGGCCGGGAGTTTGATTTTCTTTCTTAGGGCTGCCATGTCTGCATCCCTTATCTTCAGGAGCTCTTGGATGCCTTTGACATCTTTAGGATCATGCCCTATCTCTATAATTACCTCTTCCAAGGACTTGATCCTATTGTCCTTGGCTTGTGATGAAGCTCTTTCTAACTCCAGCTGAGAAGCTGTGTTGTCCAGGCTGCTCTTTAATTTATAATTCTCCAATGTCTCATCTGCCAGGGAGGCGTACACCATTTCACCAGTCTGCTTATGTAGTTCAATCTTGTCCATGGGGTGTATGTCTTTGGCAAGAACCTCCATGTTGGTTCTTAGATAGTCTGAGGTGGACTGAGGCTGCAAAGTTGTAGGCATGAAGTGGCTCATTAACATTTTGCCTTCGCTCACATCGAAAGCAGACATGAGTCTCTGCTGGTTGCTAGGAGCTAGGTTCAACAAGTGATCGTACAGCTGCACTTTTATTGGATCACTCCTCCTTTTTATGTCAATGAATTGCTGTTTTATACTTGACCGTCCTTTTCTTGTTTCACTGGAGGAGCTGACCTCTCCTCCCATTGTCATGTCATGTCCTCGCTGGGATGAGCTGGCCGAAAGTTCTCCACTGGGTGGGCCCATGCCCATGGCTTGCCTTACTGCTATGTCCTCCTCTTGGGAGTCATTCAGTCTCTGTCTCTTCTCACCCCTGATGAAAGATGAGGTGTGGGGGGTCTCTCTCTCTCTTTTCCTTGTCACATCCTCCTTTTGTGGTGTTTGGAGGACTGATGTGTCTATATTGGTGTCTGTCCTGGGAGGCACATTTGTTTGAGGCTGCTGCTCAGTATTGCCAGGTTGATCTGTCCCCTTTTCCTGCTGCAAGGGCTGTTCACTGGACTGTGCTTTTTCTTGTTGCTGCCCCAGTTCCTGCTGTTCCATTTCTTCTTGCTGCTGTAGCAAGGTGTCCACTTGTTCCTCTGTCAATACAGGTGGCTGTTCCACCTGTTTTCCTTTGTCTTTGCTTGCTGCCTGGGATGTCTTCTCAGTGGTTTGCTGCTGTGCTGCTGAAGATCCAGCAGCTGTTCCACTTTGCTTTCTGTAGGAGTGGGGCGCCTGTGCACAAGTTTCCAAGTCAGTTTCCTTTTGTACATTCCTGGCTTCTTTCTCAAGCAATTCTACCTCAGTGAGTTGTTCTATTAGTGTACCCTCTTCCCAATCTAGTGCATTGGCATACTTTTCTATTTCCGGTTGTCTTTTATGTGCATAGTTGCCCAGTCTGTATCTAATTCTCCTGAGGGAAATACTATGATTGGGGTCATAAGGAATCCACTCAAAACTGGTCTGCAATCTGAGGCCTTCCAGCATGCTGTGTGCCTCTTTCCATCCTTCCTCTTTCTTGTTATACAGGAAGGAACCTAGCTGACTTCTTACCTTCAATTGTGACTTCTTGTTTCTACTCTGAAAGTGAAGGTAATCTGAGTTCCCAAACTGCCTGAAATACTCCAGGGCAAAAAGCCTCATGGGGACATACCTTGGCAATCTAAATGGGTTCAATTCACAGCCATATATCCTAATGACTGTGTGGTTCTGGTAGAAGTACCAGTTACCAATGTTGTAGGATTTGTTCAGATGTAGAATCCTCCTCATTTCATCGGTTAATCTAGGAGGAGGAGTACCTTGCAGAACTGTTAGGGCCGGATGAACAAATAAATCAATGAACTCACAGTATGTATAGGGTGATACTGAGGTAAAATGAAACACAGAGGTCCAGAAAACAACTGATCTTGGGCTTCCTTGGGCATTGAGTGGCCTCAAAGGAACTGAGAAGGTAGTTGGCTGATAGAAAAGGAATAAATGATAGATATATGAGGAGTACCTGAACAGTCTCTCCCTTTTCAAATTCATGAACTGATCATGGATTTTCTCTGCTATGTAAGTTGCATAATCATACTGCACAGCTGGAGGCTTACCAGGGGCAAACATGGACAGCATTGCCATTATACTTTCATCTACATCTTCCAGCCCCCTGAACCCTAGGACATAGCTAATTAGGTCCACCAGCATTCTGCCCAACTCATTCAGACAATGGTACCCAATAGGAGGGGTTCTGACTGTTTCAGAGCCTGATATGACAAACAGTTGGTTGATTTTGATAATCTGGTCACTGGACAGCTTGATCCCTGTGTTAATCAGATTCTGCATGGACAGAGGGGTCAATTTCTTGGCTGTATTGAAGTGCAGCATCTGGTTTATGCTCTCTGGGGTGATCTGGAACAGGACTAGGCCTGTGGGGCTTATGACTGCCCTTTGGCTGGGGTCATAGCATTCCTGGCAGCTGTAAATGAGCTCTGGCATTGGATTGACTTGGGGAAGGTTGTATATGGGCAAATTTGACTCCCAAATCCCCAAGATATCTGCTCCACTGAGGTGCTGGGCTCTTAGTTCATTCAACATTAACACATTATACTTGGTTCCCATGGGAAACCAATCCAGCATTTGGTAGTCCATGTCTCCCAGGGCTTTCCATGCTAGTTCTTGGTGAGGTGCATTGATGGGCTTAATGTTTAGTGCAATAGGGGTCTCCATAGCTGTTCAGGTTACCAAAATTGCAAATAGACAGGTGGAATGGTGAAAACACAGTCTGGAGATAGTCTTCTGTGGAAACAGTTGAGGTTTTGAGTATTCAAGGGGAATTTTCTCAGTAGCAATTGAAATACTACTGGAGTCTAGTGATAGAACCTCTCTGTGGTGTGACTGAACTCTCTAACAGGGTGAAATATGTCTATTAGCAATTCTGCCGGGAAAACGCAGAATTACAGAGGTTTAATGGGAATTGCAGGTTTTTAGGGCTCCGCCAGTGTTTCTTGGCCCTCACAGTGACAATGCTGGATGAATGAAGGGGAATGAACGGTGTAAATCTAGTCTTTATGGTTCTATTATCCCTGTGAGCAATTTTGAGCTTAATGAAGGTCGTATGGAGGGCGAAATGGTCTAAATACCTGTAATTCGACGAGCAGAGGTTGAGACACAGGTGCACAGGTGCTTTCTGAGGAGGTCGCCCGAGCTAATCGACTGGTTGGCGAAAATTCGAGCTCAAACGGTCAAGCAGAGCGCTCAGTAAAAAACACAGTGAAAATGGTAAAAACACGGGAAAATTTGGTAAATATGGGTCATTTTACCATTTGGCGCTTTTTTCTGCTGACGTCAGCATGACGTCATTGGTGGGTCATGGTGAGGTGACATCAGCTGACGTCATCGGGCGACGTGGCAGTGGGCGACTGGTCAAAGGTGAGGCGAGGTGGAAGCCCAGTCAGCAGTGAGGTGGGCCAATAAAATAAGCGGGTACGGGCAGGCAACGACGTGGCGGTGAATTAGCGGCGGGTAGGTGGCGGTTAACGTGCAACGGTCACGGTTAAGGCCTTAACCGTCGCAGTCTCCCGGGGCGGTTAAGGTACGGCGCGGAGGATGTCAGAGCGGGCTCCGAGATGGTTTAACGCCCGACGCGTGGAGGAGGCGTGACAAGGCGCAACGTCACTTCCCCGGAAGTTAACGTGCGGTCACGGGAGGCGCTCCGATATTGCTGTAGGCCGTCGGATCTGGTGGGCTTGATCCGACGGCTGGCGGAGGGGTAACATGCGCCTTTGATATTATGGGCGGAAAAATCAAAATTTGTGGGTTTTATGTGGGTTTTTTCAAATGTTTTGATTAAACCACAATGCGGTAGGATTGGGAAACGTGCCAGAGGTGGGCATTTGACCTTTGCAAAGGTTTTATAGGCAAAATGGGTTCGGAAAGTGGGTTTTAGCAATGCAGAGGTGATTTGAAGGCAAATTGTCTTGCAGCAAAAGGGAAATAGGTGGAATAGGTTCACCAAAGTGGCCAGATGCCATTTGGTCCCTTTTTTGAAAAATACACGGCTATTATGCCTAGGGGAGGGAATATACATAAGATTTGGGGTTTTATACACCTTAGTGTTAATACTATTAGGGGTAGGGGTAAGATAAGGGATGTTATATAGTAGAATTAGGAGTTAATATGAATGAAGGAGGGGGATTTAGAAAGGGAGTGTTAGTGATGGAGTAGAGAGGGAAAGGGAAGAAGTTAGTGATGCTCTTTGCTGTAATTTCATGGAATTCACCACTTTGTTTGCTGATAGATCAATTGCCTTGGCAAGAGACCTATTGATACTTGTGTAATGGTGATCATATTCTTTCTGCAACCACAACTGCCTACCCAACTATTTTGCCTAGCATTTTTTGTTTCTTCTTGGAGGGGCACTTGAACTTGCAACCCTCAATTGCCTTTTCTTTTCTCTGGCGTTTTCCTCTTTTTCTCTATCTACTTCTACCCTTATGTCCTCCAAGGTCCCAGATTAAACTTTTGGGAGCCTTTGCTTCTCTACCTGAGCTACTTGTCTGCCAAGATTAAGCTGTTTGGACAGACCTCTTTCTCTATTCTACAACTCAAAATTGAAACATGGCATGATCCAGATTAAACTGTTGAATCATCCACAAAAATTGAAATAAGGTCCTCAATACTTGAAACACTTACCCAGCTCTTGCTTTCTAGGAAATATGGGATCTTTGGGATACCAAAGCAGAGCATATTTGGCTTTTCTCTTGCCAATCATGAAATATGAAACCTATTACTATAGGTATCCAACAGGACCTACACCTCTTTCTATACCTATCATGTCTTCTTGGGGCATACCATTGGTCTCTTCTATGACCCCCACAAATTTACCTAGTGTCTTTATTCCCATTCCTTCATATATTTTTAGCATGGTTATGAACCCTAGACAACCTATAGGATTGGGGATCATCACTCCGATTTTTTCTCAACCAACTCTTCATATTCATAATATGGGTATTGTAACCTTAGGAAATATGTGGGGAGGGTCCTCTGTTACTTCTAGCTAGCATGGGGGTATCCTTGCTTCTAGTATCTCTCAATCCTAGTATAGTTCATTATTTGGAGGGACATCATCCTCTAGTACTCCTCCTAGAGGGGCTAGTTTAGCTGGGGGAAACCTTTTCATTAGCACCATGATTCCTATGAATTATCCTCCTTATGCTGATGATGTTGTGGAAAGAAGTCCTTCTTTTCCTATCAGGTACAACCCTACTAGAAATCATTCTCTTGGGGGTCCTTTACTCTCTAGGGGCACTTAGCTTGGGGGGGGGGAACTACTTACACTGGTCACATTGGCCCACATCTTCTACATGTTGCGATGAATTAAAACCATGGTCCACAAATGGTTACTCAAAACTAAGGCATAGAGGGACCTCACAGTTGGTCATGGAGCTCTACATCCTATGACCCATTCAGTCAGCTACATAATCCTTTTATATCCTCTCTTAATCTTATATATTTAGCTAAGATGACAAATGACCTCACCTGTCATGATCCTTTTTGGACAACCATTCCTTCAATTTTTCCATCCGATATCCCCAAGTTTGAATGGAAGCCTAAAGAAAATCTAGCAACACATATGACCACCTACCATCTCTATTGTTCTTCAAACTCTTTGGTGGATGATTCAATCAAGCTATATCTGTTCCAACCTACCCTAACTGAAGATGATGTTAAATGGTATATTGGCCTAGATACGATATCTTATAGTATATTTTCTTTATTGGCTGACATTTTTTTGACTCATTTCCAACTTCCTTCATGATACGACATTGACTTTGACCCCTTATCCAAATTTAAACAAGACAACTCCACTTTTATTTCTGAACATATCCATCAATGGTAATGTCATAAGAGGTTAGTTTGAACCAATATTCCTATTAATATTCTTCAGAAATGATTCATTTGATAGTTTTTACCTCCCATAGCTAAGGACATGTTTATGTTCAAGGTTTTTAAATAGGAATATGCTATCTTAACTTCCCAACAACTATATTTGATTGAATCAAAGTTAGGCACACTTTATGAAGTAACTCCTAATTCTCCTCACCCTTCTATCGACCCATCAAAACCTACCTCAGGACTACATTGATGGTGTGATTGGTTTCATCTCTGACTGTGTGAGCCAACATGCTACCCAACTTGGGAAATTCATTGTTACATCACAAGCCCCACCAAGTATGTTTGGCTCTGAAAAAGAACCTCTTTTGATCATCCTGTCGATGTTATTATGATGAAGTCCATAGCACCCAAGAACACAATAGCCTGTTGGAAAAAAGGATAAAAATAATAAAAAAAGAATCAAACTTCTCAGGAGAATCAAGCAAACCCACCTAGTCAAGAAGCGGGCACATCTAAACATCATCGCAAGATAAAGTTCCCTTATAATATTTGTCAAGGTGATCATTTGACTCATGAGTTACCTCAAATGGATGAAGTCCACCAGCTTCTTGCACCACCACCTGCTACTCAACAACCTGTTGTTTGGACTTATGCATTCCCTACATAGCCTTAATAACAAATGGTTGCCTAGTCTCCTCAATCTTTTGAAGGGGGAAATTACGGGCCCTATTTTTGTCTTTCTAGTAATACATTCATCCTTATGTGCCAAGAGAAATTCAATGTGACTACATGAGCTAAGTCTTATGATACTCCTCTAAGGACTCAACCACCCTGATTCTTCCATTGGACCTCTCATGCTAGGTAAGCGTGTGGAGCCAATCTATCACCCATCTAGTGGTGTCATTCATAAGTGAACACACAATCCTTCTACACAGGATGCCCAAAACTACCACATTGTTGAGTACTGGCCCAAGCTCACTATGCCATGTCTACTTTGGAGTTTTTACAAATCTTTCCTCAAAATAAAAAATCCTTGTTGATTGTGATTGGGGGGGTGGACCCTCATATTCTAGCCTCATTACCTTCAATGTTGACGCTCCTTGATATAGAGTTTCCCACCAAATCACATTTAGATTAATGTGTGAATCTTCCAGAATAGTATTCATCACACTCTAGTGGAAAAGGGCTCTTCTACCTATGTTATGTTAGCATAAGGATGGAAAGCTCTCAGTTCTCTAGAATTCGTTAAGTCTACTACCACTTTTCAGGAATTTGATGGACATCATTTTGTACCTCAATGGGTTCTTTCTAAATTTTCCATAGAGCTTGGGGATAATATTGTTTAGGTCGACATTGAAGTTATCAATTCTTCTTGAGATTATAATTTTCTCCTTGGCCACAACTGGTTTTATGTTATGTGCATTGTCATATCATCAATATTTCACATTATTTTCTTTCCTCATGAAGGCAATCTCATCAAAATTAATCAACTAGAATATTGTATATCATCAACCCAACTTACCATTACAGGGAATTTTCTCCCACTTGTTGGAGATAACCCTGCTAATTATGAAAGTGATAGTGCAGGCTTGTTAAAGAGCCCATCCCTCATTAGTGCCTTTCCTTTACCTTCACTCAAAAATACTTCCTTACAATCTATTTCTCCCATGCATATGATATCTTCTCATGCCTTTGGACCCTAGATATTTAGCAATCCTTATGTACTCCCTTCACTTCCTGAACTTGATCAATATGGTGAGAAAATGATGTTAAGTTAAATATAACTTGCTATATCAAACCATTTAGCTAGCATATGCATCTAATGAGTCAGGTGATGATCCTTCTATGCCACTTGATGATTACCCTATGCCTACTTGGGTTATGGACCATCCCTTGTCTTATGACTTCCTACATTTTCCACTTATGTCAAATGAAGTTAGTCAAGAGCCCATGTTGGTCTCTGACTATCCTTGGGGGGATCTTCATCATAGATCCTCTTTTCTTCCTCAGGTAGATAGCATGGATTTGTTCGATAAAATCCTGGTTTCCTCTAGTCATGCTGAATGTTCCCAACTCCCCACTCAGGTTTATACTATACATTATGAAGGGAACTTGGCCAACATATTAGCTAGAATTCCTATTAATATTTCCACAAAGCCAGGTGTCGTAGAAAACATCTTGATTGGGGAAGATGACATTCAAGATATTAAAACTTATACGTTTCTCTTCAAATACTTCCACAATTTTTTCACTTGGTCCTATGACGAAATGGCTGACATAGATCCCTTCGTTGTTCAACATGAGATTAATACTTATCCTAGAGATAAGCCTCTTCGACAGAAGCTGCGGCTAGTTCACCCCAAGAAGGCAACTTCCATTAAAGCTAAAGTTAAAAAACTATTAGATGTTTCTTTGATTTATCTGATACCCTTAACAGAATGGGTGCCTAATCATGTTCTAGTTGATAAAAAGTCGGGGACAATTAGAGTTTGTGTTGATTATCGTGACTTGAACCTAGCATTCCCTAAGGATAATTATCCCATGCCATTTATCAACCAGATACTCGATGCATGCACTCGTAATTATATATTTTCCTTTATGGATGGGTTTTTTGGCTATAACCAAATCAAAATCAAATCGGAAGACAAAAATAAGAATTTGTTTCTCTGCACTTCGGAGAAATTTTCCTATTGTAAATTTCCCTTTGGTCTTAAAAATGTTGGTGCTACTTTCCAGCTGGCCATGTCTTATGAATTTCACAATATCAAACACATTGTTGAAGTTTATTTCAATGACCCTACTACTCGATCTTTACTTTGTGAGGATCATCTTGCACACCATAGAGAAGTGTTTCTATAATGTTGTTACTGTAAAATTGGGCCTAATTCGCATAAATATGTCTTTTTTGTACGATCCGAGAGATTGCGAGGATTCATTATCTCTAAAGAAGGGATTTGTGTTGATCCCTCTAAGGTTGAGGTGATGTAGGTGCATCTAACCTAAGATTGAATGTTTACCAAGGCAGTTAGTTTCCTAAGTCACAATTTAATTATTTATTGTATTTTCCTATAGTTTTAAGAGAATTGTGTGGGAATGAGAATTATTGTAAATAGGAGAAGGTTTGAGAGAATTTTGGAAGAACTGTGAGAATTTTGGGTTAGTTAGATCTTATCTAGAGATAATGGATTAGGTGAAAGATTTTATGGATCATGAGAGACATTTTCAGAGTTTTATTAGGATCTAGAACCTACTTTGGGTTCAAATCCACTTTTATAAATCTAGGTGAGCCATGAGGCAAGTGAGTTAGAGAGAGGAATGAGAGGCCAATGATTAGGCCAAAAATTCTCCCATAAATATTTAATTAATTAATTAATTTCCTAGATTTTATATGCATTAGTTGTGTGTGAATTTCAGTGTTATGTTGTGTCAAATTATTAATTTGTAATTTGCAAGCCCCCTATGTTCTGCTGCATCATTTTGGTACCAAAGCCTAAAGTTGAGTGGTTGTGAGAACTTAGATGTGTTTATCATCCATAAACATGAGAATTCTAAAATTATTGTCATGTAAAGAAAAAATATTGCCTAAAAATGAATTGGAAACAATTCCAAAGTGTGTGATTCTAATGAGGCTAAGTGCAAAGAGGAGGCATGACTGAGCTTAAAACATGTACGTGAAGAAAGAGTGAACCACACTCTAAAGCCACAAGAATAATTGGATACTTATGAGAAGCTGACAAAGTGCTCATCGAAATGGGGAAGCCTGCAACCGATGCTGGTGGTGACTTGAACTCTTGCCATCATTCACCCACAGAGGTAGGAGGGAGGTCTATAGACTCTTTACTTCATTAATTCAAGCACCTATAGACAAGGTAAGTCGTGCTCTCAAGAAAATCCATTGCAATTTTTGTTGAGGTTTCAAAATCCATTAAGCTTCCCAAAGAGAAGCCATGCTCTATCCAATTGTTATGCCATGATTTTGGGATCACGAATGGTCAGCTCAGTTTTAATAGAGTATGGTCATCCTAGTTTTATTTTTTCCTCAATTTGCAAAATTCAAGAAAAAAATTGCAAGGGCCATTGATTATGGACAACCATAGCTTGATCTCACTATTATGAAGGAAACAAAAGGAGATCTACCATAGGGTTATTTTTGATGAGATTGCATTCATGTGGAGAAAGGAAGTGGAAGACAAAAATTAGTAGCAACACGTGAAGATTACCTATGTATTTGTTGATGGAGATGATCACACAATAAGAATTAATGCAAATTAGAAGTATGGATTTAAAGAGTCATAAATCAAAACAAAAGTTTGTTTAAGTTTAAGTAATTGAATCTAATGGGTGCATGATCGGTAGAGCCCGACACCCAAAAGTTTGGTCAATCTTCTTTGCAGTTGTTTGTAGCAAAGAGAGCAAAGTCCAAAGAAGCTTATGCAAGGGAAGAAGAAGATGAAGATGAAGATGAATGTATGCATTTGTGAACCAAAACAAGGAGTGATGTTTGGTGAGAACAATGATGATGCTGAAATGAAATATGTCGATATGAGCATGGGTTTGATTCCCACAGATGGTGACACAAACTATTTAGAATATCAACATAAAGACTTGAGGTCATAATCATCTCCCAAGACTATAAGGCCTTATATTTTTAAATCTAATAATTGGTGTGTGGATGCAGGACGTGTTGTAGATTATGGATGAGACATTAATTTTTTTTCATGGAGAGATGAAGACAAGTCTTTTGAAATGATTTCTGAAAGAGATTGTAAAATGCTAGCAAAAATGTGAAGAAGAACTACAATTGCTAGAGAAGATGTTGATGGAACCTGAATCCAATCAAGTTTCAAATGAAGAAGAGAAATGGTCAAGCATGCTTAACAATAAAAATGTGGAAGAAATTTAATGTCAAAGATGGTGAACTGATGTTCCAAACTAGTAACAATAAAAATATTCAATTAGAAACTAAATTGGATGATGAGATTGAAGAATTAAGGAAACTAATGGAAAACATACTTAAACATAGATATTGCAAGATGAGACACAAGGACAACAATAGGATACATTTGACTACACAAGTATACATCAACAAAGAAGGAGGAGAATTGTAGTATAAAGTTTGGAAACCTAGAAAATGAGGAAAGACAACCATAAACCAACAACAACGTGATAGAGCAATCGATTTACTGCAAGTGAAAGTTTGGGATGTAGGAGGAGTTTTATAAACTTATAAAGGCATATGGTCAGGAGACCGTGAATATCTTTTACTTGGGAAGTCTTATGCAGGTGCATCTAACATAGGGTTGAATGTTTACCAAGGGAGTCCATTTCCTACATTAGGATTTAATTATTTATTATATTTTCCTATAGTTTTATGAGAATTGTGTGAGAATGAGAATTGTTGAAAATAGGAGAAGGTTCGAGAGTATTTTGGAAGAATTGAGAGAATTTTGCGTTAGTTAGATTTGATTTAGAGATAAAGGATTAGGTGGGAGATTTGATGGATCATGAGATATATTTGGGAGTTTGTTTAGGATGTAGAACTTACTTTAGGTTCAGATCCACTTATATAAATCTAGGTGAGCCATGAGGAAAGTAAGTAAGAGAGAGGAATGAGAAGCCAACGATTAGTCCAAGAATTCTCTTGTAAATTAATTAATTATTTCTAAGATTTTATATATATATTAGTTGTGTGTGAATTTCAGTTTTATGTTGTGTGAAATTATTAATTTTTAATTTGCAGGCCCCCTATGGTCTGTTGCGTCATGAGGCCATCACATTAGAGAAATTTGAGGTAAAAAATGAGCCTCAAAACAAAAATGTACAACAATTTTTTTTTTATAGGAACCAATAGGATTTAGTATGGTGGTGTCAACCAAAGGGGGTGATTCACCATTATTGGAGTAAAAGGGTAAAAAGCTAAATAGCTAAAAAAATAAAAAATTACTTTTTAAACTTATATTTTCAACTTATCACCCTATGATTTTACTCATTTTTTTGTGAGAGCACTCATTGGATGTGGAATTTAATTTTTCATCCAAGGAGTACCCATGTTGCATACTTTTGATGGGCCCTACTACAGGAAAAATGTGAAATACATGAAAAAACATGATTGCAATCACATTTTTTCATATATTTCACATTTTTTTGTGTAGTATGGTCCATCGAAAGTATAAAACATGGGTACTCCTTGGATGCAAAAATAAATTATGCATCCAACAAGTGCTCATGCTCAAAATTTGAGTAAAATCGTAGGGAGATAAGTTGAAAATACGAGTTGAAATTTTAGTTTTTTTGTTTTTTCCCTCCAAAATTTGATGAGGTAATTTAATCTTATTTTATTATTTCCACTATTATTTTGTAATATTCCTTAGAAGGCCCATTTTAGACCTCAAAATTTCTCTAATTTCAACTTTCATCCTCCACACACGGTATGTCAAGTTCAAAAACTACAAAGGAAAGTTAATTTCTCATGGAGGTGTTGGGTGCAATATTTGAGGATATTTTAGGCATCATTTCCCCATTTTTGGTCATTCTCCCTCATTCAACCTATAATTTCCCTAGAATAATGTCACTCCCTCTAATAAAGAAGCAACAATTTTCTTTAACGTATTATTATGTTAGTTTTTGCTAAGTATTGAATGAAACAATGCTTTCTTTGGGATGACTAACCAGGGTATCTTTGGAAGAGTTCTTTTGAATCTTTTTCTTTTAGGTGTTTCCATAAATACTAATAGTCATGTGTGGAAAGATGTTGTTGTTACTTGCTATTACATGGTGTGAGTTATTGTTACAACCAGGGTTTGCCATTTTCTGTTGTTACACCATGAAGCTTTTGTTACACTCCAAATTTTCAAAGACTGTAGCCGCCATTTTTTAATACAATTGTTAAGGGGCCACATGAAGTAATTACATGAGGATAGCTAGGAAGATATGAGCAGTTACAATTATGTCTAAATAAGAGTGGTGTAACCATAAAAAAATCTTTATTAAAACTAGTTTGTAACCATTTCTATCTTTTTTATTATTTATGTTAGCTTAATCAATATGAGAATCGCATATTCTCATGACTGATTCATTTTTCTAATTTTGGTGCTTTGTAAAGACTTTATAAAAAATCTTAGTCTCATGTGATGGGGAATGGAACATAGATAATGCTGACATTTTTATCTTGTACTCTTCAACTATTTTAATAAGGAAGGTATCTGGTGATGTTACTGCAAATTTTGTGTTGAATCCTTAACTAGTTTTCATTTTACTCCTGCACCCTACTAGGGACGAAGGGCCCTCCTCTTTAGCAAGGATCACAATGTTGATAGGATATTTGTTTTCTTTCATGCGTTAGTGTGGATTTACTATTACTATTTCACACTTTTCATTGTGGAATATATACACTTCTTCTTTCCGATTTATTGTGTGTTGTTACACAGGATAATCAATTCCATGTTATTTAATTGATGTTATATCTTTAGTTGATAGTGTATGGTCCGCCTATATTTATTCTAAAGTTTTTTTGAAGTGTGGATTCTTTCCTTGCCGAGTGTGTTTCATTTCTGCAATGTACCTATTAATTCCTGCAAGTTTGTATTTCCATTCTGCAAGAGTGCTTAAATTTCTGCAAGCATGTTCAACAACATTTGTTTTGTTTTGCCTGGTTGTTACATGTATTGGCATAGATAGTGCCAACGCCTTTGAAATAAAAAGACTTACCCTGGTTGATAATTAATGATTTTGGTGTAGTTGCTTTAGGAGTGATAAAACCTCACAAACATTTTAGCGCCATTGTCGAGGAAGGTTGTCAATGATACAGTCAGCTAGCGCTTTCTTTTGAATTTCCTTTTGATAGAGTGTCTCTAATTTTACAGGCGTTGGGTGGTGAGACGAGAGGTAAAAACCTGCACATCGCTCTTACCTACCTAAGCGTGCTCATCATTGTAATAATTAGGACACTTAGGGTGTGTAAACTTTTGAATTTCTTGTTGGTAGAGTGTCTTTAATTTTATAAGTGTTGGGCGGTAAGACGAGAGGTAAGAAGCTGCATATAGATATAATATACCTTAATAGGCTCACCACTGTGATAATTAGGACACTTAGGGTGTGAAAATAATTACACATAGGGTCCATGTGTAGAATGTATGAGTGAAGAAGAAGAAAAAAGTAGGAACCCTAATAAACCTACAGGCAAAATGGGTTGAAAGAAGAACAAGAAAATATTGATCAAGGGAGAGTAAAATTTATCTAAGAATTGATCTCATAAGCAGAAAGAGAGCAGTCAACACCACACAGGGACGTGAGAAAAACAGTCCCACATAAAGTTTTTGCTTCTACATTAAAATCAGGAGTATTTGGTTCCTCTGTTTTAGCACCCCATTTTCCTCAAACTAGCCTACAAACTCCCAATTTTGTAAACTCAAATCGGGAACAACAAGGAGAAACTAGTGGAAAAGATTTTGGATTAGAAGGACAAGGGTAAACGAGTGGGAAATATCAAGGGACAGAATCAGAAGAACGTTCTTTCACTTTCCAATACTTATACTTAGGTAGTGTAGTAAAATGACAGCCCTAGAACAATCTGAGAAATTATCACAAGAATCCCTATTTACAGAACATTCGAGCGAGAAATATTTAGAAGGATACTCACTAGAAAAATAATTAGGAGAATTTCCAATGGGGGATAACAACAAAAATGATGGGACATATGGCACTATTACTACTTTTGAATTTCCAATAAATGATATAATCGAAGAAGCCCCAATGAAAAATATCCCTCTATCAGCGCTTCCATCTTTCTGGGGGTTGATTGTAGAAGATCCTAATACTTTTCTGTTTCAGTTTGATGTTCTATGGAGTTATGACTACACTTCAGATGCTCAAAAGTTAAAACTATTTCCTGCCACTCTAAAAGGAGCAACATTAAGATGGTCTATGGGACTAGGTTCTACCACTATATGAATATCGGGGCATATGAAGAATACATTTCTGGAAAATTACCAAGATTAATGTTGAACTAGAGATCTAAGAGAGGAGATATTCAAAATGAAACAAAAGGAAGAAGAGAACTTGGAATATTATGTGGAATGGTTCCATTATAATATACAAAGGTCCAAACATAGTGATATGGATCTAGAAATTTTGAAAATAATATTGATTCAGGGAATGAGAGATGACTTCTTTACATGTTGAACCTGTTAGGAAAAGGAGATATATCTCAGGAGCCATACAATGATATAATAAAACTTTTATTAAGGTGTTTGTGAGGATAGTCATGTGGGATAAGCATGACACGATATGCCTATGTTAAAATACATAAATCTACAAATGGAGGTGTGACCAGAGTTGAGATTGGAAACTTGTTTGAGAATATCAAGACCGATCTTCTCAGTACATTGTCTGCCCAATTGATGAAAACACACGTGAAAAATACACAGGAAGAAGCTAATAAGGCCTTGGCCGTGTTCTACCCAAATGTAAAAACAAACATTCCCTGAAGGAATGGAGAGTCAACAATGTTAACTTGTGCAATATTTGTGACCTACAACATTCTACATGATACTATCCAAATCTCCCAAGACTAAATCCAACACTCAAAAAATCCAGCGAGGAGGCTCAGTCTGCTTAATTTATTGGGTTCAGGAAGCCTTGGCAACCACGACCACCAGGTATGTCTTAAGAATTTTTATTCAATTTCTCGAATAATGTATATAATTTTCAACAATTTCCATGGCAGTATCCCTCTCCTCCAGCTCAATTTCCTTTACCATGGAACCAATGGTCTCCTTCTCCACCTTTTCCTTATTCTCCATCTCATTCATACTCTTGGCCTGAGAGTTGGAGGGGAAACTCTTTAGGCCCAGTCCCTCCTTTATTACCAGTGCAACAGTAATTGCAACTTCCACCTCTCTCATCATATGCTACCACTCCTCCCATATGTCCCCAATTACCTTTGCAGTATAACCCTAACCTAAATAATAAGGAAACTCAGAATATAGAATCCTCCACTTCTTTCCATACTTACCACATTAACCTTATTGATCGCAATGAGATCCACCTTCGATCAAGAAAAGTAGTAAACTCAAAAACCTCCCCTATTATTACTGAAGAGAATGTGAATCACCTAGGGATGATGCTATGGATTTTGGTGAAACTATTACACATGTAACAACTAATTAAAATAATGTTGACACATCTACAACATCCCATCCAACTTCTATATAGACTAAGGATCCTCCATATACGCAAAGACTAGCTCAAACTAGGATGATTCCATGACCCAAATATGATTTCCCTAGGGAGTTAAATAATTTGCACATAAGGATTCCCTTGCTGCAAGCCATTAAGGATGTCCCCGTCTATGCAAAAGCAATAAGAGACCTATGTGTTAAGAAACCTAGAAGGAAGCCCAAAGATCCTGTTACTATCCAATGTCATGAGAAAATTATTAGAACTCATGACTGGAAAGCCTCTTTTGGCTAAATACAATGACCTAGGAAATCTTACAGTCATTGTTTATATTGATGGGAAGCCCATTACAAACACAATAATTGATTTAGGGGCAAAAATCAATGTAATGACTAAGGAAATATTCACCACTTTAGGACTAAACAGGCTGAGACAAACACCTACAGTGATAGAACTAGCAAATAGGTCACATGTTAAACCTAAAAGAGTGGTAGAGGATGTAGTATCACAATGGATTCCTTGAGGCATCCAACAAAATTTCTTATTTTCCAAACCAAATAAAATATGGGGGGACATCCCCTAGTATTAGGAAGGCCTTAGTTGGCCATTGCAGATGCATTCATAGGTTGCAGGTTGGGCTTCATGATGATTTTATATGGGAAAGAAACAAATAACCTTAGCCTCTACCCTCCTGCAAAACCAAGTACTGATTTGGAAAATCCCTTATGGGATGAATTTGAACTAAATCATAATATTCCCAGCCACTCCTCACTCTTGGCAAAACCTAGTATTCTAAGAATGAAATAGAGGATGACATTGTCAATGGATTTATTAGTAATTCCCTTGTTGTTACTTCTATTGATTCTTTAGGGGTAGAATATACCATGGAATACTTGAGAATAGAACATATGAAAACTGCCCAACCGCCCCTAATCTCAAAAGAAGCCTAGTTGAAATAGAGCCAGGCTAAAATCTAAATATTAATCCTAATCCAACTCCCGAACATAACAGGATCTTGTTACAACAGTTATAGAAACATAAAAAGGCATTTGCATGGGATTACAAAGACATGAAAGGCGTTCACCCCAACCCGTTTACCCACCACATCTACCTGAAAGGAGACTACAATCCAATTAGGTAGCCACATTGATGCATGAACCCAGAACTTAAAGAAGTGGTAAAAGAAGAATTGAAAAAGCTTCTAAATGAAAACTTCGTTTATCCCATCTTCGGTAACCAATGGGTATCTCCGTCTATTATTGTTCCTAAAAGCAATGGAAAATGGAGGATCTATGTGGACTACAGAGAAATTAACAAAGCCACTCAAAAGGACCATTTTCATTTGCCATTTATACATCAAGTGCTTGACACCTTATCTAGAAAAAAATTCTTTTGATTTATATATGGGTTTAGTGGTTATAATCAGATACAGGTTTCCCCAGAGGATCAGGATAAAACCACCTTTACTTGCCCTTGGGGGACTTTTGCATACAAAGTTATCCCTTTTGGACTTTGTAATGTACCAACAACCTTCCAGAGGGAAATATTGGGGATATTCATGTATTTTATAATTCACTATTTAGAAGTATTCATGGATGAATTTACACCTTATGGTGACGATTTTGAAACAGCATTAGCCAATCTCGAAAAAGTGTTAGAGCGATGTGAGCAAACTAATGTTGCTTTAAGCACTGAAAAATGTCACATGATGATGAATGAAGGAATTGTGTTTAGGCATTATATTTCTTCTTAAGCGATAAAGGTAAACCCTACTAATGTGGAAGTAATTCTGAAAATTCCAAATCCCAAAACACAGAAAGAGGTACGTGTTTTTTGGGACATGCAAGGTATTACAACAGGTTTATAGAAAAAATTTCAACAATTGCATCTCCATTATTTTCTCTTCTTACTAAATATGTGGAATTTATTTGGACAAGAAAATGTGAACGTGCCTTTACAAAGTTAAATCAATGTGTATCAGTAGCCCCTATTTTGCAAAGGACCAAACTGGGATGTGTCATTTCACATACCAGTAGATGCATCTGATACTACTGTAGGAGTGTGTTAGGTCAACTAGAAGACAAGATGCCATATGTCATCTACTACATCAACAAGACTATGACTCTAGTAGATTTAAATAATATAGTTATAGAAAAAGAGTTTCTTGCAGTAGTGCATGCCATTAATAAATTTAGGCACTACATTATAGGTTAGCAAATATTTGTGCACACTGACCACTCTGCCATTCATTTTCTAATGAATAAACCTGTTACTAATGGTAGGCTTACACGTTGGTTGTTTCTATTACAAGATTTTCATATAACAATATTAGATAAATGTGGAAAAGATAATTTAGTGGTTGATTTTCTTCCTAGGCTAACTGTTAATAGTGACTGCATGATCGGTGAGGATTCTTTTCCAGATGAATATCTTTTTTTTTACTTCAACTCACTCACTGTGGTATGCAGACATATCTAGCTAACGTTTTGTAGGGAGATATCCACAACATCTATCCTCAAAATAAATGAATAAGAGTGTTCAGTAGAGTGCAAGATACTCTTGGGTAGAATGATATATCTACTACACAGGGCCAGATCATCAAATTAGGCATTGTGTGAGAGAGGATGAGATTTTTCACATCCTCAGAGCCTGCATGAGGAAAATTATGGTGGAAATTTTGCTGACAAGAGGATAGGGCATAAAGTGCTTTCAACAAGATATTATTGGTCTACCATATTCCAGGATGCAAATAAATTTGTGAAGGGATGTGACAATTGTTGGAGAATGGGTCAACCAACCCGATCAGATGGAATGACGTTACAACTTGAAATAGTCTTGGAAACATTTGAGAAGTGGGCCTTAAACTTTGTAGGACCAATTAATCCTTCATCTCAGTAGAAGTCATACATTCTAGTTTGTATAGACTATGTCAGAAAATGGGTTGAAGCAAAGGCACTAACCAAGGAAACTGAACAGGTTGTTTCAGATTTTTTATTTGAAGACATTTTTGTTCACTTTGGAGTACCTCGAGAAATAGTGAGAGTTGTAGGACCACAATTCACATCTCATTTGATCTAGAGATTAGTTGATAAATTCAAGATTCGTCATAGAATTACCTCACCATATCATGATTGTTAAGAAAATTGTCAAGTGGAGAGCACTAATAAGGTTATTAAAGGAATTCTCACTAAGACTGTAGTGAGCCACAAGAGAAACTGGGTTGATAAACTTATAGAAGCAGTATGGGCATATAGAACTACATGCAGAAATACTACTAGATTTTCACCATACGAATTGGTGTATGGTAAAAACCCATTATTTCCCATTGAGTTTGAAATAAAAATACTCAGAACAACATTGCAACTGAACCTAGAATTGACTACAACTCAGAAACATTGGCTGAACCAATTAAATGAAAAATATGAGAAGAGATTGGCTACCATCCAGCAAACAAACATCATGTAGCAGTAGAGGGCTAAGTGGCATGACAAGTTTATCAAAAAGATGGTGTTTCAGAAAGGTGATTGGGCTCTACTATATGATTCACGATTCGAATACTTCAAGGGGAAGCTTTGCACCATATGGCTAGGTCCTTCTGAGGTAGATATAATCTTCAACCATGGGACTATGAGATTAACTACCATAGATAGTGCCAAAGTTCCATTGCTTGTCAATGGGCATCATCTTTAGTTATATCATACACCAACCTCAAAGGATTGATTTATCAACATTGTCTCAAGATCTGATCTTCAAGTTATGAGGGTAAGGGAAAATTCTCCTGTGTTGTCAAAATATTAAATTCCAATAAGTATAGCAGTTGAGAACCAACTTTTGTTAGAATTGGATACACACAAATATATATATATATATATATATATATATATATATATATATATATATATATATATATATATATATATATATATATATATATATATATATATATATATATAGATAGATAGATATATATATATATCTATAGATATATATGAATAAATATTACTGTGAAAACATCTTGTGGTGCGCTGGTAGATAGTTGTACTAGTTGAAAACCACTCTGTGGTAGCTGATACACATTTTCCTTTTAATAAGTTCTGTACCAGCATGACATCTATCACATATGTGTAACATCATGCTTGTTACAAGCCCGTTTTTATTCATTTCATTGTATTATTTTGAGAATTCTTTTGTAGGCACAAGTTGTAATGACATCAAAGGAATACATTGTTGTAATAAAGTATTGCTACAAATTTATTCAACCATCATGGAAAAATTCTTTGTTGTTACATCTGTAGTAGTTGGTCCAATGCATACAACTATAGTATGGAATCAATTTTAGCTGTCCGCTTCAATAATCACCATCACCATCACTCCGTTGTCAATATCAATCAAATCACCCTCTGGTAAGTCTTCCAAAAAAGAAATATTGTTTTTTCTTTATTTAGTAATTATGGCTGTTAATACGTCATTTCATTTTGACGGACGAGGATGACCTTTACATTTAAGTTTTGGGCAGTGGGGGGCGAGGAATCATTTTTTGATTCGTGACATAACTCGATTTGAAGTGACAATACCCATTAATCATTATAACCTTGCATGAATGATTGTCTCATTAATTCAAATAATATCTAAGTTATCTTTTCACACCTTTGAATTAATGATGAAATGATAACCCGTATCGAACAACTTTCAAACTTGATATCCTTTCCTATCACCCTGAAAATAGCCATGACATAGCTCTGCACCCTCATTGCATAGATTTTTCAAGAATTGTGATGGAAAGCATGTGAAATTTCATAGTGACTATTGCAGAAATTAGTGAAGGGTCTATAACAGCAAAGGATGGGAGGAGTAGCAGTAAGGCATGAACCAGATTCCTCCAAGGCTTTGGAAAAATGCCTGAAAGCATATCAAATCTTCGGAGAAGTAAGTTGGATCAAGTTTTTTGAGTGACTAGGGGTTCAGATGACATTGTTTCTTTGTAATTTTCTTGAAATTTGAACAAGAATCAAACAGAGGTAAGAGGCCTAAGACTGGAGATTACGGACGAAGTGATTGCTAGAGTAACAACACTTCGACCCAAAGGGAAGAGGTGGCTCAACCGAAACATTAATGACCTTGCCCTTAAAGATTAATTCATGTATGGAAAAGAAAAATTGGTCAAGAAGGGAAGAGGAATTGGCTACCTTTCCCTTCCTCAATCATGGAATGATGTTTCCCTATTCATTGCCAAGTACATTACATGCGAGGGGTGCTCTACAATAGTCTTCAACTATCATTTTTTGTTGTTGAGCCATCTTCGGCATGGGAAATTGGTTAATATTCCCTATTTTCTATTAGAAAATTTGAAACACATGGTTTCCTCAGTAAAGGTAACCTCACATCCAGAGAGTTGCATTATTAATAATGGCCTCATAAAATTGATCATATTGGAATCTCTAGAGCAACAAGTAAGAAATTGGGAAAACATTATCTATGAAGGAACATAAACCCCAAGACAGAGATAGCTGAAACTATTACGGATGCTCCGTGGGAAGCTGATATAGCTAAAGAGCAGGGACAGTCTTCAGGAATTAGAGTTAAACATAGGTCACTTGAGAATCCCATGGGTGGCAGAATACTGAAGAAAAGGGTTAAGCTTGTTTCTTAACTAGAACCCTTGCCTCAATATTGTCCAAGAAGAAACCAAAACCCTCGCCACCATCCAAGAAGAAACCAAACAAGAAAAAGGAACACAAGGAGAAGCAAGAAGAGACAAATAAGTAAAAGAAGAGGAAACATAGCAAGTAGGAAGACACTTCTTCATCAGGTAAGGATGAAACCTGCACTTTGCTGCTTAAAATTAAGAATCTAAAAATAGAAAATAAGAAATTAAAGCGGAAATTAGGAGGTAGAAAAATGAAAACAAAGGTTCCAGGTCTCGATACATTGGCTGAGGTTGTTGATAAGTTACGATCAGAAACCACATAGGGGCCTTTATGTATAGAATGTGTTGAGGGTCTGGCAATAGCAGGGTACAAGATTTGCATTGCAGACACCATATCAGAAGGAACCCAAACAAAACCATGGAAGGTTGACACACAAGAATGCATTGACGATGGTGCTGGCACATAAGAACCATTAGTAGAAACAAACCACCCCATGTATTTTAACCTAGAAATCGATACACAAGAACCAGTCAACGATGCTACTAATACACAAGAAACAATAGTTCAGAAAGAGTTTTTTAAGGAAGAAAATTTGAGATTTTTTCCACAAGAACCTATCAACGATGTTATTGATACAAAAGAACCAACAGCTGGGACAGAGAAACTCAAAACACGAGATGTTGTTAAACCCTCTACTACTATTGTACATGAAACAACATAGGACCCTGAAGCAGGGTGACATTCAAAAAGACTTTTGCTCGTATTGTAATTTCAAAATCGGAAGCAAATGTCACTTTCCCTCAAAAGGGAGTGATTTGTCTAGAAGAAAATTACAAGTCTATTCATACACTCAAGGATCATTGGGTCGAAGAATTGATGGTGGAAGAGCTGATAAAGTTGGAAACGAGGAAAGTTGAGATAGAAAAGGAAGAACATAGACAACAATTATGGCAAGAGGTCCAGAAGCTGACTGGAGAGAAAGGTAAAATGTATGAGTTAGCCCTAAGAATTTTAGGTTGTAGGACCATCTCTATCATACCTGATCTTCTTATTGGAGAAATTTAATCTTTTCTAACTGAGAGCTATGCATGAGAACATACCCTACAAGAGCATTTCCACTCAAATGTTTCTAGATCTATTTCGCTCATGTGATTTCGATGAGAAGAGTCTGTTATGTGAACCCTTCTTGCATAATGTATTTGTTGAGCATTCCAGTTTGCCAATGGATGTAAAAATTTCTCCCTACATTGGATATTTACAGCTACGATCTTTCATATATTTCATGAGAAACCCAATTGATTGGCACCTCGCCACAAAATCATCTACTATCAATGAATAAAAGGCAACCCTAATGATAAGATTAGAACCTAGCATGGCCGCTACTATGAGGCGTGAATTCAAAAAGTTTCTCAGTAAAACTGGCATGACAGAACAAATGTCCCTTTATAAGAGAAGGATTGTTTCGTTTTTATTTAATATTTATGAACAATTGAAAATTAAAACACTAGTTGGAAGCTTGAAATGATGGAGATTGAAGTGACACATTACAAGCAGGGGATCCCTTTAGGAACCCCAATTTTGTGATGGTTTTTACTCGAGTCCCTAAAATATGTATGAATTTTCAAAATGATGGTAGATTTCTGGATGGGGATCAAATTTAAGTTTCCCTTGATTTGGCTCCCAGTTGCGAAATACGAGCCTCACTTCCACCTGAGCAAGTATGATGAACGTTCCTGGACACATCAGCTCATGTCTACCCAGGTGTATTGGAATTACGATGAAGATGTTATTGGCACCTATGATTTCACAAAACTACATAAGCAACAAGCCAATGTCATAATATATGAGGACCGTGAAGATTCTGAAGAATCTGCATGAGGACATGTAGTGGCTTTAGTTGGGGGGATATGTTGGGTGCAATATTTGAGGATATTCCAGGCATCCTTTTCTCCATTTGTGGCCATATTAAAACCATAATTTCCCTAGCATGATGTCACTCCCTCTATTAAAGAAGCAACATTTTTCTTTGACGTATTATTATGCTACTTTCTGCTAAGTATTGAATAAAACAATGCTTTCTTTGGGATGGCTAACCAGGGTATCTTTAGAAGAGTTATTTTAAATGTTTTTCTTTTAGGTGTTTCCATAACTACTGATAGCCATGGGTGAATAGTTGTTGTTGTTACTTGCTGTTACAATGTGAGTGGTTGTTACACCTAGGGTTTTCCATTTTCTGTTGTTACACCATGAAGCTGTTGTTACATTACGAATTGTCAAAGATTATAGCCGCCATTTTCAAAGGCACTTGTCAAGGGGCCGCATGAATTAATTACATGAGGATAGTTAAGAAGATCTTAGTAGTTACAATTGTGTCTAAACAAGAGTTGTGTAACCATAAAAAATCTTTATTAAAAGAAGTTTGTAACAATTTCTATATTTTTATTATTTAAGTTAACTTTTTTTTTTCCAAGGAAAAAAATCGAACTTTTTTAGAAGGAATAAAAAAGTTACAAGCATATGAGTGAACATTCTGCAAAATCTGCATGAGAAGGAGCTTAAACTCCTCTGTGTAAAAACAGCAGCATACCTACAAAACTCTATAAACTCCTGTACCCAGCCTGAACAGCCACACCATAAAACTGTAATCAAGTATGTCTCAAGGACCCTGGGTCTCCTTTCAAAAGGAAAACAACCCATAGCGAAAACAAAAAACACAGATCACTACCCGCTCTATCAAAACAGAGCAAACAGAAAAAAGAGAGAAACACAGTTTTCATATGCCACCAGTATCATATAAAACCACTGATAAACTAGTGCATATATATATAGAGGAAAAAAAACATTAAGAGTATGGGGGAAGATCCGACACACGGATCTGGTCCTGGTACTGTTCTGTTATTCTCCATGAGCCCACAGCTTGCTGCAAACCTTCTTTAGAAAACCTGTCTGCCTCTTCATTCTTGTCCCTGTAAATGTGATCAATGGAAAAAACATTAAACTGCAGCTTTAAATTTTGGATTTCTTCTAATAATGGCATCAACATATAATGCTGACATCTATATTTCCCAATGACCCAGTTAACCACATTCAGCGAGTCTCCAAAAATCTGAACTGCAAGGATATTTTTGTGAATGAGCCAGCAAAGGAGTAATTTTAAGGCTGAGAGTTCTGCAAAATTATTTGTACCCATCCCAAGACCCACTGAGGCTTTTAGCGAGTGAGAGGGGCTAATGTGAATAATAATCCCGGCTCCTGTGATGTTATTTTGGGCTGCCCCATCAAAAAAAGCCCACGGGATCCCATCTCTAATATGAAACTCCTTCCGATGATCTGATTTTAAAGGACCTTCCGGCTCAGGTATGCTGGCGAGGATGGCAGTGCTTTGAATTGCAATAGCTGCCGCTGGGGTGGATTTTTCTCTAAAGATACTTCGATTCCTGGCGATCCAAATGCCCCAGCAAATGATGGGGGGGAGATTTCTCAGATTTTTCACATGAAAATGGTTCCACCAGTATTCCCAGGCATTGGACATAACTTCCCCCTCCCACCTTACTTTGATGTTCAAGAGCTTTTCCGCTTCATTCCAGACTTGCCTTGTAAAAGGACAGGTGAGAAACAGATGCGGAATGGATTCTGAGTCTGCAAAACTTAGAGGGCATCTGCCAGGACCCTGCTTGAAACGATATTGAAGAATCTCCCATGAAGGGATCTTATTTTTTAAAACGCACCAGAAGAAAATCCTAGCTTTTTTGGGACATTTCAGTTTAAACAAAGGCTTTGCCCACCAAACAGGAGGATCCCATCCCTTTTTCTTCATCAAAAAATTATACCCAGCCTTAGGAGAATATAAACCTGTCTCAGAATGAGCCCAAACCAGGGAATCCGGTTTGTCCTTTAATCTAACAATTGATCTTCTAAGCTCCTGAAGAAAAAGCTGCCATTCATTCCTCCATATGGGATCTAAGCCTAAATCATCTTCAGTTTTCCAAGACTACCCCCATATAGATGACTGCTCCATATTTGCTATCTGATTTAGGCTTTTGATTCCTTTATCATCCAGGTGAATGAGCAAATTAGGGGGTAGAGCAAAACCTTCGCTACACCCTACCCACGGATCCCTGCCAATCCTCAAGCTTTCACCATTTCCAACCCGCCAAGCCAAACCTTGTTCAATTAGTTTAAAGGCCTCTGTAGTGGCTTTCCAAATAACAGAGCAATTCCTTCCCTTTTTGTTTGGGCTCCTAATCCAATATTCAAGAGGAACGGGATCAATATATTTTCTCTTGACAACTCTAGTCCAGAGATTCTCCGAATTTATAATTCGCCATCCTGATTTTGCTGCCAAAGATTGGCTGAAGTCAAAAGGACTTTTTAAACCCCATCCACCCCAATCTTTTGGTCTAGCAATTTTATCCCAAGCCACCCAAGGAAGAACTGTGTCCTCCTTAGACCCCGACCACAGAAACCTGCTACAGATCTGTTTGATTTTATGGAGGGTCCCTTTGGGGATCCAAGTCAAAGCAGCCCAAAAAACCGGGATAGCCTGAAGAACAGAATTTACCAGAGTAAGTCTTCCTGCCCGCGATAACCACTTGAAACTCCAATGGGATATTTTATGTTCAATCTTTGCCACCAACCAATTCCAGTCATGTTTTTTATAAGAGGATGGTTTTAGCCAGAAACCAAGGTATTTGAAGGGCTGCTCCATATTACAGATTCCAAAAGGCAGGTAAGAAGCAATCAAGATCTCCTCTTGTCTACTGAACCCTTCAAAGATTAATTGAGACTTCCTCTCATTTATTTGAAGCCCTGTAGCTTTCAGGAACAGATCAAGAATGATTTTAATCTCTTTAATTTCATTTAGCTCCCATTTGTGAATAAAAGAATATCATCGACAAAAAGTAGATGAGTTATGAACAAATTAACAGCAACTTCCAAACCTTTGACCAAACCTGATCTCTTGGCATTTGAAATCAACCTACTTAGTCCTTCTGCTGCTAGGAGAAAAAGCAAAGGAGATAGAGGACATCCTTGTCGCAAACCTCTTTGGCTTTTAAAAAATTTGGAGGCAGCCCCATTTATCAGAACAGCAAAACTTACATTTGAGATGCATCCCATGATCCAGTTTATAAACTCCACCTTAAAGCCTAGATGAGTCAAAAGCATCCTTAGGTATGTCCAACTAATCCTGTCATAGGCTTTTGAAAGGTCGATTTTAAGCACAGCCCCCTTTTTGTTTGCTTGCCTGATACTGTGAATAGTTTCCTGGGCTACCCCGATTGCTTCATGAATTTGCCGACCATCGAGGAAACCAAATTTCTCCTTTGAAATACATGAGGATAAAATAGGTTTCAGGCGAACCGCAATGATTTTTGCAATAATCTTGTAAATAGTATTGCACAGCGAAATAGGCCTGAAGTCTTCAAAAGTAGCCGGGTCCTCTTTTTTTGGGATAAGAGCAATGAAATTTGAGTTAAAAGGACCATAAATTTCTCCTTTCTTCCTTGATTCCTCCACTACTTTAGTAAGTTCGGCTCCAATTGAATCAAAAAAATGGGAAAAAAGCTCGATGGTCCAACCATCTGGCCCCGGGCTTTTATCTTTAGCCATAGATTTAATTATACTTTCTACTTCCTCCTTAGTCACTTCTCTGAAGAGGTCTTCAGCATCCTCCTCCTCCACAAAACGGGGGAAAGCTTGTGCTGTTCTGATAATTTCTGCTAAAGAGCTCTCCCCAGGGTCAGAGAAAAGGGATTGAAAATGGCTCTTACCCATGTTTGATAACTCCTCAAAAGATGAGGCCTCTCTACCTTCAGAGTCCATCAACTTCCATATGGTATTTGCATTTCTCCTGCCCTTTGCATAGTTATGAAAAAATTTTGTGTTTTCATCCCCCGCTTTTAGCCAAATAGCCCTACTTTTCAATCTCCACTCCTCTTCTCTATCCAGCAATATCTTTGCTCTACTCTTTTCTAGAGCCAGAATTCTTTCTTTCGACTCCTGGGTTGCATAAGCATCAGCCTCTGGATCTTCTAATACACGAAGGGCCTCATCAATAGTGACCAAATCTTCATTTTGTTTTTTCCTTCTAGCTGAGGCCCATTCAACGGCTGCTTTCTTAAGTCTTTTTAGGTTTTCCATGAAACAGGCTCCTTTATTCTCCGAATGACCGATGCCCGAATGTCTCCAGGTATCTCTGAAAAGTTGATTGAAAGAGTCCTCCTGTAGCCAAGAGGCATTGAATTTGAACGGAGCAGCCGGCTTTGGAGGGGGTTTGGAGAATTCCAGCAAGATGGGAAAATGGTCTGAATTCCCCCCTTCACCCACCCATTGCCTGAACAAAGGTATATTGGATGCCAACCTTTCACTGATGAGGAACCGATCCAATCTTTTTGCAATTCTATCCTCCCCCGTTCTTCTGTTCCTCCAAGTAGGTTTAGCTTTTATGATATTTACATCAATCAGCTTATGAGAATGAAGAGCATTTGAGAAATAATCAGTCAGAGGATCTTCCCTCGCAAGAGGCCCCCAAGCTTCAGCGATCCCCAGGGAGAAATTAAGATCTCCCCCAATTATCAGGTTTTTATCCTTTATCAGACCTTTTGAGAGGAGATCGTTCCAGAAAGAAACCCTTCCCTGACATGGACCATAGACATTGACAAACAGAAGGGGAATATCAAAATCAGGGGAAACGATCTCCATACCCAAAACATTTGGCAGACCCCAGAAATTTAACATCTTCAATCTTCCTTCCTTAAAACCCATAGCAAGCCCTCCTGAATGACCAGAGGCATCCAGAGCTATGAAAGTCCAACCCAGAAAGGAGGATCGCAGGGCAGCTTCAATATCAGTACTTTTGCCCAAGGTTTCTTGAAGGAAAACAATATCCGGGTTGTGACGAGAAATAAGGTCTTTTAAAGCCAGTTTTTTGGGTTTACTGGCTAAACCCCTGCAATTCCATGAAAGACAAATCATTTTTTAACCGCCTCAGGGGTTTTAGCTGCTCTAAGCGCCCCAGGAATCGACATTTGTTTGCCATCAGCCACATCAAATATTGCTTTAACTTGGGCTTTTGAGAGAAAAGATTTCCGACCTCTACCTCTTTTTGATAAACTCTTAGAAGCCTCAGCACCTAACCCACCTACAGACTCCATAACCTCATTCGAGCAAACAGACTTCTTACTGAGGGATCTAAGGTTATAATGACAAACAGAAGAGGAAGGACCCGGACCCTGACTCTTCGGGGGATAATCCTCACTGTTCAGATTTAAGGAGGGAATAGCAGCTGAAAGGTTTTCAATATTTTGCATGACATCATTACAATTGTTTAACAGAGGACTGCACCCGACGATTGAATCAGAAATAAAGGGAGAAGTGACTGGGGAGGATTGCATACCGGATGGGTCACCTTCAGGAGCGATGGCCGGATCAGCACGATGCGTTTCCAAGTTCGGCTGGTCAACTGAAGCACGGACCGGGTCCCCATCCTCCCGAGGCTCTCCCTCCTTTGACTGATGAAGGAGATCTTCCATAGATTTTTCATTTGGAAAAGACCCCGCCACCGGATTCTCAGTATTCCTCATAGAACCCTCCCACTCCTCTTCTTTGCTTTGAATCCTCCTTCTTCTCTTCCCCAATGGGCAATCCCTCGCCAGATGCCCATACTCGTGACAGCGGTGGCAACGAAAAGGCAGGAGTTCATAATCCAGGGGTTGTTCGAAGACATATTCCTTATACTGCAACGTGATTGATTCTGCCAGACCTTCCTTCGGATTGAGCCTTACTAATATCCTTGCCACAACTTTTTCATAGGTATGGAGAAACGATCTATCAACATCCAGATAGGTGCCCAAGAGATTCCCTATAGATTTGAAAACGGAATCCACCCATAGAAAGGGGGGCAGATTAGGAGCCCTGACCCAAACAGGGAATTCTTCGAGCTTTTCTTTTGAGGCGTCGAAAAGGGGGGACCATCTTTTAAAGAAAACAGGTCGCTTCCCGAAAGCCCAGTTCCTCCCCTCGACCCATTCCAGAGCCTCCTTACTGTCAAAACTAACCATAAACCAACCCTTGACCAGAGTGTTGGTCTTGAAAGAGTTTGTCGGAGTTTCCAACCACTGGCTCTCCGCCCACTGCCTTAAGGATTTGCCTGATACAGGGCGCCCTCTAACTCTGCCCACGAGAGTACACGCTGCCACATCCAAAACATCCTCCACCTGCACGTCCATACCAAGTACCAAATTCGCAAAATGCTTCTTCTTCAGATGTTTAGCCTTCTTCCTTTTTTCCCCTGTCTTCTGCGTTTCTGGCTCCGAACCCTTGTCCCCGAACTCAGGGTTTTGGTCCCCTACCACCCTTTGCGGACCGCATCCATTCACTGCTGGCTGATCAACCCCAATTCTGGGAGGGGTTTCAATCAAACCTTCAACAGGACTCCCCGCTTCTCCTTCATCCAAAATCCCATCCTCTATCACCTTACCAGCACCGAGGGAATGAGCAAGATTCCCCTGATTTACAGCCTTAGCAGGTCCTGCAAAAGACCCCTCCGCCCCTACAAACCTCTGAGAGGAGTCTTTTGAAAAAAGAACCCTGTTAACAGACGGAGGAAAGCTTTTGCCGCCCACCTCTTTCCCAGCTATTTGTATACCCCCTACAGGCCTCCAAATCCCTATGTTTTGAGAAGAGCTAATGATATCCTCAAGGCCGCCAGACGGGCAAAAAACTTTTGAAGGGGAGAAAGACTTACTGTCGGGTGGGGCGATAAACTTGTCTCTCCACGCGCCTAACTTTGCTTGAGGGTTTTCCTCCTCAGAACCCTTGCCGATATTACCGAGGCCGCCTGAAAGATCCCAACTCTCGTCCAACAGACCTTTGGCGATTTTAGAACTTCGCGAGCCTCCTGCCGAGGACAATGCCGACGCATGACTATCAAACTGCCCAAAAAACTTGCCGATATTCTGCTCATTGATCTCCTTTCCCCAGACCGAGAGAATATCTTCCGGGGTTGGGTCAAGTTCCACCGTTTCATTTGGAATTACCATGGTAAAAAACACAAAAAACCCCCGTAATAACTGACGCCTCCTCGCAGCCGTTACCCGGGAAGAACGCTGAAAACCGCTTGCAGGCAAAGTAGTTGACCTCGCGAAGGGAACAGAACATAAAAAAACCTAGAAAGTTTTCAAAGAAAAAACCACCAGGTATCGAAACCCCACCAAACACAAACCGTGACAGTACCCGTCGCCAGACTGAAAGCGGAAAAATTTTATCCCAGCTGTCTCTTTCTCTGCTTGCCCACCGAAAATCAACCTCGTTGGGTCCGCCAGCACCCAGACTCCCGTACCTGCGTGTCCTCACCTGCGCCGACTGCATCACCTAGGCCTAGGGCCTAGGGTTCCCGGATTGAACCCTACTCTCTCCATATTGCCCCTCCAATTTGTAGACCCCATTTTCTTTTGCGATATGTTATTGTGATGCGAGAAATGTTGTTTTCTAATAAGTTTTTTCTTATTTATGTTAACTTAATTAGCATGACAATCACAAATTCTCATGATTGATTCATTTTCATAATTTTGGGGCTTTGTAAAGACTTTATAAAAGAGCTTAGTATCATGTGAAGGGGGACAAAACATAGATAATACCGACATTTTTATCTTGTACTCTTCAACTATTTTAATACAAGCATATATTTGTTGATGTTACTCCAATTTTTGTGTTGAATCATACACCCTGCTAGGGAGGAAGGTCCCTCCTCTTTAGGAGGGATCACAGTGTTGATAGGATATTTTTTTTCTTTCATGTGTTAGTGTGGATTTATTATTACTTCTGCACACTTTTCATTGTGGGGTAGATACAATTTTGCTTTCATATTTATTATTTGTTGTTACACAGGATATTCAATTCCATGTTATTTAATTGATGATGTATCTTTCGCTGATAGTGTATGGCACACCTATCCTCATTCTGAAGTTTTTATGAAGTGTGGATTCTTTACTTTTTGAGTGTGTTTCATTTCTACAGTGTGCCTTTTAATTACTGCAAGCTTTTATTTTCATTCTGCAAGAGTTCTTTAATTTCTGCAGGCGTGTTCAACGACATTTTTTCTATTTTACCTGGTTGTTACATGTATTGGCATAGATAGTGCAGTTGCCTTTGAAATAAAATGACTTTCCCTGATTGATAATTAATGATTGTGGTTTAGTTACTTTAGGAGTAATAAAAATTCACAAAAAAGAGGTTTATTTCCAATTACACTCAATTTACCCAAGGATCCATGCATCTGTTGAAGAAAGGAGTGTCATTTATTTGGGATGATCAAGCCCAATATTTGTTTTATGTTTTTAAATGGGTTTTTTTGTTTACACATTTACTCCATCCTCCATATTTCATCTAAGGTTTCTTGTTATATATTGCAGCCTCTAACTCTTCCATCAGGATGGTTATTGTATAAGAGGATGACAGGCACAATGAACTACCCATCTATTATCTTAGAAAAGGCCTTCTTGGTCCTAAGCTTAAGTATTCCCAAACTGAGAAGTTGGATTTGGAAATCATTGTTGTTATCCAATGATTGAGGCACTACATACTCTTGTGAAAGACCACAGGAATTACTGACTCCAACCCCATGCAGCATATTCTTAGCTATCAAATCAATGGGGGAAAATACTCCAAGTGGATTATTATTCCTTAGGAATTTGATTTGGAGTTTTCCATTTATAAATCTAATAAATTCCTAACATTTGTGGAGTTGCTTGCTAATTAGTTGCCTCAGACTAATGAGGAATTTGTGTCCATGGATCTATTTCTTGATGAATCCTTGTTCCTCATTAGTTTTTCTAATCCTTGGTATGGATATGTTCTTCTATATCTCCAGGCTCAATTTTTTTGGCCTGAACTTTCTCATGATAGTTGTCGACGCATATGCCACCAGTCTCGACACTATGTTACTATTGTTGATACCTTATATCATTGTGGTGTTTAAATTTAATTATGTCAATGACTTACTCATGGAGTTGACATATCCTAAATTATTTTCATGCTAGGGAATGTGGTGGTCATCTCTTTATGCTTGCCACTACTCAGAATATCTTGTGTGCCAGGTAATTTTGGCCTTCACTCTTCAAAGATTTGATATTTTTAGTCCAGATGTAACATCCATGTTAAAGCTTCTCTCAAAAAATGTGCACACATCCTACCCCTTTACACCATGTGGTTTTTGTTGGTCATTTTTATCAGTGTCGTATTGGTTTTCTACAATGCAACTCACTCGCAACTTGCAATCGCAACTACATTCTCATGGTCATTGACTAGGGCTGAGACTATGCCTACATAATCAAATGATGGTGCCACCAAAGCACTATTCTTGTTTAATAATGTCATTGATAGGTTCTATGTACCTAAGGAGATTCTTACTAACCATGGTAAACACTTTCAAAATCGTATGATGTGGGAACTGGCTTCCAAATTATGTTTTCATCATGAACACTTAACTCCCTATTATCCTTAGGCTAACAGTAAAGGTGAGGTTGTCAATCACACCTTGAAAGCTATGTCATGTCAGATGGTATGGAATCACAAGTAAAATTGGTATCTTATTCTCTTATTTGCGTTATGGGCATACCAAACCTCTGTTAAGATTGTTATGGGCTTTATGTCTTTCCAACTAGTTTATGGAGTGGAGTTGGTTCTCCCCATTCAGTTTGAAATTTATTCCCTTGAACTAGTCATGGAACTTCTTCATTACACCTTGACTAAGGAAGAAAATCTATTGCACCTTACCCATATAGATTAACAAATCCTTGTCACTCTTGTTAATAACAAAACTCTCAAGAAACACATTAAGGCCCATTATGATAAATTTGTTTGACCCCATGTATTTTCTAAAGGCGACCTCGTTTTGGTCTACGATCAAGACCATGATAAGTTAGGAGCAGGAAATATTGAATTCTTTTGGAGTTGTCCTATATTTTTAAATGTGTTCTCATTAAAGGGAGCTATGAGTTAGTTGATTGTGATGGGAATCCACTTTCGGAGCCCCATAATGGGCTCTACCTTAAATGCTACTATGCTTAGTTTCTTTGCATGATCACTTGTACATAATGTATATAGGCGTGCGCATGATGGTTTTCCTTGTTTATCTTCATGTTTATTCATTGTTTTTGTGTGATTCATGTGTCTAGTCTTTGTTTGATAGATGTAAATGACCTCAATCCCCTTGGTAGGATTTGTAAATGGTGCAAGCCATTACAATCGAAACATAACTTCGGTTGCTTGGGTTATCTTTTCTCCCACTAACAGGCTTGTGAGTTTAGGGGATGTTTTTCTTCTCCCAGTCACCAACAATTTTCATAATATAGTGTCGTCATCGAGCTCGTAACCGACATTAGTTTCCTTAGCATATGCCACTTGGTTGCTAAGATTGATTCCCAAATTGTAGTGTCTCAACTCAACCATATTTATTCTTTGAGGAATCCTATAATATTATGCTATTTTTTGAGGATATGTCTCCTGGAATGATCATTTGGTTATATTTCTTATGTCCACATTCTTAGAGAACAAAACGCACTAGTTGTTTTTTTAGATAATTATGTGTTATATTGGAATTTGATGTCTCATTAAAGTTTCAACCCTGAACATGATAACACACATTACAAAGTACACATTTTTTCAAAAAACACATCATAAATGCCTTCATTTTATTATATCATAATAGACTGTCAGTACATTGTTCAAAATATGGGCATTTGAGGCCCTAACCATAATTCCATACATATGCAGTAACATAAAAACCATAGGAAAACCATTATCCTTGGTCAATGGTGTTCATGATAACATAACATAGCATGTAAAATTCATTGAAGGAGACCTTGACGACAAACCGAAGTCATAAGTCGAGGAGTCTTTGTAATGATCCTTGGTGGAACTACTAGAGTTAATCCCTCGACATTGTGAGTGAACTCTCGTAACTCCTCATTTTTATCATCCTCTCCGGTTGTTGCATGTGCTGATTAGGCCTAGACTGGTGATACTCCTTTCCTCAAGGGAGAATATCCATCAGAATGAACCAGTGCAATATACTCATATCACATTCACTACATGTTAGCAACTTCGTACCCATACCAAAACAACAAAATATTAAATATCTCAAAAATCTAAAAACATAAAAAAGTACAAAAACTTCAATTTTTTTTACCTATTCCACTCCACTACATCCCTAGGGGTAAGACCATATCTGGCTCTCCCTAGAGTTTTACCCCATCATATGCATAGTCATCTACTACTAAGGGCACCCTTTTCAACCATTTGAACTACTCTGGGGTAAACTAGTATCCACCATGGACACCCTCCTGCCTCACCATAAGGGAACACCATCTCATGATCTAAGAAGCTCATAATATTCCATCACTGCCCTCATTGGTGCGACCCTTTCCATAAATTAATGATACTACCAAACTCTCATTCCCAAATTTTTTGATCCTTCCTCTTCTTTCCTTCATAAGTTAAACTTTTAAATTGTCCAACACACCCTCACACCAGTTGAATAAGGTAGGCTCCAAGCATTGCATTACCGAGTCCATGTGCAATTTGGTTACCGCATGGGGAAATTTTATCCCTTCCACCCATGTGATGTTGTATGCTATGGTTCATACTATCAGGTCTTCAATGGCTTCAATCAATATTTTATCATCATCTTCTCGTAGGCCTTCCCTATAGTACTACTTTATGTAGCTACTCACCATTTCTCCACTCTTACTTCTCACACCAGCTAGCATAACTGAATATCCTCGCCTGGACAACCCTGTGAGGAAATAAATATCCTCCAACCCTAAACTGAATGCCTTAGACACTACTACAAATTGTTGGTTCTCTAAATCGCACCAATCAATGATCTTTTGCAACGAACAAGATTGGTTGTTCATACTATGAATCTTAAAATACTTCAACAACCCACAATCTCTCAATTCATCTAGTGTTTGCAGATGAGTTGTGGCTTTCATGTCATTGGGAAAATGCTCTTTTTCCCTCCACTTAAGCATGGTTTCTCCTACACCCAACAAGTCACAAATTAGCTATGTGCATGGTCGCAAGAAAAAACATGGATTTCACCAATAAACCCCAAGAAATATATAATTTAAGGAAACAAAATTAAAAAATGTTCTTTTGACCCTAGCCATTGGGTTAGAATAATCGAATCTCAACTACATTCACACAATGTGTGGCAACAACAGTGTGACTGTATCCTTTCAGTTGAAAATTATCCGTTTTTTCCTAACGACTGAAAGAATAGATAAGATTTTTTTTCCCTAAAAAACACTCCGACCATGAATAAACCAGTGCAAAAAATGCATAGTAAGAGATACAAAATCAACTTACCTTGCCTTTGGATTATCATTTGGTTCTCTTTCTACTCCTTTCCCTCCTTCCTTAATCTTTGGGAATCTTTTTCTTCTCCTCTCTATAAAAATTTGAAAGAAATTTTCTACTCCTAATGAAATTGAACTCAAATCAAGAGACAAAAAAATTCTTCTACTATTCTATATAACATGAAATGATAAAAAAATAAGGAACACAATGATTTTACAGGGGAACCCAACTGGGAAAACCTCGTCCACTGCTTTGCAATAATTCAGATGAGAATATGGATCAATTACAATGTCTTGCTTCAATCCTAAAGCACACACTACACTACAATTCTAGTCTTCTTCTCATTTATTTTCTCTAACCAACAGTTAGTCAATTCAAGCGTCAACCTTCCTCCTATTTCCTTGCAAAATCATGGAGGAAATTAGCCCCTAAAAATAGGAGAATTCTGTATTTCCTTACACAAATCAGCGGTCGTGGGCAGTGGAAATCAGCGTTGGGCACCGCTGATTAGCAATCACCGATGATCGGATCGGTGGGTCGCAATCGGCAGAGGCGAGTCGCCATTATTGGCACGGACTAGGGGGAAGTTGCGACTGCGGTCGATGATTAAATGTGGATCGTCGATCACGCATAGATCGATGGCCCATGTTACATCATCGGATCGCTATCGGAAAAATCCAAGGGGTACAGCCTTTACACACATATGGATACGATTTGCGATAGTGATTAAACCCAGACTCGATGGGATTCGCAATGATGTCACATAATTTTTCAAGTCCGCCCAAGGCCGTTTTTAATGATTTTTTAATGTATTTTAATTGTTTCAACGAAATGCAAAGGAACCTTGGCTAGCGCCAATAGTGATGAAGCCTGGACCCGAAAGGGTCCGGGAAGTGAAACATATAGATTTTGTGAAGTCCGCCGAAGGCAATCTTTTAGGTTTTCCAACGTTTTTTACAAATTACCAAATACAATGGGAAGAAAGGGAACCAGCTGGCTGTGATATGTGACAGTAACCCCCAGGGAGGACCCGATAAAGGAATTAATCATTTCAGGACTATTGAATTCTGAAAGGACAGAGAAGGGCAGGATTTACACAGTTGTAACATTTTATGAATGAAAAGGAAAACAATTATGGCTATCATTTGAAAGCAACTACCGCAGGGATTTCATAGGCCCGATAGCCACTCCATTTGCAAGATCAGGTGGCCAACCATCCTTAGAAGCATTGTGCAGAAATGTTTGTTTAGTCAATTTAGTGTTGTCTAAATTGCTATCATAAATTGTCAACCAGGAGCTCGTAAGCTGATGAAGTGAAGGTGTACTATATGTACTTAAGCAACCTCTTAGATCTTTTTGTCGTTTGGGGGTGTTGTTTGTGGTCAATTTAACTTCCTAAGATGGAGTGATGATTTTATAAACAGATGAGTGATAGTGTGTGTAAGGTGATTTCTAAATGAGTGAGTGTGTGTAACTAGTGTTTCCTAACTACCTTCTAAACTTTGCAAAGAAAGAGATGGAAAGAAATAAATAACTTGAAATGAACTGAAAGCAAAGAACCACTTTCTAATGGCACTAGTCACTACTCATGCTGCTGCAAATAAAAAGGTAAGAAAAACCACTTCAAAGACCAATGATAATGTTCATCTCTTCCTAACACTCTGCTTCTAACATATAGTACTATGTAAAACACGATTAGGAAGTAGTTAGAGATAAGTCTAAAAAGTGATAAAGCTCTAAATGACAAATTATAACACCACTGTGCCTTTCTCCAACATTCTGCTTCCAACATACATTGTTATGTGTAACAAGTGAAGAAAGAGTTAGTGATATAAGCCAAAACTACTCAAAGAAAGCTGTAATTTATTAGTATTCTGATCTCTTAAAGATGAACAACTTATGATAAGGAGACCATCAATGTGTTAGCATACAGCTTGAGAAACTAAGCTAGAAGTTAAGCTAGAAAAACAGAGTAAAGGCAGCAACTATGAATATGACAACTGAAAATACCATCAGAGATAAAGAAAATACACAAGACACACAATCCCGGGCTAAAACCTGCAGAAAACAATACTGATCAGTTTAAAATAAATGCTGGAAATGAAATGACATGAAATCAAACTGTACACTATTATACATGATGAAAGAAATAAAAATTGCTGAAAGCAGGAAAATGAAATCAAACACTATGTACACAGGCTGTCATAGATGGGGGCCCTCAATCCACACAACTAGCTAAAGATCACCTACGAAAAGGTGAACAGAAACAGTCTTCTTTTATAAAACCAACATGTCAAAATACAGTGAAAAAGTGTTGTAGAAACAGCCTTCTAAAACAGAGTTTTGATAACAAAATAAGCACAACACTTACAATATTCAAAAAGCTAATCTATAAGCGTTGGCACATGCTTTATTTATAGGCGCAGGGACAAACTACCCTCTGCGTGAACTAAGCAACTACAGCCTAACTAATTAACTACGCAGCAACACGCAGTCTTAACTAATTAACTTATGCAGCAACACGCAGGCAACTCCGTGCACGTTTGGAGGAAATGGTCATCACGGGAAGTAAATCTATGTTTGGATCCTGTCTTTTGCTGTCCTCGTGGCGTGGAGGAAGTGCCATCTACGGTTCCGTGTCTCAGCTGCTCACGGCTCCCGTGCCACCGTCTAGAACTTGACCGTTTGACCGAGGGAACACCTGCGTTGACCAAGGGCATACGTGACTGGTTTGACTCAACCAATAGCATACGATCCATGTGTACATCCATCCCAACGTGCCCATGTGGCCCATTCCTTGAGAAGACACGTGGAGTATATCAAACAACAAAAAGGCTGCGGAATCTCTGAATAGCTGCGGAATTGCTGAACAACTGCAGAATTACTGTATATGTTCCAAAATTCTAATCAAACAGTCAAACATTAGCATAGTTAACAAACCATGATAAAAAGACATGTAATGCAATAATTTGAACAAGTTAATGGAGGAAAAGATGGAAAAAGGAAGAAGTGAATGGGAAAAGACTGTTGGGAAGATAGCTAAGTGAGTGCAAGGTTGAGGCTCAACATACCCCCACTCTGAGGGTGTTGCATGTCCTCATGCAACCAAAACTTTGCATAATCCTTTAGTTCATATGCTCGGATGCCTCTGCCAAGACATCCAACCTTCTTCTCTTCCTCTTTGTTGCCAAACTTGTTCTCGGTTTCTTCACCAAGCACCTGAATTTTAAGTTGATCAATGCCCGGCTCAACTTTTTGCATTTTCTCTTCAACTTTATGTTCTTTCTTTGCCAAAGGCCCAAATGAAGCATGGTATTGTCGTGGATCATCTTGTCCACGTTACCTTGTTGTTTCAATTTTTCATTTTCATTTTTGATGTGGCGATTTAAGACTTCTAGCTCAAATATTTCTTGCTTCAGGGATTGAACCTGCTGTTCAAGGGGCAAGAATGTGCTAGGACCAGCAACAGATTGCTCCAATGTTTCTAAATATTCATATGCTTCTTGCTGAACAGGGTCAATATCTGGAGTTTGCCTTGGTCTGAATTCAAACCCTTGAAAGCTGCTCTCTCTTTCTTGTTGAAAAGGGCTTTCCTCTCTTGGAGGACTTGAGTCAATGTCTAGCTGAATTTGCCTCTTCTCAGGTGTGCTCAAGTCAACAAAATGGGACTGTTTTCCTTTTATTACACTTTTCCTTTCTATGAGCCTTCTACTTCTTCTTACCTGTATGCTAGTGCTTTTCTTCTTGGAGATGGCAGTTTCCTGAAGCTGAGCAAGCCTATGAGCTAATGTTTGGGTATCTTCTTCGGTTGAAGGCTCAGGTGAAGGGGATGGTGTTTGCAAAATAGCTTTTCCCTTATCCCTTTTCTGTCTTTTTGTTTTGCTGCCCTTTCCCTTCTCTTTTTGACCAGTTTCCAGGATGGTTTCTTGGGCAATTTCTTGAAGAGTTTCTGCAATGATTTCTTGGACAGTTTCTCCTACATCAGTATCTTGGGCAGCAGTTTCTTTTTCTTTTCTTCTACTCCTCCGGGGCACTTTAGGAGAGCTAATGGAGGCTGGTACTTTAGGAGAGCTAACAGAGGTTTCAGCCGCCTCCTGAAAATGGTTCCTAATAAGGAATTTCTCCCATGTGTCCTTCCTGATTTTTAACTGCTCTTCAATTAATATTTTGATGAGGCCATGGTGGTATAGGTGTGGCTCAATGTTACCCACATGTTTTTGCATAGTAGTACTCATTTTCTTTAAACTAGACAACAGGAAATAAGGGAGATTGATGGTATGTTCACCAATAAAATGCATCATTATCTTTGTGTGATAAACATACATTGTACCAAATCTGCCTTCACATGTCAAAAATTTCTGCACTAGCAAAAGTAAGGCAGTCCATTCCTTTTTAATGTTACTTACAGGTATTCCTTTGGTGAAGATAGTAGTATCCATACCTGGATTTTTCAATACGTTCTTCCACTCTTGGCTTTCAACAGTTCGATTCTTGAACCATCGCTCTCCAGTACGAGGCAAAGCAGTTGCTTGAGCCAAGCTGCTTTCTGTGACAGTGAATTGCAGGTCCCCAATCTCCACAGTGTTTGTTTTCCCATCAAACGACCGAGCAAAGGCCTTGGTAACCTCTTTGTGGTATCCTTTGAATTTCTGAATAAATTTTAACCACTTGGCCTTCTGCAGGGCATTCCTTGTTTGTGGGTAACCGTCTAGAAATTTAGAACCTTCCGGCTCTGCTCTTAATAGCTTGCCCATTTCGGTTACCAACTTCTCTTGCTGCTCTGACAATACTGTTTGGACGCTAGAGGAAAGAGACTTCATGGGAAAACAGTGCTCCTCAGCGTAAATTACGGCTGGAACAGAGAACTACACGGCTATAGTAGGATGGGCGTAATGGAAATTGGGAAAACAGTGTTCAGTAGTGGGTATTACGGCTACAGTAGAATGGCCGTGATATAATTGCGAGCCTGTTGGTCAGGGTTTTAAGCGGAGAGATGAAGAGAATGGAGCAGCGTAGGTTTACGGTGAGATAGAGTAGTGAATGAACCGAGAGTGAAATCGATGAAATCAAGGGAGTGAACAGCGATAGGGATGAAGTTATGCGTGCGTAGAAAGGTATTAAAGGATAGAACGGCCGAATCCCATCGACGTCGGGTAACTGTATACACCTGGCTGTGGAATGATCAGTTGAAGAGCCGTGGTATAACAGGACACGTCATTCTGGTACGAAGAATTAATGCAAGGGAGCGGGCCGTATCAGGTTTGAATCACAGCGATTATGGGACCATTAAAACGGAGGTGAGGTGGACTACGCAGCATAATGGACAAGGAGTGAACGGAGATCTTGTTCAATCATTACACTAAGTGCCTAATACCATAATCCGAAAACCATACATAATGATATAACTGTTAGTTAGAGGTTTAGAACATACCTTTGTGTATTTTGATTCCTTTGCTAATCATGATGCTAACCTTTGATTTATTGTTGCCTTTGTATATGCTGTGTGTCTTCACCCTTTAATGATGCTGGTACTTCTGACTGCAGACTTTTTCCTTTTTTGAAACAGAGTTTATTTTTGTTGTAGGGACAGAGTGTATTAGCTGTGGAATTCGGATATCAGCTGCGGAATTGGCTTCTAGCTGTAGAATTTGCAGCAACATTTTTCTTCCTGCACCAAGAGAATTAAAACAACTTGACTAAATGAAATAGTCCTGATAGGGACTTTATTGATGAGAATGAGATGGAATGAATGGATTGAAAAAAATGGAATGGAATTAAGATGATGAGATGGATGAAATGAATGAGAGGGATGAGATGAATGAGATGGATGAGATGAATGAAGAGGGATTTTTTTTTGGAAAATATAAAGTGTCAGGTGACCCTGATTTTCACCTTATATTTTCTGCATAAGACTGCCAATCCAAGATTGGTTTTCAGGCTTATACAAGAGATTTTTTTTTCTTCCTTTTTTTTTTTTTTTTTTTTTTTTTTTAACTGAAAGAAACAGAGATTAGGCTGATGGAGGAGAAGAATTCTTCTCCACCAGCCTCATTGCAGAATCTTCTTTGAACAACTTGACAAATTCCTCTTTTGAGAGTGGCTTCTGGTAGATTTTCAGGCGATGGCCATTCACAATAAGAGGAGTATGAAATTCATCAATAGTTTTCACTCGAACTGCTCCATTACTAAAGACTTCATCAATCTCATATGGCCCAAGCCAATGAGTTTGAAATTTTCCTTTGAAGTCTTTAAACTTTGAATCAAACAATAGAGCCCAATCTCCTTTCTGAAACTTTCTTTCTTTGATATGACGATCATGCCATTTAGATCTTTGGTGCTGAATTAGATCGGTCCTTAGAATTGCATCTTGTCTCATTTCATCTAGCTCATTTAGCTGGTCGATTCTGTGTTTTTGGGCTTCTGAGAGGCTCATTCCCAATTGGACTGCCATCTTGAAGGTCTTGATTTGGAACTCAATGGGGAGCAGGACTTCCTTCCCATAAACAAGTTCATAGGGAGAATGTCATGTTGTGTTCTTCCATGTAGTTCTATAGGCCCATAAGGCTTCAGGAAGCCTTTCCGCCCAATCTCTTCTATGAAGATGAATAGTCTTGGTGATAATGCCTTCAAGAACTTTATTGGTAGATTCCACTTGGCCATTTGATTGCGGATGGTATGGAGTAGATGTTCTGTGCTTGATCTTATATTCCTCCATCAGCTTCTCCATCAATTTAGATGTAAATTGGCTGCCCTGATCTGTCACAATTTCCCTTGGGACACCAAAACGAGTGAAAATATCCTCAAAAAGAAATTGAACAACTGAATTTTCAGTGGTAGAAGGCAATGCCTTTGCTTCTACCCACTTAGTAACATAATCAGTACAAACCAGTATATACTTCTTTTGCTTTGATGGTGGATTAATTGGTCCAACGAAATCTAGAGCCCATTTCTCAAAGGGTTCGATGCATACCTGAGGCTGTAGTGGCATTTCATTTGAAGGAGTTGGTCTCCCAACTCTTTGGCAGCTGTCACACCTTCTAACATACTGCTTTGCATCTTTAAAGAGAGAAGGCCAATAATATCCTAGAGAAAGGATTTTATAGGCTGTCCTCTTGTCAGCAAAGTGCCTGCCGCATGGTTCATCATGACATGCCTTAAGGATGTCAGGCATTTCATCTTCCCGAACACACCTTCTGATTATACAATCTGGCCCTGTTTTGAACAATTCATTAGAAATCCAAGAAAAATGTGAACTCTCCTGAATGATTTTCCTTTTCTCATTAGGAAATAAGTGTAGAGGTAGCTTCCCTGTAACTAGATAATTAGCCATATCTGCATACCAAGGAGTCTTGGTAGTTACTGCAAACAAGTATTCATCTGGAAACTTATCTTCTACTAGAGAATCTTCATTAGTTTTTTGGATTCTAGACAAGAAATCAGCTACTGTGTTTTGTTTTCCAGGTCTATCTAACACAGTAATATTGAATTCTTGTAAAAGTAAAAGCCATCTTGTAACTCTGCCATTAGTAACAGGTTTGTTCATTAAATATCTTATGGTAGAGTGATCAGTATGGACAAAGGTTTCATAGCCGGTTATGTAGTGTCTAAACTTGTTGATTGCATGTACTACAGCTAAGAACTCTTTTTCTGTAACAGTATAATTTAACTCAGTGGGAGTCAAATTTTTACTGGTGTAATAAATGGCATAAGGGATCAAATCCTTTTGTCCCAAAACAGCTCCTAGAGCTGTATCTGAAGCATCAGTAGAAATGTGGAAAGGGAGTTTCCAATTTGGCCCCCTTAAGATGGGTGCTTCAGATATTCTAGTCTTTAAAGCTTCAAAGGCAGATTGACAATCAGGATCCCATTTGAACTCACAGTCTTTGGTAAGCAATTTAAAAAGAGGAGATGCTATCTTAGTGAAGTTTTCAATAAACCTTCTGTAATATCCAGTAAACCCAAGAAAACTTCTAACATCTTTCTGGCAATTTGGAACAGGTAACTTAGAGATGACTTCTACTTTGGATCTATCAACCTTAATCCCATCTCCTGAAATATGATGTCCTAAAACAATCCCTTCAGTAAACATCATAAAACACTTTTCATGACTTAAAGAAAGATTTGTTTCCTTACATCTTATCAGTACTTTTTCCAAATTTTCCAAAGCTTCTTCAAATGTATTACCATAAACTGTGAAATCGTCCATGTAGACCTCTACACAATCATGAATTAGATCTGAAAAGATTCCTAGTACAGCCCTTTGAAATGTAGCGGGTGCATTGCACAATCCAAAAGGGAGTACTTGGTAGGCAAAAGTTCCCCAAGGACAAGTAAATGTGGTTTTGTCTTGATCTTCAGGTGCTACCTGAATTTGATTATACCCACTAAAACCATCCAAGAATGAGAAATACTTTTTACCTGCTAAAGTGTCTAGTACCTGATCAATAAAAGGTAGAGGAAAATGATCCTTTAAGGTTGCCTTGTTCAATTCTCGATAATCAATGCAAACTCTCCATTTACCATTCTTTTTGGGCACTATAACCAAGGGAGAAACCCATTGGCTATCTGAAATGGGGTAAATGAAGTTTACCTTGAGCAATTTCTGGAGTTCTTCTTTCACGATTTCCCTAAGGTTTGGATTCATCCTTCTTTGTGGTTGCCTAATAGGTCTGCTGTTTTCTTCAATATAGATGTGATGAATACAAGTCTTAGGATCGATTCCCTTCATGTCAGTGTATTCCCATGCAAATGCAGTGGAATGTTTTTGCAAAAGTTTGGTTAATTCTTCTTGTTGTGGTCTTTCCAAGTTTCTGTTAATGTTCAATGTTTTTCCTGGAAGGATTTCAACTGTAGAACTACCAAGCTCTTCCATTGAGAAGAGAGACATTTGTCTAGAGGAGAGATATTCAATGTATGCATCTAACTGAAACTGTGTAGAGTCATATTCTAAAGGTATTTCAAAATTTTCTAATGTATTTAGAATTTGACTATCTTCACTGATCTCAGAGATGGTTAGAACAGGTTGAATAGTATCCTCATCATCAACCCACTCATCTTCTCCTATTTCTGTTATTGCCTTTGCTGGAGGATACAAGTTGAATTTCTTGGTGGAATTACCATATGATATATACATGTCCCCAGACCTACAACTGATAAAAGCATCAGTTGTTGCTAGCCAAGGTCTTCCTAAGATAAGAGGATGTCCTCCTAGATTGTTCTTGGGAGTTAAAATCATAAAATCAACTGGATATTCCCAAGAGTCTAGGGAGACTGGAATGTCTTCCAATACACCATCAGGTTTAATGATTGATCTATCTGCAAGTTGCAGTAAAGTAGGTGTAAAGAGAAGGTTAGGAAGCTTTAACTGATCCATGGTCTGTCTACTCATGATGTTGATAGCGGCTCCTAAGTCAATCAAAGTATTTGGGATTTCAACCCCATTAATATGAGTTTTGACAATAGGGCTACCGGGATCCAGACACTTTTGCATGGTAATCTTACCCTCATAATGTCTGCAATTTTTCCAACTAGATGTATCCTTTTGGTATCTCTGGTTCTTTTTACTGTTTTCTTCAAACTCAACTCCTTTATTGTCTTTGCTAGAATGGGAATTTCCTTAATGGCTTGTAAAAAGGGGATCTTGATACAGACATTCTTCAATTCATCTAGAAAACTATAGTCAGGCACCCAAATTTGCTTTTCCACTCCTTTGTCAATCTGTAATCTTTCAGGAAAAGGAGGTGTAGCTAAAGATGTAGGTTGCTCAACTATGGGAGTTGTAGAGGTTGATTATTTTTCTTTTTCTTTTTGGATATTTTGGTTTTGAAGTGATACTTCAGAACCCTTATTGACTTTGAGAGATTCTTCCTCAGAAATGCTTGGTTGTTGAACACTTGTAGAAGGTTGATCTAGGATTCTACCTGATCTGAGTTGTACTTCATTGAGAGGAACAACCATATAGGTAGGGAATGGTTGACCTTCCATCATGTAAGCATTTTGAGGGTTCCTATTATTTGGATTTGGTAATGGATGAGAGGGAAGTTGATTTGACTTCTGTTGGGACTGAAGCGAGAGTTGAGAATTTTGATTTTGTGGAGGAGGTTGTTGTTGTTGAGGGTATGGTAATGATAGTTGTTGACCTTGATTTGGAAGTTGTGGAGCTTGCTGATTCTGAAATGATGGAGGATATTGATAGAATTGAGCAAGTCTCCCATAAGGATTTTGCATGCTTTGCATCCATGCTTGAAAAGCATTTTGAGGTTGAGGCCAAGGTTGTTGCCAAGGATTCCAATTTGGTTGGGATTGAAAATTAATAGAGTTTTTAAACCCTTGATTCTGTTGCCCTTGCCAAGGTCTCCTTGCAACAAAACAAAGAGATTCAAGTGTGTTTGGATCCTCTTGAAAGACTGCTTTGAGGCCAGGAATTGAAGGACAATCCTTGGTCTCATGAGTTTCTGAGCAAATTACACATGTTTCTACAACGTGTGCATCCAAAGGACATTCCCTTAAAGCATGTTTCTTTCTACATTTCGGGCAAAAAATGGCCAAAGCCTCAGCTTCTGCTTTTTGTTTATTGTGAATCTTAAGGGTATCTAGTTGTTCGCTAAGACTCCCTAAGATGTCAGTTTTGAATTCATCAAGCATATTGCCGATTTCAGCCCTACTTACTGATCCTGTTGCAGATTTATTTGCTCTAAGGAGAGAAGGATCTCTAGACCCTTTTTGAGTTTTTAATTTGCCCCTTGAGAGATGGATACAGAGTTCTGCTATATCATTGAGTGAAAGTTGAGAAATATCCCCTTTCCCCATCATGTTTAAGATATCTATCAATTCATCCCTAATGGCTTTTAATAAGAGGGCTTTTAAGGTCTCTTCATCCAAGCTACTCATTTTTGCTCTTTTCAAGTTATATTGAAATCTTTCAAGTAAATCTTCTAAGCTCTCATCTTCTCTTTGTATTATTTTAAATACCTCGTCCTTGTGATTAGTAGGCATACAATAGTCCAAATACCTATCCAAAAATGTCTGTTTCATTTCATCCCAAGACCTAATGGATTGAGTGAGTAACCCCATGAACCATTTCAAAGCTTGATCTTTCAGTGTTGAAGGGAACAATTTGAGTTTCTAGGAGTCATCCAGATAGTCATAAGTTCGACACACCACTTCAAACTCAAATAAAATTTTTTCAGGGTCCTCAGTTCTTAACCCATGGAAATTTGGGAGGACAGATGGCGATATGTTTTTCATAGTGGCTCGGGAATCCTCAATAACGATGGGAAACCCAAATGAATTATCCCCATCTCTATTTCCTCCTCCAAGGGGACCTCTACCTCCTCCATTGTTGTTATTATTTCCTCCTCCTCCTCTACCTCTACCTCTACCTCTACCACCTCCTTCTTCTTCTGCCATGATGGTTCTCCTAGGGATTTCAAAATCTTCTGGTTCCTCTACAAAGGGTGAATGAGAAGAGATTTCTCCTTCTTCTTCAGATGATTCTACTTCCTCAATTACAATTGGTCTTTCTGTAGGAGAAAGAGAAGAGTCTCTTCCTGGTTCAAAATCAATAGAAGGTGTGGGAGAGTCAACTCTTGGCTCTTGAATTCCAGGAATTCTAGGACTAGGAGTGTCGGTTGGAGATAAGGGAGGTGTCTCTTGTCTATCCCTTGAAGTAGATGGACTTATAAAAATTGAACTTCGAGCTCTAGCTAAAAACCTTCCCCTAGAATCTCTAGCTCTATGCATGTCATTTTTTTATTATTATTTTTCTTCAAGTCAAGTTAATAGTTCTTTTTCTGATCTTCCAGGTCACTCTAGGTGCAAGAAGAGAGCATACTCAAGAAACTACTAAATCAATAACTTTGTCTTTTCTGATCCTCCAGATCACTTTGAAGTGCAACAGGAGAGCATACTTTGATAGGTTATCAACTTCTTTCCTTGAAATTTTATGTTTTTTTTCTAAGAATATGGCTACTTAATTTCACTTCCCCGGCAACGGCACCAAAATGTTTAGTCAATTTAGTGTTGTCTAAATTGCTATCATAAATTGTCAACCAGGAGCTCGTAAGCTAATGAAGTGAAGGTGTACTATATGTACTTAAGCAACCTCTTAGATCTTTTTGTCGTTTGGGGGTGTTGTTTGTGGTCAATTTAACTTCCTAAGATGGAGTGATGATTTTATAAACAGATGAGTGATAGTGTGTGTAAGGTGATTTCTAAATGAGTGAGTGTGTGTAACTGGTGTTTCCTAACTACCTTCTAAACTTTGCGAAGAAAGAGATGGAAAGAAATAAATAACTTAAAATGAACTGAAAGCAAAGAACCACTTTCTAATGGCACTAGTCACTACTCATGCTGCTGCAAATAAAAAGGTAAGAAAAACCACTTCAAACACCAATGATAATGTTCATCTCTTCCTAACACTCTGCTTCTAACATATAGTACTATGTAAAACACGATTAGGAAGTAGTTAGAGATAAGTATAAAAAGTGATAAAGCTCTAAATGACAAATTATAACACCTCTGTGCCTTTCTCCAACATTCTGCTTCCAACATACATTGTTATGTGTAACAAGTGAAGAAAGAGTTAGTGATATAAGCCAAAACTACTCAAAGCAAGCTGTAATTTATTAGTATTCTGATCTCTTAAAGATGAACAACTTATGATAAGGAGACCATCAATGTGTTAGCATACAGCTTGAGAAACTAAGCTAGAAGTTAAGCTAGAAAAACAGAGTAAAGGCAGCAACTATGAATATGACAACTGAAAATACCATCAGAGATAAAGCAAATACACAAGACACACAATCCCGGGCTAAAACCTGCAGAAAACAATACTGATCAGTTTAAAATAAATGCTGGAAATGAAATGACATGAAATCAAACTGTACACTATTATACATGATGAAAGAAATAAAAATTGTTGAAAGCAGGAAAATGAAATCAAACACTATGTACACAGGCTGTCATAGATGGGGGCCCTCCATCCACGCAACCAGCTAAAGATCAGCTACGAAAAGGTGAATAGAAACAGTTTTCTTTTATAAAACCAGCATGTCAAAATACAGTGAAAAAGTGTTGTAGAAACAGCCTTCTAAAACAGAGTTTTGATAACAAAATAAGCACAGCACTTACAATATTCAAAAAGCTAATCTATAAGCGTTGGCACACGCTTTATTTATAGGTGTAGGGACAAACTAACCTCTGCGTGAACTAAGCAACTACAGCCTAACTAATTAACTACGCAGCAACACGCAGTCTTAACTAATTAACTTATGCAGCAACACGCATGCAACTCCGTGCACGTTTGGAGGAAACGGTCATCATGGGAAGTAAATCTATGTTTGGATCCTGTCTTTTGCTGTCCTCGTGGTGTGGAGGAAGTGCCAGCTACGGTTCCGTGTCTCAGCTGCTCACGGCTCCTGTGCCACCGTCTAGAACTTGACCGTTTGACCGAGGGAACACCTGCGTTGACCAAGGGCATACGTGACTGGTTTGACTCAACCAATAGCATACGATCCATGTGTACATCCATCCCAACGTGCCCATGTGGCCCGTTCCTTGAGAAGACACGTGGAGTATATCAAACAACAAAAAGGTTGTGGAATCTCTGAATAGCTGCGGAATTGCTGAACAGCTGCGGAATTGCTGTATATGTTCCAAAATTCTAATCAAACAGTCAAACATTAGCATAGTTAACAAACCATGATAAAAAGACATGTAATGCAATAATTTGAACAAGTTAATGGAGGAAAAGATGGAAAAAGGAAGAAGTGAATGGGAAAAGACTGTTGGGAAGATAGCTAAGTGAGTGCAAGGTTGAGGCTCAACAATGTTTACATGCCATAAGAGGGATTCGGTCGGGATACAGTGGCCAGTGGACAGATCCCAGAAAAGGAAAACGAGGGGCCACAACACGTTGCAATCCTAACCAAATGAGATCATGGAGCATCAACGGCCCTGACAAGCATAACATCTACCATAACAGACATGATGGGGCAGCTCTGGCAAGAGAGAGTTCCCAGGCATCACGGTAGGCTACCCAAAATATATAATTATGGTTATTCCTCTGTCAGAAGAGGAAAATCGTTGAGCCATGCTTGCCTATTGAGGGAATCAAATGGTTAAACAAGACAGAGGGATATATTAAGACACTTGAAGCCTCAAAAGGATCAGGACCATTGTAAACAAATTATAAATAGCTGAAAACAAGATGTAACAAAGGTTCAAATTTTGGAGATCATTCCTCCTCTGTTCGTTCAAGCTTCTCATCTACATTCTTAGTAATACAAGCTTATTTTGTTGTTATATGTTCAATGTCCATTTCTCTTTTGTTCTATGCTTGCACTCAAACATTTTGTTCAGGTTTTCTTTGTGTTTAAGGCCAGATAACTGTCATCTTATCTCTGCTTTGATATATTATATTTGTAAGCTTCTTTGTTGCCTGTAGCTAGCCATTTTTATGTGTTATTACATATGCATCTGCCAATATGGTCAGTAAGTTAATTTCTTGGTTGTAGCTAGCCATCCATATATGTTCATGTATGTAATCTGTTGGTATAGTCAGTGTTCTCCATCTATCCATTAAATCTACAAACTATTGAGCAAAAATGGTCTAAAGCCTTGTGTTGTTGGGGTTGTTCATGCATGTCTTGAGTGAGAATAGAGCTGAAATGGTTATCTGACTTGATCCAAACCGTCATCCATTCTAGTAGTTTAGAGAACAATACTGTATATTATATGTTACCAGGCATCTCTGATTTATAACCATAGGAGAGTTTCCTGCAGTGCTAACAGGTACGACCTGTTAAAAAAATATTATATATGACAGAGAAATGCAAGACATATAATATGCGAAAAAAACAAACACATAACACTAGAGAGACTTAGATATATGTGGTTCACCCAGTTTGGGCTATGTCCACCCTGAACAGCTAGCCCTTCCTTTCTATTATCCAGCAAAATCAACAGACACAACCTACAACAGATCCGTTGTAATATCCTCTATTTTCTCTCACAGTTTCACCACTATGTTTCTCAGTCTGAGAATACACATATGTTTTTACAGCCTCAATACAATGCCCTCATACAAAGAGAGGGGTTTCCCTCTAAGGAAAAAACCCTAAACTAAACATAAATTCTACTGTCAGATCATTCTCCTAATGAGCGGCCGAGATTGACTAGAAATTACTATACTTTCACAAGGCAATTTTACATCTGTTTTTAGCTTCAGGGGTGCTACCCCCGAAACCCTCGCTGGGGGACCGCTAGCCCTCGGACCCCCTAGTCGGGGGGATGCCCCCCCCCCATTGACCCCCCACGGGGGGGACAAGTCCCCCACGCAACCCCCCACGTGGAGGGGTGTACAATCTTCTTGGGGTATACATCCGACTGAAACAAATACCTCTAAATTAGGATGATAATCATGCTCCACACCCAACACGACCAACTTCAGCGGGTTGACATCCTTTTCCTTAGATGGCCCCAGGATGTGAGGTATATGTAGTGTGTTCATGTACTTGTTTTTTCTATGAGATGCATTGTGTTGTATAGATCCCTATTTGATGTTTTATGTGGGATCTTGTTTTCTTACTTGTTTCATGATTCCTGCTTGATGTGACATGAAGTCACCTGTGAGATGTACTTCTTGTCATGTTATTATTAATATCCCTTTGTTGTCATGTTGATGGGATACTCATGTTGTAGTCATGTATGTCTGAATTGAGACCCCTTTGATGCCATGATTGGTGGGATGCTCATTATTGTCATATGTGAAATTATGTCATATTGATAGGAGTCCTTTTTTGAATGAGAGTTCCTGTAGTGTAACATCTCTTGGAGTCACTCCCGCATGAGGGGATATTCCTTGTATGATAGAGAAAACACATGCATGTACATCATCCCTCTTTACAAAAATTAATGCAGCGGCCTACACCATCTTGACACGGGCCTAGAGACGTAGTCCCTCCTAGACGAACTCCGTTATCAATGTCTTGAGTTTTATGTTGCTAATGATTCTCATGTTCCTTCTTCTTTAAAGGATGCATTTATGTTCCTTTATACTATTTAATTGAAATTCTAGTCACATCATGAAAGTAAAGGATCTTGGTTAAATACACGAGTTGAGTCAACTCGGATCAAGTTTGGTATCAGAGCGATCTTTGCATGGATGTGAATTGCAAGCATGAATAATGGAATGTGCAGTGGTAGAGGATGAAAAAGTGATGTACGATACCATGCTCAAAATTTCCCAAAGGGTGTAAATAATGTATGAAGCTCTACAAAAAGAGACAGAGGAAAAGGAGCGATTGCAACTTTAGTTGCGAGCCACAGAAGAGGCCCTAGAAGAACTAAAGCACAACAAACAAAATCTTCAAATAGAGAATGTTGAATTGAAGATGCTTCTACATGAAGAGAAAGAGGAAAAAAAGAGTTTTCTATGACAGCTGCAAGCTAAGGAAGAGGCCTTGGAAAAGCTATAGCGTGAACCACGTGAGGTAAAAAGTAATTGTCTAAATTCATGTATGCGTCTTGATGATGATTTCACTATTTTTGAAAATCATACCACAAGAATTGGCTCCAAACTATTGAAGAAAATGGGTTATGAAGGAAAAGGCTAGGGCATTAATGGCCAAGGAAGTTTCAACCCTATAAAAGTAGAAGAATTACCCTGTCAGGCAGGACTTGGGTATGTTAGAAAGGAAGTTGGGGAATGCCCCGAGACAACTAGTGAACCACCAACAACAGATGATGAGAAGCCGTCATCAGTGCTTTTCAACTTGACAATGGAGGTAAAAGATGTCGGTTTCCTTTCAGTTTCATCTTCACATAGTATGATTTCTGTTGGAGATGTGGAGATACCAATTACAAGGACAAACATGAGGCTCCTTACCAAGATGAGCTATAAGGAGGAAAAAGAACTTGGTGTTAATAACCACGGCATAACTCAACCATTGGAGGTTGTGCAGAGTTCTCAATTTACAGGTTTGAGATACACCAAAGGAGAATGCTCAAAGGTGTCAGATTCTTCCGAGACATTGTCGAAATCATCGAGGAAAGAGAATGATGGGAACACATCCCCATCATCCCATGGCAGTGCCCATTGCAAGGAAAGAGTTGAGGAAAGCTCTCATCGCCATACTTACACCAGAGATAGCAAGGAAAGGTATAACCAGTCTCGATATTTGAATATTCATTTCAATTATAACCATGTTGTTAATGATGAACGTAAAACATGGCATCGAAAAACATGTACCTTTTGTAGATTACATAACCATACATTTTCTAAGTGTTGGAAAAGAATAGCAGCACACGAAATGAGGAGGCATGAAAGACCCTCTCCACAGTAGGTGTTATCACCCAGGTTGTTCCCTTTGACTCCCAAGGGAATACGGCCGGGGTAACCACTAACCAATCTTTGGATTACAGCTTCTAGCCAAACTGTAATCAGAGAGGGCTCTCTCTTTAAGGTTTGTCTCTGTTTGTGAAGATTTTAGGCTAGATATGAGTTCAGGGTTTGTTTTTATGTTTTGGTTGAAGGATGTCTTCTGTAGCTAAGGTGGAAATCTTCAGATAGTTCTAGTCCATTGGGCAATGGAGTCTGTGGCTACAGGTTGTCTGAGATATTGAGTTGAGTTTCTGAAACTGCAGGGCCATTCAAATACATCATGAAGCAACATTTAAATTGTGATTGTGAAATGTGATTAACCAGTGAAAAGCAATTAAGAATTTTCCACTAAGGTGAGGGTGTAGGAAAGAGATATGTTGCACAGGAGCATACTTGAATTCTTGAAACAATAATCACTGTGAAAGATATAGCTTGGAGGTGCAGCGGTTAAGAATTACACCTTATGACTATAACTGAAGAAAAACATTTATAACAGCATAGATTGAGTTCAGGGTATTCTGTGAATAGATCCTGGAACTATTCTTTTTCTTTGCCATTAACTATGAAACACAGAAACATGAATGAGCTATGGAAAGATAACAAAACACATAACGAAGAGTTTTAAGGAAGACTTATTGTGCCATGAAATACGCATGAATCCTGTAACTTTCAGTAAAACACCAGAATGCCTCAGATAACACAGAGCTTTGGAAATTCCATCATTTTTGTATTAATACTCTCGAAATTTATAGCATAAGAAACTCTAGAAGAGAAATCAACAACAACCCCTGCAAACTTATGCGAGGGGGAATATATAAAAACGGTGATACAAAAATATCTCAAGTGTTGAGTCATCTGAGAAATAAATATGTTCACCAACTTGTACAGAACAACAGATAAGAAGCTATTACAACTTTGAATACAACATAAATGCTCTTCAATTCTGTCAGAAGACTCTTTGATCTTTGGAGGCCACTAAGTCAGTTGAATGTTCTGTTATAAATGTTGGATGACGTGTCTTTGTGGCTCTGTCCTCCTATATCTTTTCGGCCCTATCACCTATGACTGTCAGTGCTGCTTTAGTGGCCGAATAGTTTTGCTGAGTTGGCTCAGCCCACTCTTTTCCATGCATGCTGATTTTATCAAAATTTTTCCTGTGCATGATAACTTATATATTTAAATGAAAAAAAAACTTGAATGCAGGCTCTGGTTTACAGTATTATTTGTATCATTTTGGTCCAAAATTCCTGTGTGGGCAATTGATGTCTCAGGATTGCCTCTAGAGTCTCATCTGCATCTGTGTATTTGTAGAAATTTGGAGGCACTTCAAACAAATGTTGGATTTCATTCATGATGAAAAATAGGTTCTCAACCCTGTTGTAGAGACTCTACCCTGATGCTGGCCCTGATTCTTCTGACGTACTGGGCCTTTCTGTAATCTGATTTGTAGCAAATGTGTTGACCCTTTTGGCATAATGTTCATGGGAAAGTAGTCTTCCTGCGCTGTTCAGTAAGCTAGGAAGACCTCTGTTTTGTAATGCCACAAATTGGTCCGTGAACTTATTAACCTCTGTCTGCATATCCTGGCTTCTTCTTTCCAATGTTTGTACCAGGTTTCTTAGTGTGAGGACCCTCTTTATCAGCTGGATGGTTTCAGTTCTACTGGAGATTCCCATTGCTGCCAACTGAGCACTTGTTCTGTTATTAAGCACATTAATCATTCTGTTGGCAACCTCAGGCATATTGCCTAGAGATGCCCTTGCTCTTTGGATTTCTCTATGTGCTTTCCCTATGAGCTCTATCTGCTCATGAATGGTCTCAATGTATTGCCATTGATCAGTTATGGATTGGCCAATGTTGGCCCATAGGACTGTCTTAAGCTCAGCTATCACTTTGTCAAGTGTGAGCTCCTTCTCCAGCTCCTTTATCTTATCTTTGAGGGCCTTTATTTCCCTTCCTTTTTCTTCTACAGTCTGCTTGGATTTTTCATATTTTTCATTCAACTTGGCTAGACTCTCCCTGGCCTCATTTAATTCTGCCATTTGGGCTTCCAGGGCTTGGATTTCATTCTTGAGCTTCTGCATATCCAGGCTTGGAGCCTGCTCTGTTGTTGGTGCAGTTGCTGATGTGGAAGGCGCTGTCTGTTCAGTAGGAGGAGCAGCAGTCTGAGGAGGTTCCTCCAGGTTAATTATTTCTGGAGGAGGCTGAGATGTTTGTCCTCCTTCTTTTTGTTGTAATGCTGCCTGTAGTGCAGCCTGTGCAGCCTCTGATTCTCCCAATTTCTCTTGTGTTTGGATCAGCTGTTTATATAGGGACACCAGCATAGCTGATGCATCTTGGTCATGTCTCAGCTGGGCAATTTCTCCAGTTTTTGGGTGAATGGTTGCTGGGACTTTTACCATTTTTCTTAGTGCTACCATATCTGCATCTCTTAACTTCAATAATGCTTATACAGCCTTGATGTCCTTGGGATCATGCCCAAGTTCTATGATTATCTCCTCTAAGGTTTTGATTCTGTTGTCCTTTGCTTGAGAGGATGCTCTCTCTAACTCCAGTTGGGCAGCTGTATTATTTAGGCTATTTTCTAGCCTGTAGTTCTCCAATGTCTTATCTGCCAAGGAGGCATACACCATCTCACCCGTTTGCTTATGTAATTCGATTTTATCCATTGGGTGGATGTCCTTGGCAAGGACCTCAAGGTTGGTCCTTATGTAATCTGCAGCTGACTGCGGCTGCAACACTGCTGGCATAAAGTGGCTCATGATCATCTTTCCCTCCTGGACATCATATGCAGACATTAGTCTTTGCTGGTTAGTGGGAGCCATTTTCAACAGATGATTATATAGCTGTACTCTTATGGGCTCATTCCTCTTCTTTATATCAATGAACTGCTGCTTGATGCCCACCTCAGCTCCTCTTTGCTGGCTTGAGGAGCTGACTTCTCCTCCCACTGTCCTCTCTTGTTCCTGCTGGAAGGAACTTGCAGATGCCTCCATGCTAGGTGGGCCCATGCCCAAAGATTGCCCTATTGGCATTTCTTCCTTAGAAAGGGGATTCATTTTGTGTCTTTTCTCCCCATGAGTTGTTGATGTTGTGAGGGGAGTCTCTCTATCCCTCTTTCTACTTATGTCTTCTTTTTGTGGGGTTTAGAGGACTGAGGCCTCCACTGTTGTCTCCTGCCTAGGAGGCAGAGTGTCCTGAGCTTGCTGCCCGGTGGATTCTGGGGCCTGTGATGTTTGCACTTGTTGCACTGGCTGTTCCTTTTCTTGCTGCCCCCCTTGTTGCTGTTGTACCTGTGGCTGTTGCTGCACTTCCTGCTACTGTACCTGTTCATGAGGTGGCTGCTCTGGCTCCATCTCTTTCTCTTTGCCTTTGCCAGAGGTTTGATCAGTAGCTTTGGCCGCTTGCTGATGTGCTGTGGAGGATGAGGCAGTTGCTCCCACTTGAGTGCCTGGAATAGCAAATACCTGTGCACAAAGCTCTAAGTCAGCCATCTTTTGGAGATTTTTAACTGCTCTTTGATTTAATTCTTCTTGTGTGATAGCTTCCTCTAAGGTGCCTCTCCTCCATTTTGTTTGATTTGCATATTTTTCTATGTGAGGCAACCTTACGTGGTCATAACTGGCCAGCCTATACTTGACCCTTCTTAAAGTTATGAAGTGATTGGGATCATAAGGTTTCCAAAGGAAACTGGTCTATAGGCCAAGGGATTCTATCATTCTGTCTGCTTCTTGCCAACCTTCCTCCGTTTTGTTGTAAATGAAGTGGCCTAATTGGTTTCTTACTTTGAGCTGTGCTTTCTTGCCTTTGCCTGAAAAATGTAGCACATCAGCATTCCCAAACTGCCTGAAGTATTCAAGGGCAAACAATCTCATGGGCACATATCTGGGCAATCTGTATGGGGGCAACTTACACCCATATATTCTGATGACTGTGTGGTGTTGGTAATAGTACCAATCCCCAATGCTGTATACCTTGGACAGCTGAAGAATCCTCTGCATCTCATCAGTTAGTCTAGGAGGAGGTGAGCTCATAAGCAGATACATGGATGGGTGGATGAGGAGGTCTATAAACTCACAATAAGTGTATGGGGAACAAGATCTGCAGTGGAAAGCAGAGGACCAATAAACCACTGACCTTGGATTTCCTTGTGCATCCACTCTCTTCATAGCAAAGTGAAATTTCTCATGTTGATAATACAAAATTAAGTGGTAGATGTAGGAGGTGTATCTGAACACCCTTTCTCTTGATAAGTTCATCAATTGCTCATGTATTTTGTCAGATATGTAGGTGGAATAGTCATAGCAGATTGGAGACTTGCCAGGGGAAAACATGAGCATCATCACCAGCACAGTTTCATCAACAAACTCAATTGAATTATAGCCCAGAATGGGACTGATCATATCTACAAGGTCCCTGCCCAATTGGTTAAGGTAAATATGAGAAATGGGAGGGTACTTCACGGTGTCAGAGACAATGTATAATTGATTTAGTTTGGTGACCTGAGCATCTGTCAATTTGGCTCCTTGCTTTATCAGATCAACCAGTGATAAAGGGATTAATTTCTTCTCAGTTTTGAAGTGCAGCATCTCTCTGATGGCTTCAGGGGTGACATAGAAAACAACTGAGCCTGAAGGGTCAATCACAGCCCTCTGAGTGGCGTCGTAGAATTCAGCACATAGGTAGATTAGGTCAGGAAACTGGTTGACCTGAGGGAGCTTGAAAAGAGGGAGGAGAGAATCCCAAATTCCCAATACATCTGTCCCAGTCTCATGTTTAATCTTCAATTCGTTTAACAAGTGGATGTGGTACTTGCTGTGCATTAGCATTTCTTCTGATATTTGATAATCCAGGTCTGCTAATGGTTGCCATTCCAATTCTCTCTGAGGGGCATTTAATGGAGCAATATTCAAGGCTACAGGAGCTACTGGTGCATCCATGGTTACTTTAGAGCTCTGTTTGTATGTGAACTGGTGTTAATGAACAGAGCAACACAGAGGAGTATTTTTGCAATATAGATGTGAATTGCAAGGAAGAGAGGGTAAATTGTAATAGCAGCAATTGAAATACTGCACCGAGGACTACTAGAGCAAATGCTCGGCCTTTGAAAAACTCTCTTCAGGGTGAATTGGTGCAGCTTGGGTTCTTAGTTCACGAATGCGCGAACCAACGGTATGATTTGTGAAAACTTGGGTAAACAAGGCTCTGCAGGCGAATTTCGACTTAACAGTTGAAAATGGAGGCTTGCCACAGGGGATTTTCCAGTAAATTATAAGCTTTCCCACTCTTTTAACTTTGTTTCCGACAATTATGGACACAACCGAGCGCAGGGGAGGTAAATTTGATAAATACCTGGTGAATTGCTTGGCAAAGTCTGCAAATGCAGGTGGGATGGAAGCGCCAGCGGTCTCCTGGTTGATTTCAGCTGGTCGGCGATGGAATTGGACGTAAAATGCATGCAAGGGTAGTAACAGTATTTTTTGCAAAAGTAACGAAAAACATGAATTTTGGCCAAAATATAGACTTTTGGGTTATTTGGCGCCTTTTTTGGATGACGTCAGCATGACGTCATCAGGTGGGGTCAGGGTCGGATGACGTCAGCATGACGTCATCGAGTGACGTGGCGGCTTAAGAGTGGTCCACAGGGATGGTGAGGTGGCAGGCAGGTCAGAACAATGGCGGATGGGGGCGTTGACGCGGCGGTGATGCAGCAATGACGTGGTAATGACGTTGGCATAGCGGGTTAACGGAAACCGGAAACAGTAAGCAATTTGATATCGCACCGCCTTATATACGGAAGCGGGATTGTCAGAGGGCGCTCCGATACGATTTGGGGGTGACGCGTGGCATAGGCCTGACGTCACCCTCTGACAAATTTTGGAAGCTATCCTTCGGACGTCGGAGCCGCTCCGATATGCATGTGGGCCATCGGATGAAAAAGGCCAGATCCGACGGTTGACGGATCGTTGAGATGCCAGGTCAATACGGATGCGGGCGGGGTTTAAAATAATATATTTTTTGGAAGATGCGCCTGGCGGGAACCTTTGGAGTTTGGCAAACTTATATGGTTTTCAATGTATTTTTATAAAAAATGCGCATAGCGCCCAAACTTTGGGTAAAATGAAAAAGTGGGTTTTTCATGTGTTTTCGCAAATAAAGCGGGTTATGGGTGAAAATGGGATTTATTTACAAGGTTCTTTAGCAAATGAAGGGGTTAATGGTTTAGATAACTTCTGAAGGGGGAAGAGGTAGGGTTTGGGTTCTTAAACTGACCGGATGTCAATTTAATCCCTGACTGTGAACATATGGCTATAATGCCAGGGGGAAGGGATATTTATAGAATGTTTGGGGTTTATACACCATAGTGTTTATAGTAATAGGGAAAGGGTAACATAGGGGATTTAGATAATAAGAAGTTAGGGGTTAATATGAATGGAAGAGGCGAATGAGGATTGATATCACTAAGTTTATGTGAAAAGAACTTAGCTTAGGGAGTAGATCAAAATGAAAAGAATTTTACACAAGAAATGTGGCTTTTAAAGGAATAAGAACCATCATAAAACCTTAAATTCTTTCATGAACACAACTGATGAAGGGATGTTAGTAATGAATGTGAAAGGGGAGAAAAGGGAGTTAGTCATGCTCCTTTGCTTTGCTGCAACATGATGGAGAAGAGGAGCTTCTCTATCCACTGATGTTTCCTTTATGTTAGACCAGCAAGGTTCAGTTGAAATGAATGACATTTCTGCAACCCCATCTACTTGCCTAGCATTTTTTGTTTCTTCATGGAGGGTGCAATTAGACTTGCAGACGCTTATGTGCCTTTTCTTTTCTTTTGGCTTTTTCTTTTGATTCTCTATCTCAGGCTACCCTTATTGCTTCCAAGGTCCCAGATTAAGCAGTTGGGAACCTTACTTTCTCTACCTAGCTATTGGTCTGCCAAGATTAAACAGTTTGGACAGACTTCTTTCTCTATTCTACAACAGAAAATTGAAACATGGCATGATCCAGATTAGGCTGTTGGACCATCCATCCAAAATTTAGTCAACATCAAGCTTTTGTACACACCTTGTCTTCTCATGGAAATATGGGATCTTTGAATCACCAAAGCAGAGCATATTTGGAACTTTTATTTGCCAATCATGAAATATGAAACCTATTGGTATAGGTAGCTAACAGTGGCTCCACATGGGGATGGTTTTTCATTTGAAAGACCAAGAACAGCAGGTCAGAATGACTTGGTCCATGAGTTCTCTTACCAAACTTGGAGTACTTCTCTTTGAAATCTCAAAATTGTGCTCTTCCCCTCTTGGTGCATCTCTGAACTTATTTTCCTTTTGCTGATAACTAATAAAACTTGAGAAACTGCATTTTTACATGTTAACAGAAAGTAATATATACACCTGAATATGTACAAGGGAAACTTAGGCTGCAGTTATGGATAGTAGTCAAAATAGTGCTTCAACATCTTGCCATTCGCAGGACCTTCATCCAAATCAGTTTCATCAAGATTCCTAAGGAAGTAAGTATTATTTCCTTGCACTGCTTGAACAGCAAATGGTCCTCTCCAGAGGGAATCAAATTTTCCATGTTTTCCTTTATCTTCCCTTCTTCAATCCCACTTGAGGATTTTGTCACCAATGTTGAAATCTTCTTCCTTAGTCCTTCTGTCAAAGGCTTTCTTCAGCTTTTCTTGTAAAACTTGAACTCTGTGATAGACTTGGTCTCTAGTTTGCTGCAAACATATAATTTGATTTACCCTTCTTTGCACATCATTTGGTTCTGCCTGGTTTTCTTGAAGAAGTTTCATGACAGGGATCCCTAGTGATGAAGGAAATTTGGCTTCTAATCCATAGAATAATTCATATGGGCTGACCCCAATTGATCTCTTGGTTGTTAGTCTATCTGCCCATAGGGCATTGACAAGCTTCTTATGCCAATTCTTCTTATTTTCTTCCAACACCTTCTTTATGATGTTCACCAGGCTTTTATTCGTTGATTCAGCTAGGCCATTTCCTTGGGGATAGTGTGCAGTAGAATGGCCCAGGGTAATGTGAAATTTGTGGCAGAAATTCACCATCTTCTTAGATCTGAAGGCAGCAACGTTGTCTGTTATTATCTTATCAGGACAACCAAATCTAGAAAGAATATTTGTCTCAAGGAATTGAATGATAGTGGAATCATTTGCTTGTCTGCATGGAACAACTTCAATACATTTAGTAAAGTAGTCTGTAGCTATTAGAATCCATCTATGTTGGCCTGAAGATGAGGGGTGAATTTCCGCAATGAAATCTAAGCCCCATTGTTGAAAAGGTCTCTCTGTTGCAATAGGCCTCAAAGGAAGTGGCAGTAACTTTCTCTTTCCCTCAAACACTTGACATTTATGACATGAGGTGGTAAATTTCTTGACATCAGAGAAAACAGTGGGCCAATAGTAACCAGCCCTCAGTATCTTATCCACAGTGGACTTCCAATACAAGTGTCCACCACAGTCACCTGCATGAAATTATTTGGTGACATTGTTAGTCTCATTCTCAATCAGGCAGTTTAACAATATACCCTCATGGTTTTTCCAAAGCAAATTTCCATCCATAACACAAAATCTTGAAGCTTTCATTTTTAGGAACCTACATTTAGTTCTGGACAATCCTGGGGGAGCACACAAGTTTTGTAACACATAACAGATATCAGAATACCAAGGGGATTGTTCAAAGGCTACATTGATCTTTGGAGTCGCCAGCTCCGGTTCATTGTCCAGTTGGTTTATGTCTAAGGCTTGGAAGTTTTCTTCTGTCATTAGTTTGGCCAAACCTTGCCCTTTTATTAGTTTTGTAGGTTTTATTTCTATACCAAATTCCAAAATGTTGGAAATCAATTTTCCTCTTCTGCCCTCTAAGTTTTCTTGAGTGAGTATGTCTTTCACAATGGGACTTGGCACATAAGCTATAACATGGGAATAAAGGATGTAAATCCTGAAGTCTTTAATGGCCTTGACCAAAGCATAAGCTTGTTTTTCCATGATCTGATATTTCAGAGGTGCATCTTTAAGAGATCTACTAAAGAAAGCAATGGGTTTCTCATTTCCTTGGTCATCTTTCTGTAATAAGACAACAACAATAGTATGCTGGGAGGCAAAAGAGAAAATGATAAATTCTCTATCAAATTGAGGATTTGTTAGGACGGGGGTTTGGGTAAGGGCCAATTTTATACCTTCAAAGGCTTGATTTGCTTCTACTGTCCATTTCACTTTTTAATCCTTCTTTAGCATGTTGTTCAATAATCTGATCAGTTCTGCTAAGTTTGGGATAAACCTTCTTAAGAAATTGATCTTCCCTAGGAAAGCTTGCAATTCTTTGATGTTTCTTGGGTGGGGCATTTGTAAGATAGATTGTATCCTATCTGGGTCAATTCTTATGCCATCCTTTGAAATGATATGCCCTAACAGCATACCTTCTTCCAAACCAAATAAAGACTTCTTGGGATTCAAGGAAATTCCATATTTCCTACATGTTAAGAAGATCTGCCTTAAATGCTTTAAGTGTTCTTGGTCAGCTTTTGAGAAAGGTGTGAGGTCATCCAAATAAATGACAAGAAAGTCATGAATCTCTTTGGCAAACGCAATATCCATTGCTCTTTGAAATGTTGCTCCTGCATTTTTCAATCCAAAAGGCATTTTTACATATTTGAAAGTTCCCCATGGGGTTGTGAATGCAATTTTGTCTTGATCATTCAGGTGCACTAGGATTTGATTAAAGCCTGAGAATCCATCAAGTAATGAGATCCTTGAGGCTCCTACCACTCTTTGGAGAATATGATCCATCTTAGGTAAGGGATAGTTGTCTTTGAGGGACACTTGGTTTAGATTTCTAAGATCAACACAAAGTCTTATCTCACCAGTTTTCTTTCTTGTAGGTACCAAATTAGAAATCCAATCAGAAAACCTGATGGGTGCTATGATGCCAGCTTTAAACATTTTTTGCAGTTCTTTTTCGATTGAAGGGAGAAGCATGGGATTGATCCTTCTGAATTTCTGTTTGAATGGCTTTTGATTAGGCTTGAGAGGGATATGCTGGATAACAGAGGTGTCATAGGATTTTAAATCCTCATAACCCCATGCAAAGACATCTTGAAACTCTTTGAAGAGGTCAATGTATTTAGGCTTTTGATCAGGAGGTAAGGATGCAGACAATTTTATTATTTTGGGCTTCTCAATAGTTCCAATTTTGCATTCCTCAATGGCAGCATTAAGGGGCTGCATTTTTGGTTTTCTAGGGATATCATTTGAGTCAAAGATGTCCTCTAATGGAGTTAGGCCTGTTGGAAGAAAATTGTCTTTCAGCTCTATGATCTCAGCCTCTGTAGTAGCTATTTCTTCATGACTTGTTTGTTGAATTTCTTGTATGTTGTTTTTGTTAAAAATTGTTGGATGTAAGATTTGGTGAGCTATCTTGGGTGATATTGGCTTGTTATTTTGTTCATTCTGTATTTGTGATTGACTTGCTCCCTCAGTGTCAATGTTTAATCCTGCAAATTCTTGTTGCAAGGTCAAGAAATTATTTATTTGTGTATCATCTTCAAATACTTGCCAATCTTTAACATTGTTTGGGACAGAAGGTCTGTGTTTTACCTCAGCTGTAAAACAATGGCTAGATTCAAAGGGTAGTTTACAGGTGCTTGCAAATGTGGCCAAACTATGGGCATGCAGGTTATGGGTTCTAGGAATTTTGGTGATTTGAAATTCAGTGAAGGACTTTAGCAGTTCGGCAGCAGCAGATGTATAAGATCTCAGTCTTTTATCATTGGTGACAAATTTCCCCTTTACTTGTTGGACAACTAGGTCTGAATCTCCTAGTATTGAAACCTTTATGGCTTGTAAGGATTTTACTAGTCTGAGGCCTAGTAAGAGAGCTTCGTATTCTGCCATGTTGTTGGTGCACCTGAAGTTTAACCTATAGGCTCGGCCTTCTGCATGACTGTTTTGTTTATTATGTATCCAAACTCCAGCTCCTGCCCCTAATTTGTTGACTGACCCATCAAATTCAAGGAACCATAGGACTTCTTGTTCTAGGGGAGATTTAATAACTTCTCTGTGATATGGGATTGTGAGTTGAAGTTCTGGTTTTTCAGTTAGTTTGTCTTTTAGGACAGTCTCATCACTTGATTGGATCAGCTTTATTTCTAGAGCAACAACTTGTTCATTAATGTCCTGATCTTATTTGAGTGTCTTGGTTTCATCATCATTTGTAAGACTTGAATTATCATTGAAGAGAATATATGAATCTATATCAGAATGGACAACATATATGGGAAAGTTTTGAGGTTTTTCTTCACTGCTGACCATGTATTTCATAAGTGACTCTCTATATAACCTCTTGGGTTGACCAAAGACTGAGATGGTTGCATACGACATGTCTAATTGTAGGGAACCTTGGAGTTTAGCCCCCCATGATCTTGATAACAGCATCCCATATTTGGGTGGGATATCAGCAACTACAACGTCCATCAGGATTGTCTTATTTGGGTACTGAACAAGGGACACGCATACATCTTTTATTAAGCCTAAACACTTAACTTGGCTGGAGTCAAATGAGAATAGGTCCTTATATGGTCTTGTAATATCTAGATTCAATCTTTCCATGACTGATTTAGGCATTAAGTTGTGAGAGGCACCTGAGTCAAGCATTGCATTGTGTAGTATCTTATCATGCACATGCAAGCTGACATAGAAAGGTAAAATCCCTGTAACTGCTGTCTTTCCATCAACCTGTGGACCGAAAAGCAATTCTGGGGTGTCATCCAACACATTGAAATTATCTTTATTATGAGTAAGTTGAAGGGACTTCTTGATTTGTTGTCTATAAATGTCATGCTTGGCTAGTTCTGAAAGAGGAATAGCTACCTTCAATTTGCCAATTTCAGCTTCTAAGTCAAAGGGTCTTTCAGATGGGATCTTGGTGTTGTGGGTGACAGCCTTTTCCTTGTTCACTAAGTCTTCTTCTTGATTCTTTTCTTGACCTTGAGGCTTGTCCTTCTTACTCATCTCTTGAGGAATGTTGCTTGGGTTGTGCTGGAAGGGTGTTGTATCTACTGGTTGCTGTTTTGAGGGGGGTGTTTGAGTTATTTGCTCAACTGTTACCTCATCTATAATTGGAACAGTTTTGTCACTTGGTTCTATGACAATAGCTTTCTTAGGCCGTGGGGTGTCCTTTGTCTTGTCAGGCTGTGTCACATTTATAGTTCTGCTTCTTAGCTTGTATTGCTTATGAACTTCATAAACAACGATGTCATATCCTTGTTTAAAGTCAAATGACTCACCTAACCTGGTTTGGAATTGCTGAATGTCATCATCCTTATGATATTCTTGACTCAGAAAAACTTGCTACTCATCATTCAGGCCCATCAGGTTGATGTGGGTGTCATCTTTTTGCTCATTCGAAGTGGATGCCTCAGTATAGTTTTCCTGGAAAGGAGGTCTTATGTCTGGATCAGAACCGGCCTTGCCAGCGTTTGGGTTTTGATTTCTCCTAAAATTGGGGTTCCTGGTAGGGTTATTTTGTGGTGCTTCCCATGATGACTTTCTCTCAACTGATTCTACTCTATCACCCAATCTCTTCATACCAGTGAGTATTGCATCCAGTTTTTGATCAAAGGCTGAGGGTTCTTCTTTGAAGGTGGTTCTCTTTTCCAATCTTGCCCTGTTTCTTTTGGCAATCACGTTAGCCTCTACTGTGACAGCGACCTTTTGGGCATATTCAAGGGTTTCAGGGGCTCTTTCCTTCAACTGATATGCCATATCAGGGTCAAAACCATCAGGAAATTTGTACAAGGCTAAATCAGGAGGAGGTCTTAAATTCTGTGGTATTGCGTTATATACATTGTTGAATCTTGCACAATACTCCAAAACGGTCTCTTGAGGACCTCATTTGATTGTATCATATTCACCAAGTATGTGCAGGGGATCTTTCTTTTTCTCCCATTTGTTAGTAAAGGCTTGATAAAGCTCATCAGGAGTTGTGATGGTATTTACAGCCAGTGATCTAAACCAAGTTCTTACATCCCCTGTCAGGCTCTGAACAAAGATTCTCATTCTCACACTGTCATCATCTATCTCATAGTTCTCAAAATGGTCTTGCATCCTTCTGGCATGCTGAATTGCTGTGAAAGGGCCAGTGGAGTCAAAATATGAGATCTTGGATTGGTAGTCCTGAGGTAGAGCTGCAGCATTAGCAGGCAACTGCAGGGGTGCATATCTATTAGCCATATTTGCAGGATTTATAGGGTTGACAGGGAAAACTGGGATAACAGGGGTAGTTGGAACGGTAGAAACTAGAGTGTTGGTCAAGGGAATATGTGCAGTGGATGGAGGTGTGAAAGGAGGGCTTTGAGATGTGGAGGGTGAACTGGGGGAATCAAGGGTAGATCGAAATAGAACCTTGATTGGAGTTGGAACAGGGTTAGGATAAGCTGTCTCTGGACTTAAATCAGCAAGAGTTTCCTGTCCTTGCTACTTCCTAATGATTTTAGGGATTGTATTAGGATTTTCAAAAACAGTTGGGGGATTGGGGTCAGGATTTGACCTTGTATATCGCGGATTCTTCTTGGGAGCCAGCTTCTGAACTTGTTTTTTGAGTATGTTTTTTGGAATATTTTTGTGTCTACAAGGGCCAGACAAGATTTTGGAGTTACTGTGTATATCTTAAAGCTAGCATGAAAATTGACTGCAAGCAGCTTTAAGAAATATACAAAAATTAGAAAATCTTGAGGAACTCCCCAGTGGAGTCACCAATTATGTTATCACCCAGGTTGTTCCCTTTGACTCCCAAGGGAATACGGCTGGGGTAACCAGTAACCAATCTTTGGATTACAACTTCTAGCCAAACTGTAATCAGAGAGGGCTCTCTCTTTAAGGTTTGTCTCTGTTTGTGAAGATTTTAGGCTAGTTATGAGTTCAGGGTTTGTTTTTATGTTTTGGTTGAAGGATGTCTTCTGTAGCTAAGGTGGAAATCTTCAGATAGTTCTAGTCCATTGGGAAATGGAGTCTGTGGCTACAGGTTGTCTGAGATATTGAGTTGAGTTGCTAAAACTGTAGGGCCATTCAAATACATCATGAAGCAAAATTTAAATTGTGATTGTGAAATGTGATTAACCAGTGAAAAGCAATTAAGAATTTTCCACTAAGGTGAGGGTGTAGGAAAGAGATATGTTGCACAGGAGCATACTTGAATTCCTGAAATAATAATCACTGTGAAAGATATAGCTTGGAGGTGCAGCAGTTAAGAATTACACCTTATGACTATAACTAAAGAAAAACATTTATAACAGCATAGATTGAGTTCAGGGTATTCTGTGAATAGATCCTGGAACTATTCTTTTTCTTTGCCATTAACTATGAAACACAGAAACATGAATGAGCTATGGAAAGATAACAAAACACATAACGAAGAGTTTTAAGGAAGACTTATTGTGCCATGAAATACACAGGAATCCTGTAACTTTCAACAAAACACCAGAATGCCTCAGATAACACAAAGCTTTGGAAATTCCATCACTTTTGTATTAATACTCTGGAAATTTACAGCATAAGAAACTCTAGAAGAGAAATCAACAACAACCCCTGCAAACTTATGCAAGGGGGAATATATACAAACGGTGATACAAAAATATCTCAAGCCTTGAGTCATCTGAGAAATAAATATGTTCACCAACTTGTACAGAACAACAGATAAGAAGTTATTACAGCTTTGAATACAACATAAATGCTATTCAATTCTATCAGAAGACTCTTTGACCTTTGGAGGCCACTGAGTCGGTTGAATGTTCTGTTATAAATGCTGGATGACGTGTCTTTGTGGCTCTGTCCTCCTATATCTTTTCGGCCCTGTCACCTATGACTGTCAGTGCTGCTTTAGTGGCCGAATAGTTTTGCTGAGTTGGCTCAGCCCACTCTTCTCCATGCATGCTGATTTTATCAAAAATTTTCCTGTGCATGATAACTTATATATTTAAATGAAAAAAAAACTTGAATGCAGGCTCTGGTTTACAGTATTATTTGTATCATTTTGGTCCAAAATTCCTATGTGGGCAATTGATGTCTCAGGATTGCCTCTAGTGTCTCATCTGCATCTGTGTATTTGTAGAAATTTGGAGGCACTTCAAACAAATGTTGGATTTCATTCATGATGAAAAATAGGTTCTCAACCCTGTTGTAGAGTCTCTACCCTGATGCTGGCCCTGATTCTTTTGACGTACTGGGCCTTTCTGTAATCTGATTTGTAGCAAATGTGTTGACCCTTTTGGCATAATGTTCATGGGAAAGTAGTCTTCCTGCGCTGTTCAGTAATCTAGGAAGACCTATGTTTTGCAATGCCACAAATTTGTCTGTGAACTTATTAACCTCTGTTTGCATATCCTGGCTTCTTCTTTCCAATGTTTGTACCAGGTTTCTTAGTGTGAGGACCCTCTTTATTAGCTGGATGGTTTCAGTTCTACTGGAGATTCCCATTGCTGCCAGCTGAGCACTTGTTCTTTTATTAAGCACATTAATCATTCTGTTGGCAACCTCAGGCATATTGCCTAGAGATGCCCTTGCTCTTTGGATTTCTCTATGTGCTTTCCCTATGAGCTCTATCTGCTCATGAATGGTCTCAATGTATTGCCATTGATCAGTTATGGATTGGCCAATGTTGGCCCATAGGACTGTCTTAAGCTCAGCTATCACTTTGTCAAGTGTGAGCTCCTTCTCCAGCTCCTTTATCTTATCTTTGAGGGCCTTTATTTCCCTTCCTTTTTCTGCTACAGTCTGCTTGGATTTGTCATATTTTTCATTCAACTTGGCTAGACTCTCCCTGGCCTCATTTAATTCTGCCATTTGGGCTTCCAGGGCTTGGATTTCATTCTTGAGCTTCTGCATATCCAGGCTTGGAGCCTGCTCTGTTATTGGTGCAGTTGCTGATGTGGAAGGCGTTGTCTGTTCAGTAGGAGGAGCAGCAGTCTTAGGAGGTTCCTCCAGGTTAATTATTTCTGGAGGAGGTTGAGATGTTTGTCCTCCTTCTTTTTGTTGTAATGCTGCCTGCAGTGCAACCTGTGCAGCCTCTGATTCTCCCAATTTCTCTTGTGTTTGGATCAGCTGTTTATATAGGGACACCAGCATAGCTGATGCATCTTGGTCATGTCTCAGCTGGGAAATTTCTCCAGTTTTTGGGTGAATGGTTGCTGGGACTTTTACCATTTTTCTCAGTGCTACCATATCTGCATCTCTTAACTTCAATAATGCTTGTACAGCCTTGACGTCCTTGGGATCATGCCCAAGTTCTATGATTATCTCCTCTAAGGCTTTGATTCTGTTGTCCTTTGCTTGAGAGGATGCTGTCTCCAACTCCAGTTGGGCAGCTGTATTATTTAGGCTATTTTCTAGCGTGTAGTTCTCCAATGTCTTATCTGCCAAGGAGGCATACACCATCTCACCCGTTTGCTTATGTAATTCGAGTTTATCCATTGGGTGGATGTCCTTGGCAAGGACCTCAAGGTTGGTCCTTATGTAATCTGCAGCTGACTGCAGCTGCAACACTGCTGGCATAAAGTGGCTCATGATCATCTTGCCCTCCTGGACATCATATGCAGACATTAGTCTTTGCTGGTTAGTGGGAGCCATTTTCAACAGATGATTATATAGCTGTACTCTTATGGGCTCATTCCTCTTCTTTATATCAATGAACTGCTGCTTGATGCCCACCTCAGCTGCTCTTTGCTGGCTTGAGGATCTGACTTCTCCTCCCACTGTCCTCTCTTGTTCCTGCTGGAAGGAACTTGCAGATGCCTCCATGCTAGGTGGGCCCATGCCCAAAGATTTCCCTATTGGCATTTCTTCCTCAGAAAGGGGATTCATTCTGTGTCTTTTCTGCCCATGAGTTGTTGATGTTGTGAGGGGAGTCTCTCTGTCCCTCTTTCTGCTTATGTCTTCTTTTTGTGGGGTTTGGAGGACTGAGGCCTCCACTGTTGTCTCCTGCCTAGGAGGCAGAGTGTCCTGAGCTTGCTGCCCGTGGATTCTGGGGCCTGTGATGTTTGCGCTTGTTGCACTGGCTGTTCCTTTTCTTGCTGCCCCCCTTGTTGCTGTTGTACCTGTGGCTGTTGCTGCACTTCCTGCTACTGTACCTGTTCATGAGGTGGCTGCTCTGGCTCCATCTCTTTCTCTTTGCCTTTGCCAGAGGTTTGATCAGTAGCTTTGGCTACTTGCTGATGTGCTGTGGAGGATGAGGCAGCTGCTCCCACTTGAGTGCCTGGAAGAGCAAATACCTGTGCACAAAGCTCTAAGTCAGCCATCTTTTGGAGATTTTTAACTGCTCTTTGATTTAATTCTTCTTGTGTGACAGCTTCCTCTAAGGTGCCTCTCCTCCATTTTGTTTGATTTGCATATTTTTCTATGTGAGGCAACCTTACGTGGTCATAACTGGCCAGCCTATACTTGACCCTTCTTAAAGTTATGAAGTGATTGGGGTCATAAGGTTTCCAAAGGAAACTGGTCTGTAGGCCAAGGGATTCTAGCATTCTGTCTGCTTCTTGCCAACCTTCCTCCCTTTTGTTGTAAATGAAGTGGCCTAATTGGTTTCTTACTTTGAGATGTGCTTTCTTGCCTTTGCCTAAAAAAAGTAGCACATTAGCATTCCCAAACTACCTGAAGTATTCAAGGGCAAACAATCTCATGGGCACATCTCTGGGCAATCTGTATGGGGGCAACTCACACCCATATATTCTGATGACTGTGTGGTGTTGGTAATAGTACCAATCCCCAATGCTGTATACCTTGGGCAGCTGAAGAATCCTCTGCATCTCATCAGTTAATCTAGGAGGAGGTGAGCTCATAAGCAGAGACATGGCTGGGTGGATGAAGAGGTCTATAAACTCACAATAAGTGTATGGGGAACAAGATCTGCAGTGGAAAGCAGAGGACCAATAAACAACTGACCTTGGATTTCCTTGTGCATCCACTCTCTTCATAGCAAAGTGAAATTTCTCATGTTGATAATACAAAATTAAGTGGTAGATGTAGGAGGTGTATTTGAACACCCTTTCTCTTGATAAGTTCATCAATTGCTCATGTATTTTGTTAGATATGTAGGTGGCATAGTCATAGCAGATTGGAGACTTGCCAGGGGAAAACATGAGCATCATCACCAGCACAGTTTCATCAACAAACTCAATTGAATTATAGCCCAGAATGGGACTGATCATATCTACAAGGTCCCTGCCCAATTGGTTAAGGTAAATATGAGAAATGGGAGGGTACTTCACGGTGTCAGAGACAATGTATAATTGATTTAGTTTGGTGACCTGAGCATCTGTCAATTTGGCTCCTTGCTTTATCAGATCAACCAGTGATAAAGGGAATAATTTCTTCTCAGTTTTGAAGTGCAGCATCTCTCTGATGGCTTCAGGGGTGACATAGAAAACAACTGAGCCTGAAGGGTCAATCACAGCCCTCTGAGTGGCGTCGTAGCATTCAGCACATAGGTAGATTAGGTCAGGAAACTGGTTGACCTGAGAGAGCTTGAAGAGAGGGAGGAAAGAATCCCAAATTCCCAATACATCTGTCCCAGTCTCATGTTTAATCTTCAATTCGTTTAACTAGTGGATGTGGTACTTGTTGTGCATTAGCATTTCTTCTGATATTTGATAATCCAAGTCTGCTAATGGTTGCCATTCCAATTCTCTCTGAGGGGCATTTAATGGAGCAATATTCAAGGCTACAGGAGCTACTGGTGCATCCATGGTTACTTTAGAGCTCTGTTTGTATGTGAACTGGTGTTAATGAACAACACAACACAGAGGAGTATTTTTGCAATATAGATGTGAATTGCAAGGAAGAGAGGGTAAATTGTAATAGCAGCAATTGAAATACTGCACCGAGGACTACTAGAGCAAATGCTCGGCCTTTGAAAAACTCTCTTCAGGGTGAATTGGTGCAGCTTGGGTTCTTAGTTCACGAATGCGCGAACCAACGGTATGATTTGTGAAAACTTGGGTAAACAAGGCTCTGCAGGGGAATTTCGACTTAACAGTTGAAAATGGAGGCTTGCCACAGGGGATTTGCCGGTAAATTATAAGCTTGCCCACTCTTTTAACTTTGTTTCCGACAATTATGGACACAACCGAGCGCAGGGGAGGTAAATTTGATAAATACCTGGTGAATTGCTTGGCAAAGTTTGCAAATGCAGGTGGGATGGAAGCGCCAGCGGTCTCCTGGTTGATTTCAGCTGGTTGGCGATGGAATTGGACGTAAAATGCATGCAAGGGGAGTAACAGTCTTTTTTGCAAAAGTAACAAAAAACATGAATTTTGGCCAAAATATAGACTTTTGGGTTATTTGGCGCCTTTTTTGGATGACGTCAGCATGACGTCATCAGGTGGGGTCAGGGTCGGATGACGTCAGCATGACGTCATCGAGTGACGTGGTGGCTTAAGAGTGGTCCATGGGGATGGTGAGGTGGCAGGCAGGTCAGAGCAGTGGCGGACGGGGGCGTTGACGCGGCGGTGATGCAGCAATGACGTGGTAATGACATTGGCGTAGCGGGTTAACGGAAACCGGAAACAGTAAGCGGTTTGATATCGCACTGCCTTATATACGGAAGCGAGATTGTCAGAGGGCGCTCCGATACGATTTGGGGGTGACGCGTGGCATAGGCCTGACGTCACCCTCTGACAAATTTTGGAAGCTATCCTTCAGATGTCGGAGCCGCTCCGATGTGCATGTGGGCCGTCGGATGAAAAAGGCCAGATCCGACGGTTGACGGATCGTTGAGATGCCAGGTCAATACAGATGCGGGCGGGGTTTAAAATAATATATTTTTTGGAAGATGCGCTCGGCGGGAACCTTTGAAGTTTGGCAAACTTATATGGTTTTCAATGTATTTTTATAAAAAACACGCATAGCGCCCAAACTTTGGGTAAAATGAAAAAGTGGGTTTTTCATGTGTTTTCGCAAATAAAGCGGGTTATGGGTGAAAATGGGATTTATTTACAAGGTTCTTTAGCAAATGAAGGGGTTAATGGTTTAGATAACTTCTGAAGGGGGAAGAGGTAGGTTTTGGGTTCTTAAACTGACCGGATGTCAATTTAATCCCTGACTGTGAACATATGGCTATAATGCCAGGGGGAAGGGATATTTATAGAATGCTTGGGGTTTATACACCATAGTGTTTATAGTAATAGGGAAAGGGTAACATAGGGGATTTAGATAATAAGAAGTTAGGGGTTAATATGAATGGAAGAGGTGAATGAGGATTGATATCACTAAGTTTATATGAAAAGAACTTAGCTTAGGGAGTAGATCAAAATGAAAAGAATTTTACACAAGAAATGTGGCTTTTAAAGGAATAAGAACCATCATAAAACCTTAAATTCTTTCATGAACACAACTAATGAAGGGATGTTAGTAATGAATGTGAAAGGGGAGAAAAGGGAGTTAGTCATGCTCCTTTGCTTTGTTGCAACATGATGGAGAAGAGGAGCTTCTCTATCCACTGATGTTTCCTTTATGTTAGACCAGCAAGGTTCAGTTGAAATGAATGACATTTCTGCAACCCCATCTACCTACCCATCTACTTGCCTAGCATTTTTTGTTTCTTCATGGAGGGTGCACTTAGACTTGCAGACCCTTATGTGCCTTTTCTTTTCTTTTGGCTTTTTCTTTTGATTCTCTATCTCAGGCTACCCTTATTGCTTCCAAGGTCCCAGATTAAGTAGTTGGGAACCTTACTTTCTCTACCTAGCTATTGGTCTGCCAAGATTAAACAGTTTGGACAGACTTCTTTCTCTATTCTACAACAGAAAATTGAAACATGGCATGATCCAGATTAGGCTGTTGGACCATCCATCCAAAATTTAGTCAACATCAAGCTTTTGTACACACCTTGTCTTCTCATGGAAATATGGGATCTTTGAATCACCAAAGCAGAGCATATTTGGAACTTTTATTTGCCAATCATGAAATATGAAACCTATTGGTATAGGTAGCTAATAGTAGGTAAAGAAACATGCTAAGAAGATCTAGAGGAAGAAGATGTACTACAGTCATTGCAACAGAGGTGGCCACCAAAGGGCCACATGTTGGAGGCTCCATCTAGAGCAGTGCCTTAAAGACAAAGTGTTGATGCATGAACCAGATGAAGTAGGTATTCGACAAGAAAAACCACCATAGGGGATGACCCATTCACATTGATAAGTGAAAAATGGTTTCTGTACATGTTAGCATGTCATGGTCATGATTTTGTAAATCATTTGTTGCATTTTAAAATGTAAAAGTGATGATGTGTTTTCCATCACTTATTAAGCAACAACGATGTCTAGTCTTATTTTGGGATGCATTTTAAACTGTGAAAGTGATGTTGTGTTTCCATCACTTGTCAAAAAAAAATATTGATTGGCCTTATTTTGTAAATAATTTGTTGCAGTGATGATGTGTTTTCCGTCACTTGTTGAAACAACAATCATATTTTGGCCTTGTTTTTATAGCTGGGGTATTGTTCCCATTTTGATGTAAACTTGACCATCGAGTATGTGTTATAAACTCGTGGCAAGTATGGGATGCTTGGGTCATTAGTTGGTCATATAAGTCAAGTATGTAATTTACAAAAACAATGTACTACAGGTTGTAGAGGTTGCAGGTGTCATCTCATCGCTTATGGATTGAAAGGACAAAGGCAAAGGAGAAGGAAGGGTGACATATGGGACTTTTGAAAGTGCAGACAAGGTACAAAAAAGTTGTAGATTATTTTTCATGCTTTTGGAGGACCAAAAGCTCCTCAGTGGGGAGGATTGATCCAGGTGGCTCTAGACACATGCAGAAGTCCAAGAGGACTCATAAAGGGTAAAAAAAATTAAAATTGTTTAGATTATACTCGAACTAGGTTCATGTTGAATATCTTGTTGTCATGATCGTGGTGGTGTGAACGGTTTGTCAAATCGAGCCCGTATGCGAAAGATATAGCTCTTAAAAGTTTGACATGACAAGGGAAAAAGCAGGGCTCATAGAGTGCCACATAGCATCCCGATCAATAGGTGGGACCCACTAAGTTGATGCTCGGAGATTCTCGGGGAGGTAAAAATTATTTTTTGTCAGAATATAACCAAGTTTATACTCAATTGTCTCAGGTTTTCATAGGGAACACTAGGTCGAGGTCAAATTCACCTTTTGATCAGCAGATTTGTAGATTCCCAGTGGAGGAGAATCTTCAAGAATCTTCAAGGAATCTTCTAGATTCCTTGGAGACTGAAATTCACCAGAGTCAGAATGCAGCCAACTTCATACTCATTTTTCTCATAATTTTTCAAGGAACCTGATGGCACAATTAGAATTTTGATCTGAGCTACAGATCTTCAGATGACCTGGAGGAGGGAATTTTTGAGGAATCTAGGGGGGATCTAAAAGATTCCTGTAGCCCTGGATTTCCACTTTCTTAGAATTTTGAAATTTGACAGTTGATTTTACACTATTCGATGCCACGAATCTAATAGTGCAATCAGATTTTCCATTTGATCATTTCATTTTTCGATCACTTTTCAAAGTGGAGTGCAGGTGTCAGCATTCAATGTGTGAGCAGTGATTTCCATGAGATTCGATGCTGCAAGATTGTTGGTACGACTGACTTCAGTAGTTTGACATCCTTTTCTTGAAATGGCCCCAAGATGTGGGGTATATGTAGTGTGTTCATGTACTTCTTTTTGCTATGAAATGCATTGTGTTGTATAGATCCCTGTTTGATGTTTGATGTGGGATCTTGTTTTCTTACTTGTTTCATGATTCCTTCTTAATGTGACGCAGAATCATCTATGAGATGTACTTCTTGTCATGTTGTTATTGAGATCCCTTTGTTGTCATGTTAATAGGATACTCATGTTGTAGCCATGTATGTTTGAATTGAGATCTCTTTGATGCCATGATTGGCGGGATGCTCATTATTGTCATATGTGCAATTATGTCATACTGATAGGAGTCCTTTCTTGAATGAGATTTCCTACGACGGAAAATCTCTTGGTGCCACTCTTGCGTGAGGGCATATTCCTTGTACGATAGAGAAAACACATGCATGTACATCATCCCTCTTTCCAACACTTAATGCAGTGGCCTACACCATCTTGACACTGGGCCGGGACACGTAGTCCCTCCTGGAAAAACTCCATTATCAACGTCTTGAGTTTTATGATGATGATGATCATGTACCTTATTCCTTAAAGCATGCATTTATGTTTCTTTATGCTATTTTAATTGAAATTCTAATCACATCACGAAAGCGAAAGATCTTGGTTAAATCTAGGAGTTGAGTCAACTCGGATCACAAGTAGCACAAGTAGGTGGATGCGGTTGTGGAAGAATACATGGACATCTTCTCCTCACCCATAGGGGTACCCTTGCATTGTGAAGTCAAACATTCAATCGATCAAACTCCTTGTGAACCTCTGCCAAATGCGACGATATATCGTCACTCCATTCTGGAGAATGAAGAGATCAAGCGAAAAATCTAGGAGTTGTTGCAAAAAGGGGACATTTGACCAAGTCCCTCACCTTGTCGGAGCCCGATTATAATGGTACAGAAGAAGGATGGAACCTGGAGGCTTTGCATTGATTATCGGGCATTAAAGAAAATCATTATCATAAACAGGTATCTAATCCCACCGATTGATGACCAGTTGGACCAACTAGGGGGCCAAGTATTTCAGCAAGATTGATTTGAGGTTTGGTTATCACCAAGTTCCAAAAGAGCACACAAATGTATGGAAGAATGCCTTTAAATCCAATGAAGGCCTTTTTAAATGGTTGGTTATGCCCTTCGAGTTGACAAATTCCCATGCTACTTTTATGAGGCTAATGGATGACATATAGCGAATATTCACCAACTCATTCGTGGTGGTTTATATGGACAACATCCTCATCTTCAAAAGAGTTGGGAAGAAGACTTGCAACACATTCGACAAGTCCTTCAAACCCTTCAACAGCACAAAATGTGTGCAGAATTTGAGAAATGCACCTTTGGCATGAGCCAAGTCCAATACTTGGGGTACATCATATATGAGTGTGGGGTGCTTGTGGACCCGACCAAGATCCAAGTCATTCAAGATTGGCTAGCCCCGATCACTCTAACAGATATTTAAATCTTTTGGGGCCTTGCAATTTTTTATCGAAGGTTCGTGTTGGGATTCTCCCATATCACTTGGCCTTTGAGTCAGATTACTAATGGCGGGGCGAAAGAAAAGTTTTCCTGGTCCAAGTCCCAATAAAAGGTGTTCGTTGAGCTGAAGTGTTGCCTCTGCTCTGCATCAGTACTGACATTGCTAGACCTGTAGAAACCATTTGAAATCGAGACAGACACCTCATACTATACTATTGGTGTAGTCCTCACCTAGCACAGGAATCTAGTGGCCTATCATAGTGAGACAATTTCTCATACAATTCAGAAGTAGCCCACCTATGATAAAGAAATGTATTCCACCGTGCCAACATTGGAAGCACTACATTCCGGGGAAGGAGACGGTCAACCACACTAATCACTGACCTCTTCAGTTTATACAGACACAGGGGAAGTTGCAGAACAATCACCATCAGAAGTGGTCTACATATCTGCAAGAACTCCACTTGAACATTAAATACAAAATGGGGAGTACCAATCATGTTGTAGACTACCTTAATTGGCCCCCAGTTGCAGCACTAACTACTATTCTTAAATCTTGTGGTGATGAGACTTATGGATGGTCGTAAATATACAAAAATGATCTAGAATTTGCCTCCACATACTAAATTCTAGTAGATGGGAAACAAGTTCCTGATTTCCAGCTCAAGGATGCATTATTATGCTACCTCGGCCACATTTTTGTTCCTTCAAGTGAGCGTCCCAAACATATTTGGGAAGCGAAGTATAGTCTGATCGCGGGACACTTTGGGGTGGAGATAATTGTGGGTTTACTACAAAATTACTTTTATTGGCCCAAACTTTGGCTTGATTTTGGTAAATATATCAGATCCTACACTACCTGCATCATCACCAATCCGTCCATCATGATGCAAGGTGTGTACACTCCTCTACCTACTCCGAGCCAACTATGGGAACCCATATCCATGGACTATATGTCTAGCCTCCCTTCTACCAAACATGGTAATGACTGTGTATTTGTGGTCTGGACAAATTTTCGAAGATGTCTATATTGGTAGCCTACAAGAAGAGTATCATAGCAGAGAACACTGCCAAACTCTTCTTTGAACAAGTATCAGTACATTTTTGTATCTCAGAGACCATTATATCATACCAGGATAGTAGGTTCCTGGGCACATTCTGGTCAAGCCTCTGGACACTATTGGAGACCAAGCTCACCAAGTCGACCGCCTTTCATCCACAAACTAATGGCCAGACGAAGGTCACCAACAGGATGATAGTGCACATACTCTGGATGTACAACTCCAAGCATCCTCAAACCTGTAATGAGAGTCTTCCATATGTGCAACATAGTTATAATAGATCTCTCCATAGCTCAATTGGTCGTAGTCCCTTTCAAGTGGGTCTAGGATTTCAACTGATGTTTCCATGCCTCAGGCAAATAATAGATAGAATCCACACATGTATCATTCAAGGTGGATAAAGAAACCAAATTTATTAAACACATCCAACACATTTAGTACCAAGTTCATGACATCCTAGAGAAGTCAAATGCCAAGTACAAGTAGTGACATGATCAACATTGGGTGCCACACAAGTTTTAGGTGCACGATCAAGTATGGTTGCATTTGGAGAAAGAACATCTTACTGGATCCCATCGGAAAATCAAACCACTCCGATATGGTCCTTACACCATTACCAAGGTTGTGGGAGATAATGATTTTGAGCTCAGCATTCCCCCATTTCTTGGTCTACACCCAGTGTTCAATGTGGACCACCTTAGACCATACTTCGCACCATTACTGGACACATCAGACATTACAAAACAAATCACACCAACAGAGTTAAATCTATACCACATCAAATATGCCACAATTGATCGGATTATGGACACATAGGTCGAGAACACTCACTAGTAGAAGATCCAACTATATCAGGTTGTCAAAGCTGGCCAACTCCTACACCAAGGCAAGTGGCTCATCAAGGACCAAGTTCAACAAAACTTTCCTCACCTCATGGAGGCTCTGCATGAAATGGGTACCATTTCTTCCTAAGGGGAGAGGAATGATCCAGGAGGGTATTGGTGTCCACCCACTTATTCCATCTAGACCTCTAGTTGGTTTCAATTGTTTCCTTGTTTATTTCAGCTATTACTATTTTTAGTAGTATTTCGGCCCTTGAACTTTCGGAGCAATTTTGACCCCAAAATGGCCTTGTTTTGAGGTCCACTACAGGAACATATCCGTTGGAAAGTCTTGCGGAAAAAACTATAGTACTTGGAGAGAACTCTACAACAAGGTATCGTACGTGCCAAACAGAGATAATATCACCAAGTTATGATCCCGGGAAGTTGGTTGCCCAACTAACCCCAACAGGGCCCATAAACTCTTGGTGTTTCATCTCCTGGGGTTAGGTTTTTGGTTGTTTAGGGTTTTCTCATGTTTTTGAATAATAAATAAGCCCTTGAGCCTCATTGTAAGAAAGTTCATAGGCATGTAGCCGCCACATCTCTTCTCAGAGATGACCTACCATCGCCCGAGCTCATCTTATTTCCATTCTATTTGTAAGCATACTTCAGTATTTTATATTAATGAAATGATGTGCTATTTATGTTGTATCTTTGTATTTATGGTTATATCTATAATTGGTTGTGTTCTTGTTTAAATTAAGATTAGTGGTATCAGACCGGAATGCTCTTTCTTTATTTTTGTTTGCATGTCCCCAACGAGATCGAGCTATAAGGTGTTAGGGTTTGAACTGGTCAAACCTTTCCAAGACAAACCTTGCAAATCCAAGAGGCCTCCCATGGCGGAAGAAAATAAGTATGAGGGGGCAAGAGATCCTATCAAAACCTTGCTCAAAGAAGCCCTCGAGCGAGAAATGAATGCGATGATGGATAACTTTTCCCAGATCCTTCAACGACTACCCAAGGTCGACGCATCTACTTCTATCATCCACTTTGGAAGCGGCACACCCTTTAATGTACAAGTTAACTTACACATTTTCATATTAGAGGGTCAGATAGATGTGGACATTGTAGATAAATGGTTAAATCTATTAGAAGAATATTTTTCTGGCCATTATTTTTCTAGCTGGTAAATGATTATTTTTTCTCTTCTCAAAGTCACCCCCCACATCAGGGACTAGTGGAAAACCTACTACGAGCAAAAGGATGAAATTATGCCCTCACTATTTTCGAACGCACCCACTTGGGATTCATTCTAGGATGCCATCAAGGAGAAGTACTACCCTGTCGATAGCTATGAGGATAAATACATAAAGTGGACCACACTGCGATAGGGAAGGGACCAAGATGTGTCAAAGTTTACCAATGCTTGTCATACCCTTTGCACAAAATTGGGTATCAAGTATTTTGAGAAACATTTGGTACTCAAGTACCGCAGCTACCAACATAGGTACATCCATGATGAGATGGAGTTCATGGACATCTCCTCACTTGGCAAAACGTATGGATACACTGTTAAGTTTGAGTAGAAGCTTAAACATAAAAAGTGATACTTTGGATCTGCCAATTCAAGGCAAGGGAAAGGTAAAATCCAAGGCGAGGTGACCCAGGATAACCTACCAAAGATGGAAGTAAAGAACAACACCACAAAGACAAAGAAGGACATGGGAAAGTGGTGTGAGTTCCATAATATCTCCACTCACAACACAAGTGAGTGTCAGGCCAAGTAGTCATTGGTGGTTGAGCTAAAGGTTTCTTAGTCTGAAGCATGTTCCGACTCTGAGTTAGAACCCTTAAAGGGGAATGAAAAAGGGAAGCAAATCCTTGTTCCGTAGCCCAGTGCCATTGTGGCCACCACCAAGATCCATAAGATTGAGCCTAAAGATCTAGAAGAGGGGAGCGCCTATTCCACTCACAGATGTGGGTGAAGTGTTTTCTGTTGTAGTTCATTGTCGATAGTAATACCTAAAGGAACCTTATTTTAGCAGAGGTCATGAAGTGGCTTGGCTTACCGACTACAACACATTCTTATTCATAGGGTGGCTTCACCAAGGATGAGATCTCTATGTCATCCAACAGTGTTGCCTTCCCTACAACATCAAGCCCTTCATGGATGAGGCACTGTGTGAAGTTTCTCCTCTTGAGGTTTGTGATGTATTATTAGGACAGTCATACTTATGGGAGTGACATGATGTATATGAGTCTAGACCTTGCTCTTTTATTATTTCTTTAGGTACTAAGTTATAGAGGATACTGAAGGTGGCCCCACCTACCGCCATATTTTTGATCTTTGCTAAGCAAAGTAGTAAGGTCATCTCCTAAACTGGGAAATTTGTTTTCTTTCTGATTTTCTCTCAAAGTAAGGGGAATTTCATAGCCACATCCATGGCCCCCAGGAAGGGTTCCTCTAAGTAGCAGAAGTAGGTGGATGCGGTTGTGGAAGAATACAAGGAGACCTTCTCCTCACCCACAGGGGTACCCTTTTATTTTCAGGTCAAGCATTCAATTGATTTGACTCCCGGAGCACCTTTGTCCAATGGATTGATATATCAATGCTCCATTCTGGAGAATGAAGAGATCAAGTAGAAAATCTAGGAGTTGTTGCAGAAAGGAGACATCTAATCAAGTTCCTCTCCTTATGGGAGCTTGATTGTGTTAGCACCCAGGTTGTTCCCTATGACTCCCAAGGGAATACGGCCGGGGTAACCACTAACCAATCTTTGGATCACTGCTTCTAGCCAAAGTGTGATCAGAGAGGGCTCTCTCTTTATGATTTGTATCTGTTATGATAGTGTTTTAGGCTAGGTATTATACACAGGTTTTGTTTATGTTTTGGTTGAAGATTTTCTTTCAGGTCTTGTGATATAATGTTCAAAGAGTCAAATATCATTGGGCAATGGAGTCTATGGCTGTAGGTGTCTAGAAACCTTGAGGTGAATTGGTGAAACTTACAGGGCCATTTGGATACTTCATACAACAAAATTTTTGATTTATAACACAAACAGGTGAAAAAACCAGTGAAAGCAATTAAGAATTTTCACTAAAGTATTTAAGTATTTCCACCAAACTAGGTATGAGAAACGGATAGATGTCTCAGGAGCAAACTTGAATCCCTGGGAATGTCTATCACTGTAAAAGATATAGTTTTAAAGTGCAGCAATTAAGAATTACACTTCATTCACTGTATCTGAGGAAAACATAGATAATAGCTCAGATTGAGTTCAGGGTAATCAGTGATTAAATCCTGGAACTATTCTTCTACTTTGCTATTAAGTGTAAAACATTTAAACAATAAAAGAGAACAAAAGACTCGAAAAACATGTAACACAGAGATTTAAGAAAGACTTATTGTTTTATGAAACACTCTGGAATCCTGCAACATTCACCATTCGTCACAATGCATCAAGGTACGCCAAGTCTTGGAAATTCCATTCACCCTTTGTATTATTTCTCTGAGAATTTTACAGCAAGTGAGATCTCCAAAATGAAAATAACAACAACCCCTTAAGCTTATGTGCGGGGTGAATATATACTTCGATTTTTACAAAAATATCTGAGTTCTTAGTTATCTCAGACTTAATATCCTCACCAACTTTGAGATATTTTTATCAGAAATTTATTACAGCATTGAATACAAAATAAAGGCGTCTTGATGTTCTGTCAGAAGATACTTTTGGCCTTTGGGAGCTGCTGAGTCGGTTGGGGACGTGCTGTTCAAAATGTGGCGAGCTGTCATCATTAGTGATGAATCACTTTTTGGATGCTTTTCAAACATTAATCCTTTTACACTTGTCTTCTGGTGAGCTGAGCTGGCAGTGGACGAATGTCTTGAAACTACCGTGGCAAAATTTGGAGCATGGCCTGCCACCAGTCCTCCTTAGGCATTTGGTGCCTCCGAATTTTAATTAGAGTCTCGTCAAGCTCTGTATATCTGAAAAAACTAGGAGGAGTTTCAAATAAATGATTTACCTCATTTTCAACAAAAAATGAGCCTTCGAGCTTAGTGTACAAGCTCTGTCCTGTTGGAGGAACTGTTTCCTCAGAAGTACTGCTGGATGCAGTGATTTGATTTTCAATGTAAGCGGCCACCCTGTTTGTAAATTGATCTCTGCTGATTAATTTTCCTGTGCTGCTCAGCAGGCTAGGCAGTCCTCTTGCTTGTAGCATTCCCATTCTGAGTTTATAATCTTCAACTTCAGTCTGTATCTCATAACTTTTTCTTTCTGCCGTCTGTACATAACCTCTGAGAGTTAGCACCTTTTTAGCCATGAGGATGGCCTCTGTTCTGTTGGTGATTCCAACGGCTGCCAGCTCCTCTTTGTCTTGCCTGTTCAAAAATTCTATCAATTGGCTAGCTTGCTCAGGTCTGTTTCCTAACACTGTCTTGGCTCTCTGGACATCTGTCTGGGCTTGTACAATTAAATCCATATGCTCATGCATTGTTTTAATGGATTTCCACTGTTTGATAATAGCTTGGGTAATTTTATTCCACAGGATTCTTTTGATTTCTGCCATAGTATTTTCCAGATTGAGCTCCTTCTCCAGGGCCTTTATTTTATCTTTTTGAGCCTTAATCTGTCTGCCCTGTTCTGCTACCGTTATCTTTGATTGGTCATATTTGGCATCTATCTCTGCCAGTTTTTCTTTTGCTTTCCTTATTTCATCCGCCTGTAGCTCCATTGCCTTGACAGCTTTGGTTAATTCTTCTATACTGGGGTGGGCATCTGTAGCTGCTATTGTACCTGCTGCTTCTGTTGTGGGGGCCACTGCTGCCCCAGAAGTTGTTGCTGTTGTGGAATCTGTTGGAGGAACTTGGAGTGTAGATCCTCCCTGTTTGTCTTGCAATGCTCCTTCCAGCTCTTTCTCTAGTTCTTGGATTCTTTGATCTTGCTGTAATAAGAGGTCAAGTTGTTCATTAACTTGCTTTTCCTTTTGCAATTCAGCTGTCTGAGGGTGTTCTGTAGGTAACAGCTTCAACCTCTTCTTCATGGCATTTAGATCATCATCTTTTTTCTTTATGAGGGCTTTTACCCCGGTTGGGTCGCTAGGGTCATGCCCTAGATCAACAATAATCTCCTCAAGAGATTTTATCCTATTGTCCTTGGCCTTAGAGGACAACCTCTCAAAATCTAGTTGAGTGTTTGTGTTCTTCAAAGATTCTTTCAGCTCATGAGCTAATGTGGCCTTCTCTACCAAGGTGGCATAGACCATCTCCCCAGTCTGCTTGTGGAGCTCAATTTGGTCCATAGGATGTATGTCTTTGGCCAGGACCTCCACCCTTGTTTTGATGAAATCTGCAGTTGTCATTGGGTGCGGCCCCTTGGGTTTGAAATGGCTGAATATCATTTTTTCCTCTTTGAAGTCGTAGACCCACATCAACCTTTCCTGCTGGGCTGGAGTGGCATCTATAAACTGTTTGTAAACCTCAGCCCTCAATAACTCATTTGCTGCCTTGATTTCTTTGAAGGTAGCCTTAGCACTTTTAAGCTTCTGGCTTTGCTGAGAAGAGGATGACACCTCCAAACCAAGCTGTAAATTCTGCTCCTGCTGAAAGGAGCTTGTCCCTGTATGTTGGCTGCCTTCCCTGTCCTTTGCTGTATCGTTCAAGACATCTTCAGTGATGTCTTCCACCTCTGGGGAATCTGCCCTTTGCCTTTTGGCCTCTGGCTGGTGGGAGGATCCACTGAGGGGAGTGGACTCTTCTCTTTGCCTTTTAGTACCCCTCTCTTCATGTGCTGGGGTCTGCAAAACTGAGGTAGTTAATGGCTCAATTTGAGGTGGCGGTGTTTGCATTAGGGGGTTTTCTGGCAGCCCAGTTTGTGGCAGAATGGTTTGTCCTTGTTGCTGCTCTGTTTGTTGTTCTGTTTGATGATCTTTTTGCTGTGACTATTGCTCTGACTGTTCCTTTTTTGCTTCATCCTCTGCATCCATTTTTCCTTTTCCTTTATCTAAGCCTGGTGCTGCTGTAGAGAGTGTCTGCGGCGCTGTCCTGGTAACTGAGGCTCCTTGTCCCACTGATTGAGGTAGTCTGAAAGGTACCTGGATCACATAGTCCAGGTCAATAGTCTTCTCAAGTTCTTTCATATTTCTAAGCATTCTTTCTTCTTCAGTTAAGCTCTCAACTAGAGTGTCCAGCTGCCATTCTTGTAAGTTGGCATACTTTTCTATGTGTGGGTAGTGGCAGTGTTTAATCCCTAGGAGTCTGTACTTAGTTCTCCTAGCAGTGATGAAACCTTGAGGGTCATAAGGGACCCATCGAAAACTGTATGACAATTTATATTTGTCCTTGAGGATCAGGTCTGCAGATTCCCATCCTTCCTTCTTGTTCATGATGAAAGGGCCCAACTCATTTTTGTAGTTAAGGTGTGCCTTTTTCTTGGAGCTGTGGAAATGGGTAAGGTCTAACTGAATCAATTGCCTGTAATACTCCAAGGCAAATAATCTCATAGGAACATACTTGGGTAGCCTGTATGGACAGAGCTCACAGCCATATACTCTGAACACAGTATGGTGTTCATATAAGTACCAATCACCTATTTTGTACTTCTTAGACAGCTGCAAAGCTTTCTTGATCTCATTAGATACTCTGGGTGGAGGGGACTTCATAAGCATGCAGGAGACTGGGTATACAAACTGGTCAACAAATTCACAGTAGGTATAGGGTGAATTTGTGATTTCATGATAGACTGAGGTCCAGAAAATGACAGATCTCCTCTCTCCTTTGTTATCCAGCCTTCTGATGTAGCATGGGAAAGCTTCAGAATGATAAAACATGAACAGGTGGTAGATATAAGCTGAGTATCTGAAGACCCCCTGTCTGTCCATTTTGCTCAATTGATCATGAATCCTATTGGCTATGAACTTAGCAAAGTTATACTTTTGGGCAGGGGGTTGGCGTGGGCTGTAAGCAGACAGCAATACGAGCATGGCTTGATCCACATGCTTACTGTTTTGGTAACCTAACACATAGGCTATCATGTCTAGTAGCAGCCTGCCTGAGTCATTGAAATGTTCATGCAGATAAGGGGGTGGCCCTGTAGGCTGGCACTCAGCTCTCATGTAGTTCCTGGTGACCTTTTGCAGCTCCTCACTGGTCATCTTGTCACCAGCTTCCAGCAAGTACCTCATGGAGAATGGGACTAGCAACTCCGTTTCATCAAACTGCAACATCTTGTTGATGGACTCAGCATTTATATAAAAAAGGATCCTCCCTGATGGAGTATTGACAGCTCTGTGCTCCAGATCATAGTTTTGAGCACATAAGTGAATGATTTCAGGGAAAACATTCACAGCTGGGAGACAGTAATAGGGCAAGTTTGACTCCCACATTCCATCTGTACCAAATCCCTCCTTATGGTCTTCCCTCAGTGTAGTGAAGGTCTTCAAAAAGTCCCTGTCCCCCTCAAAGTCATTGATGAGACAATCCTTGTCAATAAATGGCAAGGCCTCCAGTTCCTTATTGGTCTGATTCAGTGGAGTAACACTGAGGGAAGAGGATGCAGAGGCTGCCATGATTTAATCTGTATGTGTGCAGGGAGAGGTAAAAGTTTGATAAGTCTTTGAAGACTTAAGCAGTAGGAAAACTGTACACCGTGTGATGTCCTCTTCTAGTGTCAAATGGTAAGCAGGTTGGTAAAATGCTGTAAAATCTCAGGGATGTGGATTGCCTAAGGGGACGCTGCAGGGACAATGATAATTTATTAGGAAGAGTGCAGGTGGCCTGTACTTGGCAAAAGGGAACAATGCCAAGTACCTCGGGGCCAAATTTTGCAGTTTTAACCCGCGAACTGATTTCTCCAATGTCAAATTGTGGCTTAGGGATGGGGCAAGTTGCTTGGGTTTGGTTTAGGTGCTCAAGTGGAGCTGAATTAAGTGAATTTACCAGTCTTTAATGGTGAATTCTACAGAGAATTGGAATTCATGGGCAAAGTGGAAGGAAATGGCAAAATACCTGGAAAATCGACTTGGAAGCTCGCTCGCCGGGTTGTGGCGACTTGGTGCCGTCGAATTCTGAACTTTTAATGGTCGGATTGTCGAATTTGATGGCTGAGTGAGAGGTTTCGCAGCATCTGTTGGCAACGGCTAGTTTCTCTTTCGCATGAAAATGAGCGAAAACGACTCATTTAGTCGTTTAAATCGTTAAATTTGACAAAAGTGTGCATTTTGGCGCTTTTCCGCCGATGACGTCAGCATGACGTCATGGCGGGGCCCAGGTACGGAGGTGACGTGGCGGCTGAGGTGTTCGCCAGGGTGGCAGGACACGGTGGCGGGCGGGTACAGTGGCGGGTCCGCGTGGAGGGCCACGGGACGCTGGGGCGGGTACCGGCGAGGTGACGTCAGGGTGACGTGCAACTGACGTGGGAGGAAAGTGGTATTAGGGGTGGCGGTAAGCGGGTTCCCCGCACCACCTTTGGGCAAAGGCGGTAATGGGGAGGGGGGCTCCGAACAACCCCGCCGCCTGCCACGCGTCCCCTGTACGGGATGGGCGAAACCACTTTCCCCGGACGCTAAAGGTCGGCAGGTCGGGGAGTGAAAATGACCGCCCACCTTTAGATCTGGGCGACGGAGATCTGACGACTGGCGAGCCTTCCGACTGGTCGAGCATGTTGGGGAGGGGTCCCGCCAGCGTAATAAAATATTCAATTTAATAATTGGGCGGAGGACTATAGGAAAGTGGGTTTTCCGCAGTTTTTGGGTTTTTTGAGCTTTTTCAAGGGTTTTTATGGGAAAACGGGGTTTTTGTGCGTTTTCAGCAGAGAGACGGTGAGGGTTGAGGGAGAGGATTTCTGCTCATAACCAGAGGTCAGAGCACATCCAAGACAAGGTTGACCACAGTCCCAGGTGAACTGAAGTCCCCTTAGACCATTTACTTGGCTATAATACCAAAAGGAGAATATGTAGATAATGCTGGGATTTATAGACCTTGGTGTTAGTAATATTAGGAAAAAAAAAGGTGATATAAGGGATTTATATAGTAGGGTTAGTGTTAGTTATGGAGGAAGGGGTAAGTGGATGTGGAAACCATTGAGTTTATGTGAAACAAGCTTGGTTTCAAGAGTAGATCAAAATGAAAAGATTTTTAGACAAGAAATGTGGCTTTTAAAGATTAAGAACCACCATGAAAACTTAGTTTTTTCCATGAATCTCAGGCTAGTGAGGGAATGTTAGAAATGAAATTGGAGGGGAGTGAGGGAAATTAGTCATGCTCCCAGCTGTAATCTTTTGCCTTGCTGCCCACCATCACCAATCTTGCAATGATAGGGATAACCTTTCTGCAACCCCAGCTACCTACCCAGCTACTTGCCTAGCATTTTATTTCTTCTTGGAGGGTGCATTTGGACTTGCAGACCCTTACTTGCCTTTTCTTTTCCTTGGCTTTTTCTTTTGCTCTTTCTATCTACTTCTACCCTTATCTCTTCCAAGGTCCCAGATTAAGCTGTTGGGATCCTTTTCTTCTCTACCTAAACTAGTTGTCTGCCAAGATTAAACAGTTTGGACAGACTTCTTTCTCTAGTCTACAACACAAAATTGAACACATGGCATGATCCAGATTAGACTGTTGGATCATCCATCAAAATTTGAAATAAGGTCATCAACATTTGAAACACTTTACACACCTTCTTGCTCTTTAGCAAATATGGGATCTTTGTGAACTCAAAGTAGAGCATATTTGGACTTTCTCTTGCCAATCATGAAATATGAAACCTATTGGTATAGGTATCCAACAGTGGCTCCACATGGGGATGGTTTTTCTTTTGAAAGACCAAGAACAGCAGGTCAGATTGCCTTGTTCCTTAGCTGCCCATACCAATCTTTGAACTTTACTGCATTAATGTGTCAAAATTGTGTGCTTCTTTCTTGGAAGACCTCTGATTCTATTTGCCTCTTGCTGTTTGGTGAATCACTTAGGAAACTGCATTTTTACAATCTAAAATAGACATAATATGTACATCTGCATATATACAAGGGAACCTGATGTTGCAATCATGGGAAATAGTCAAAATAATGCTTCAGCATCCTGCCATTGACAGGACCTTCATCCAAGTCAGTTTCAGTCAGACTCTTGAGGAAGTAAGTGTTGTTACCTTGCACTGCTTGGACAGCAAATGGTCCTCTCCATAAAGAATCAAATTTTCCATGTTTTCCTTTCTCTTCTCTTCTCGCATCCCACTTTAAAACTTTGTCCCCCACATTGAAATCTTCTGCTTTGGTTCTTCTATCAAAGGCCTTTTTCAGTTTCTCTTGTAATGTCTGCACTCTGCTGAAAACTTGTTCTCTGGTCTGCTGTAAACAAATTATCTGATTGATCCTCCTTTGCATATCATTTGGCTCTGCTTGACTTTCTTGCAGAAGCTTCATAACCGGTACTCCTAGTGATGATGGAAACTTGGCCTCTAGTCCATAGACTAACTCATATGGGCTGGTCCCAATTGATCTTTTTGTTGTTAGTCTGTCTGCCCATAAAGCATTGACTAGTTTCTTATGCCAGTTCTTTTTGTTCTATTCTAGCACCTTCTTTATGATATTTATTAAACTTTTGTTTGATGATTCAGTGAGGCCATTTCCTTGAGGATAGTAAGCAGTAGAATGACCCAAAGTAATGTGAAATTTGTGGCAGAAGTTCACCATTTTCTTGGATCTGAAGGCAGCAGCATTGTCTGTTATTATCTTGTCCGGACAGCCAAATCTAGCTAGTATATTGTTTTCCAAAAACTGAATGATTACTGAATCATTTGCTTGTCTGCATGGGGTAGCTTCAATCCACTTAGTGAATTAGTCTGTGGCTGTTAAAATCCATCTGTGTTGGCTTGAAGATGAAGGATGAATTTCCCCAATGAAATCCAAGCCCCATTGTTGAAAAGGTCTCTCCGTTGCAATGGGTCTTAAGGGAAGTGGCAGCAACTGTCTTTTGCCTTCAAACAGTTGGCATTTGTGGCATGAGGCTGTGAATTTCTTCACATCAGAGAACATGATGGGCCAGTAATAACCAGCCCTCAATATCTTGTCCACAGTGGACTTCCAGTACAAATGTCCACCACAGTCTCCAGCATGGAAATCTTGCATGATTTTGTTAGTTTCATTCTCCATTAGACAGTGCAGCAATATTCCTTCATGGTTTTTCCAAAGTAAATTTCCATCCATCACACAAAATCTAGATGTTTTCATTTTTAGGAACCTACACTTAGTTCTGGACAGTCCTGGGGGAGCACACAGGTTTTGTAACACATAGCAGATATCAGAGTACCAAGGAGATTGTTCAAAGGCTACATTGATCTTTGGAGTCGCCAGCTCTGTTTCACTGTCCAGTTGATTGATATCTAAGGCTTGGAAATTTGCTTCTGTCATTAATTTGGCCAAACCTTGCCCTTTTATCAGCTTAGTAGGTTTTATTTCAATGTCAAATTCTAGTATATTGGCAATCCATTTTCCTCTCCTGCCCTCTAAGTTTTCTTGGGTGAGAATGTCTTTGACAATAGGACTTGGTACGTAAGCCACAACATGGGAGTAAAGGATGTAAATCCTAAAGTCTTTAATAGCTTTGATCAAAGCATAGGCTTGTTTCTCCATAATTTGGTACTTTAGAGGGGCATCTCTAAGAGCTCTGCTGAAGAAGGCAATAGGTTTCTCATTCCCTTGGTCATCTTTCTGTAATAAAACAGCAGCAATAGTATGTTGGGAGGCAAAGGAGAAAATGATAAAGTCTCTGTCAAACTGTGGATTGGTTAACACTGGGGTTTGAGTCAAGGCCAATTTTATGCTTTCAAAGGCTTGTTTTGCTTCAACAGTCCATTTGACTTTTGAATCTTCCTTCAGCATATTGTTTAGTAATCTGATTAATTCTGCTAAATTAGGGATAAACCTTCTTAAAAAGTTGATTTTCCCTAAGAATCCTTGCAACTCCTTGACATTCCTTGGGTGAGGCATTTGTAGGATAGCTTGTATCCTGTCCGGATCAATTCTTATGCCATCTTTTGAAATAATGTGCCCTAAGAGTTTCCCTTCTTCCAAGCCAAATAATGACTTCTTGGGGTTTAAGGAAATACCATATTTCCTGCATGTTATGAAAATCTGTCTCAAATGTTTCAAGTGTTCTTGGTCAGATTTTGAAAAGGGTGTAAGATCATCTAAGTAAATGACCAAGAAGTCATGAATCTCTTTTGCAAAAGCAATGTCCATTGCTCTTTGAAACGTTGCCCCTGCGTTTTTCAATCCAAAGGGCATTTTCACATACTTGAAAGTTCCCCATGGGGTTGTAAATGCAGTTTTGTCTTGATCATCAGGATGCACTAGGATTTGATTGAAGCCTGAGAATCCATCAAGCAATGATATCCTTGAAGCCCCTACTACTCTTTGAAGAATGTGATCCATTTTGGGTAAAGGGTAGTTATCTTTGAGTGATACTTGATTCAAATTCCTTAAGTCTACACAAAGTCTAATCTCACCAGTTTTCTTTCTTGTAGGGACCAAATTTGAAATCCACTCAGAGAACCTGATTGGTGCTATGATACCGGCTTTGAACATTTTATGTAATTCTTTTTCAATGGAAGGAAGGAGCACAGGATTGATCCTTCTCAATTTCTGTTTGAATGGTTTTTGATTAGGCTTGAGGGGAATGGTGTGCTGGATGACAGAGGTATCATAAGACTTTAGATCCTCATATCCCCAAGCAAAAACATCTTGAAATTCTTTAAAGAGATCAATGTATTTGGGCTTTTGATCAGGGGGCAAAGAGGCAGATAGCTTTATTATTTTAGGCTTGTCAGTGGTACCAATGTTGCATTCTTCAATTGCTGCATCTAATGGCTGCATTTTTGGTTTCCTGGGGACATCATTTGAATCAAAAATGTCTTCTAATGGGGTAAGGCCTACTGGAAGGAAATTGTCTTTGAATTGTAGGATTTCAGCTTCGGCGTTGCTCATCTCTTCACAGTCAATTTGGTGAATTTGCTGAATGTTTTCATTGCTGAAAATGGTTGGACTCAGTAATTGTTTTGCTGTTCTAGGTGACATTGGGTGAGCAGACTGTTGAAACTGTATTTGTGACGGACTTGCTCCATCAAGTATTTGTGATTGACTTGCTCCATCAATGTCAATATTTAATCCTGTGAACTCTTGTTGCAAGGTTAAAAAATTGTTTATTTGCATGTCATCCTCAAATACTTGCCATTCTTTGACATTGTTTGGAATAGAGGGTCTGTATTTGACCTCGGCTGTGAAACAGTTATTGGGTTCTAATGGGAATTTGAAGGTGCTGGCAAACGTTGCCAAGCTGTGTGCATGGAGATTGTGGCCCCTTGAAATTTTTGTGATAACAAACTCAGAGAAAGTCTCTAAAATTTCATTTACAGCAGATCTGTAGGACCTCAATCTTTTGTCATTGGTGACAAAGTTTCCTTTCACTTGTTGAATTACTAGATCAGAGTCTCCCATGATGGAGAGTTTAGGAGCTTGTAGTGATTTTGCTAGCTTTAGGCCCAGCAACAGAGCTTCGTATTCTGCCATATTGTTAGTGCATCTAAAATTCAATCTATAAGCCCTGCCTTCTGCATAGTCTTTCTCTTTGTTATGTATCCACACTCCAGCTCCTGCCCCTAACTTGTTAACTGAGCCATCAAATTCTAGGACCCACAGGATGTCTTGCTGAACAGGAGATTTAAAATTATGTTCATGGGGTGGCAATGTGAGCATGAGTTGGGGTTTCTTTTCCCATTTGTTTTCTAGGACAATTTCATCACTTTTTGGCAATCTTTGACAACTAGAGGAGGGATACTGTGTATTGTTGGGCTGATTGATGTTTGGCAGGTGATACTTGTTTGATCAATGTTTTGTTCTTGTATGAGTGTTTCGGTCCTAATGTCATTGTTTGAGAGGCTTGTGCTGTCATTAAAGAGGATGAAGGAGTCTATGTCCGAATGGACAGCATATATTGGGAAGTTTTGAGGCTTTTCTTCACTGCTGACCATATACTTCATGAGTGTTTCCCTGTACAGTCTTTTTGGTTGCCCAAAGACAGAGATAGTGGCATATGACATATCTAATTGCAGGGAGCCTTGGAGCTTGGCTCCCCATGATCTTGATAACAGCATCCCATATTTGGGTGGGATATCAGCGACTACAACATCCATTAGAATGGTTTTGTTGGGATATTGAACCAGAGACACACATAAATCTTTTATTAGGCCTAAACATTTGACTTGGCTAGAATCAAAAGAAAATAGGTCTTTGTATGGTCTTGTTATATCCAAGTTCAATCTTTCCATGACTGCTTTTGGCATAAGGTTGTGAGAGGCGCCTGAGTCGAACATTGCATTATGTAGTATTTTATCATGAACATGCAGGCTGACATAAAAAGGTAAGACCCCTGTGACTATTGTTTTTCCATCTACCTCTGGGCCAAACAGTAATTCTGGAGTGTCATCTAGCACATTTACATCATCTTTGCTAGTAGTGAGTTGAAGGGATTTTTTGATCTGTTGTTTGTATATGTCATGCTTGGCTAGCTCTGAGAGAGGAATTGCTATTTTTAGCTTGCCAATCTCTGTGCCTAGGTCAAAAGGTTTGTCAACTTGGGTTTTAGAGTCACGGATACCAGTCTTTTCTTTGTTCATTAAATCTTCTTGTTGGATTTCATCTTGATTTTGAGACCTGCCCCTTTTACTCATGTCTTGAGGGGTAAAATTTGAATCAGGGTGAGGGGACGAAGTTGCCACGGGCTGTTGTAGTGGGGACAGCAGTTCAGTAACCTCCTCAACTACAATTTCTTCTGCAGGCAAGTTTATTTTGTCATTAGGTTCTGTGACCATGGTTTCTTTAGACCTCTGTTTATCCTTTATCTTGTCGGGCTGGTTTACATTCACAGTCCTACTCCTCAGTTTATACTGTTTATGGTCTTCATAGACAGCAGTATCATATCCTTGTTTAAAGTCAAAGGATTCTCCTGATTTAGTTTGGAATGTTTTGCTTTCATCCTCCTCATGGTCTTCTTGTGTTAGGAAAACATGGCTTTTACCATCCAGACCCATTAAGTTGATTTCAGGATCTTCATTGAGCTGATTGGCTGTGGAAGTTTCTGCATAGTTTTCTTGAAAAGGGGGTCTAATGTCTTGGTCAGCACTTGTCTTTCCTATGTTTGGGTTCTGAGGTATCCTAAAATTCGGGTTTCTAGGAGGGTTGCTTTGTGATGCCTCCCATGATGATTTTCTTTCAACTGATTCCACTCTTTCACCCAATCTTTTCATGCTGTTTAGTATTGCATCCAACTTTCGATCAAAACCTGAGGGTTCTTCTCTGAAGCCAGTCTTCTTTTCCAACTTTGCCCTGTTTCTTTTGGCAATTAGGTTAGCCTCTACAGTGACTGCAACCCTTTGAGCTTCTGCAAGGGTGGGGGGGTCTCTTTCTTTCAATTGATAGGCCATATCAGAATCAAAACCGTCAGGGAAGTTATACAGGGCCAAATCAGGAGGGGGCCTTAAGTTCTGTGGGATAGCATTATATACATTGTTAAACCTAGCACAATATTCCAACACTGTTTCTTGGGGACCTCTTTTAATAGTGTTGTATTCACCAAGTATGTGGAGAGGATCTTTCTTCTTCTCCCATCTCTCAGTAAAGGCTTCGTAAAGCTGATCAGGTGTTGCAATGGAGTTTGCATTGAGGGATCTGAACCAAGTTCTAACATCCCCAGTTAAGCTTTGAACAAAAATTCTCATCCTGACACTGTTATCATCTATTTCATAGGTCTCAAAGTGGTCTTGCATCTTCTTAGCATGCTGGACAGCTGTCAAAGGGCCATGGGAGTCAAAAAATGAGATTTTGGTTTGGTAGTCTTGGGGTAGAGCTGGAGCATTAGCTGGTATCTGCAGAGGTGCATACCTGTTGGCCATGTTTATGGGATTTACAGGGTTGATAGGAATAAATGGGACAACAGGGATTACTGGTGTAACAGGGTTAATGGGATGGGTAACAAATGGGGAACTGGTTGAAAGAGTATGTGCAGTGGGTGAAGATGTAAGAGGAGGACTTTGAGATGTTGATGATGAACTAGGGGAACTAGGAGTGGACCGGAAATGAACTTTGCAGGGTGTGGGAATGCAGATAGGCTGATCTGAAATTATATCTGACTCAGTAGGCTTCTCCTGCTTTTGCTGTCTCCTAATGTTCTTTGGAATGATATTTGGATTATCAACAATGATAGGTTGATTAGGGTCAGGGTTTGCCCTAGTGTGCCTTGGGTTTCTTTTGGGAGCCAGCTTCTAATTTCTTTTGAATTTGTACAAGAAGTTTATATATGCAAGGACTGGATGTGAATTTTGGAATGGCTATATATGTTCCAAAGCTGGGATGAAGATTCCCTAATTAGCTCTTCCCTAAAGCTGTCCCTGTATTACAGAAACAGTTCTAAGGCCTCTTGGCTAGTTTCAGGCTTGATGGTAGCTTTGGAAGATAGATAGTAATTGAAAAATCTTAAGAAGTCCCCAGCGGAGTCGCCAGTTATGTTAGCACCCAGGTTGTTCCCTATGACTCCCAAGGGAATACGGCCGGGGTAACCACTAACCAATCTTTGGATCACTGCTTCTAGCCAAAGTGTGATCAGAGAGGGATCTCTCTTTATGATTTGTATCTGTTATGATAGTGTTTTAGGCTAGGTATTATACACAGGTTTTGTTTATGTTTTGGTTGAAGATTTTCTTTCAGGTCTTGTGATATAATGTTCAAAGAGTCAAATATCATTGGGCAATGGAGTCTATGGCTGTAGGTGTCTAGAAACCTTGAGGTGAATTGGTGAAACTTATAGGGCCATTTGGATACTTCATACAACAAAAATTTTTATTTATAACACAAACAGGTGAAAATACCAGTGAAAGCAATTAAGAATTTTCACTAAAGTATTTAAGTATTTCCACCAAACTAGGTATGAGAAACGGATAGATGTCTCAGGAGCAAACTTGAATCCCTGGGAATGTCTATCACTGTAAAAGATATAGTTTTAAAGTGCAACAATTAAGAATTACACTTCATTCACTGTATCTGAGGAAAACATAGATAATAGCTCAGATTGAGTTCAGGGTAATCAGTGATTAAATCCTGGAACTATTCTTCTACTTTGCTATTAAGTGTAAAACATTTAAACAATAAAAGAGAACAAAAGACTCGAAAAACATGTAACACAGAGATTTAAGAAAGACTTATTGTTTTATGAAACACTCTGGAATCCTGCAACATTCACCATTCGTCACAATGCATCAAGGTACGCCAAGTCTTGGAAATTCCATTCACCCTTTGTATTATTTCTCTGAGAATTTTACAGCAAGTGAGATCTCCAAAATGAAAATAACAACAACCCCTTAAGCTTATGTGCGGGGTGAATATATACTTCGATTTTTACAAAAATATCTGAGTTCTTAGTTATCTCAGACTTAATATCCTTACCAACTTTGAGATATTTTTATCAGAAATTTATTACAGCATTGAATACAAAATAAAGGCGTCTTGATGTTCTGTCAGAAGATACTTTTGGCCTTTGGGAGCTGCTGAGTCGATTGGGGACGTGCTGTTCAAAATGTGGCGAGCTGTCATCATTAGTGATGAATCACTTTTTGGATGCTTTTCAAACATTAATCCTTTTACACTTGTCTTCTGGTGAGCTGAGCTGGCAGTGGACGAATGTCTTGAAACTACCGTGGCAAAATTTGGAGCATGGCCTGCCACCAGTCCTCCTTAGGCATTTGGTGCCTCCGAATTTTAATTAGAGTCTCGTCAAGCTCTGTATATCTGAAAAAACTAGGAGGAGTTTCAAATAAATGATTTACCTCATTTTCAACAAAAAATGAGCCTTCGAGCTTAGTGTACAAGCTCTGTCCTGTTGGAGGAACTGTTTCCTCAGAAGTACTGCTGGATGCAGTGATTTGATTTTCAATGTAAGCGGCCACCCTGTTTGTAAATTGATCTCTGCTGATTAATTTTCCTGTGCTGCTCATCAGGCTAGGCAGTCCTCTTGCTTGTAGCATTCCCATTCTGAGTTTATAATCTTCAACTTCAGTCTGTATCTCATAACTTTTTCTTTCTACCGTCTGTACATAACCTCTGAGAGTTAGCACCTTTTTAGCCATGAGGATGGCCTCTGTTCTGTTGGTGATTCCAACGGCTGCCAGCTCCTCTTTGTCTTGCCTGTTCAAAAATTCTATCAATTGGCTAGCTTGCTCAGGTCTGTTTCCTAACACTGTCTTGGCTCTCTGGACATCTGTCTGGGCTTGTACAATTAAATCCATATGCTCATGCATTGTTTTAATGGATTTCCACTGTTTGATAATAGCTTGGGTAATTTTATTCCACAGGATTCTTTTGATTTCTGCCATAGTATTTTCCAGATTGAGCTCCTTCTCCAGGGCCTTTATTTTATCTTTTTGAGCCTTAATCTGTCTGCCCTGTTCTGCTACCGTTATCTTTGATTGGTCATATTTGGCATCTATCTCTGCCAGTTTTTCTTTTGCTTTCCTTATTTCATCCGCCTGTAGCTCCATTGCCTTGACAGCTTTGGTTAATTCTTCTATACTGGGGTGGGCATCTGTAGCTGCTGTTGTACCTGCTGCTTCTGTTGTGGGGGCCACTGCTGCCCCAGAAGTTGTTGCTGTTGTGGAATCTGTTGGAGGAACTTGGAGTGTAGATCCTCCCTGTTTGTCTTGCAATGCTCCTTCCAGCTCTTTCTCTAGTTCTTGGATTCTTTGATCTTGCTGTAATAAGAGGTCAAGTTGTTCATTAACTTGCTTTTCCTTTTTCAATTCAGCTGTCTGAGGGTGTTCTGTAGGTAACAGCTTCAACCTCTTCTTCATGGCATTTAGATCATCATCCTTTTTCTTTATGAGGGCTTTTACCCCGATTGGGTCGCTAGGGTCATGCCCTAGATCAACAATAATCTCCTCAAGAGATTTTATCCTATTGTCCTTGGCCTTAGAGGACAACCTCTCAAAATCTAGTTGAGTGTTTGTGTTCTTCAAAGATTCTTTCAGCTCATGAGCTAATGTGGCCTTCTCTACCAAGGTGGCATAGACCATCTCCCCAGTCTGCTTGTGGAGCTCAATTTGGTCCATAGGATGTATGTCTTTGGCCAGGACCTCCACCCTTGTTTTGATGAAATCTGCAGTTGTCATTGGGTGCGGCCCCTTGGGTTTGAAATGGCTGAATATCATTTTTTCCTCTTTGAAGTCGTAGACCGACATCAACCTTTCCTGCTGGGCTGGAGTGGCATCTATAAACTGTTTGTAAACCTCAGCCCTCAATAACTCATTTGCTGCCTTGATTTCTTTGAAGGTAGCCTTAGCACTTTTAAGCTTCTGGCTTTGCTGAGAAGAGGATGACACCTCCAAACCAAGCTGTAAATTCTGCTCCTGTTGAAAGGAGCTTGTCCCTGTATGTTGGCTGCCTTCCCTGTCCTTTGCTGTATCGTTCAAGACATCTTCAGTGATGTCTTCCACCTCTGGGGAATCTGCCCTTTGCCTTTTGGCCTCTGGCTGGTGGGAGGATCCACTGAGGGGAGTGGACTCTTCTCTTTGCCTTTTAGTACCCCTCTCTTCATGTGTTGGGGTCTGCAAAACTGAGGTAGTTAATGGCTCAATTTGAGGTGGCGGTGTTTGCATTAGGGGGTTTTCTGGCAGCCCAGTTTGTGGCAGAATGGTTTGTCCTTGTTGCTGCTCTGTTTGTTGTTCTGTTTGATGATCTTTTTGCTGTGACTGTTGCTCTGACTGTTCCTTTTTTGCTTCATCCTCTGCATCCATTTTTCCTTTTCCTTTATCTAAGCCTGGTGCTGCTGTAGAGAGTGTCTGCGGCGCTGTCCTGGTAACTGAGGCTCCTTGTCCCACTGATTGAGGTAGTCTGAAAGGTACCTGGATCACATAGTCCAGGTCAATAGTCTTCTCAAGTTCTTTCATATTTCTAAGCATTCTTTCTTCTTCAGTTAAGCTCTCAACTAGAGTGTCCAGCTGCCATTCTTGTAAGTTGGCATACTTTTCTATGTGTGGGTAGTGGCAGTGTTTAATCCCTAGGAGTCTGTACTTAGTTCTCCTAGCAGTGATGAAACCTTGAGGGTCATAAGGGACCCATCGAAAACTGTATGACAATTTATATTTGTCCTTGAGGATCAGGTCTGCAGATTCCCATCCTTCCTTCTTGTTCATGATGAAAGGGCCCAACTCATTTTTGTAGTTAAGGTGTGCCTTTTTCTTGGAGCTGTGGAAATCGGTAAGGTCTGACTGAATCAATTGCCTGTAATACTCCAAGGCAAATAATCTCATAGGAACATACTTGGGTAGCCTGTATGGACAGAGCTCACAGCCATATACTCTGAACACAGTATGGTGTTCATATAAGTACCAATCACCTATTTTGTACTTCTTAGACAGCTGCAAAGCTTTCTTGATCTCATTAGATACTCTGGGTGGAGGGGACTTCATAAGCATGCAGGAGACTGGGTATACAAACTGGTCAACAAATTCACAGTAGGTATAGGGTGAATTTGTGATTTCATGATAGACTGAGGTCCAGAAAATGACAGATCTCCTCTCTCCTTTGTTATCCAGCCTTCTGATGTAGCATGGGAAAGCTTTAGAATGATAAAACATGAACAGGTGGTAGATATAAGCTGAGTATCTGAAGACCCCCTGTCTGTCCATTTTGCTCAATTGATCATGAATCCTATTGGCTATGAACTTAGCAAAGTTATACTTTCGGGCAGGGGGTTGGCGTGGGCTGTAAGCAGACAGCAATATGAGCATGGCTTGATCCACATGCTTACTGTTTTGGTAACCTAACACATAGGCTATCATGTCTAGTAGCAGCCTGCCTGAGTCATTGAAATGTTCATGCAGATAAGGGGGTGGCCCTGTAGGCTGGCACTCAGCTCTCATGTAGTTCCTGGTGACCTTTTGCAGCTCCTCACTGGTCATCTTGTCACCAGCTTCCAGCAAGTACCTCATGGAGAATGGGACTAGCAACTCCGTTTGATCAAACTGCAACATCTTGTTGATGGACTCAGCATTTATATAAAAAAGGATCCTCCCTGATGGAGTATTGACAGCTCTGTGCTCCAGATCATAGTTTTGAGCACATAAGTGAATGATTTCAGGGAAAACATTCACAGCTGGGAGACAGTAATAGGGCAGGATTGACTCCCACATTCCATCTGTACCAAATCCCTCCTTATGGTCTTCCCTCAGTGTAGTGAAGGTCTTCAAAAAGTCCCTGTCCCCCTCAAAGTCATTGATGAGACAATCCTTGTCAATAAATGGCAAGGCCTCCAGTTCCTTATTGGTCTGATTCAGTGGAGTAACACTGAGGGAAGAGGATGCAGAGGCTGCCATGATTTAATCTGTATGTGTGCAGGGAGAGGTAAAAGTTTGATAAGTCTTTGAAGACTTAAGCAGCAGGAAAACTGTACACCGTGTGATGTCCTCTTCTAGTGTCAAATGGTAAGCAGGTTGGTAAAATGCTGTAAAATCTCAGGGATGTGGATTGCCTAAGGGGACGCTGCAGGGACAATGATAATTTATTAGGAAGAGTGTAGGTGGCCTGTACTTGGCAAAAGGGAACAATGCCAAGTACCTCGGGGGCAAATTTTGCAGTTTTAACCCGCGAACTGATTTCTCCAATGTCAAATTGTGGCTTAGGGATGGGGCAAGTTGCTTGGGTTTGGTTTAGGTGCTCAGGTGGAGCTGAATTAAGTGAATTTACCAGTCTTTAATGGTGAATTCTACAGAGAATTGGAATTCATGGGCAAAGTGGAAGGAAATGGCAAAATACCTGGAAAATCGACTTGGAAGCTTGCTCGCCGGGTTGTGGCGACTTGGTGCCGTCGAATTCTGAACTTTGAATGGTCGGATTGTCGAATTTGATGGCTGAGTGAGAGGTTTCGCAGCATCTGTTGGCAACGGCTAGTTTCTCTTTCGCATGAAAATGAGCGAAAACGACTCATTTAGTCGTTTAAATCGTTAAATTTGACAAAAGTGTGCATTTTGGCGCTTTTCCGCCGATGACGTTAGCATGACGTCATGGCGGGGCCCAGGTACGGAGGTGACGTGGCGGCTGAGGTGTTCGCCAGGGTGGCAGGACACGGTGGCGGGCGGGTACAGTGGCGGGTCCGCGTGGAGGGCCACGGGATGCTGGGGCGGGTACCGGCGAGGTGACGTCAGGGTGACGTGCAACTGACGTGGGAGGAAAGTGGTATTAGGGGTGGCGGTAAGCGGGTTCCCCGCACCACCTTTGGGCAAAGGCGGTAATGGGGAGGGGGGCTCCGAACAACCCCGCCGCCTGCCACGCGTCCCCTGTACGGGATGGGCGAAACCACTTTCCCCGGACGCTAAAGGTCGGCAGGTCGGGGAGTGAAAATGACCGCCCACCTTTAGATCTGGGCGACGGAGATCTGACGACTGGCGGGCCTTCCGACTGGTCGAGCATGTTGGGGAGGGGTCCCGCCAGCGTAATAAAATATTCAATTTAATAATTGGGTGGAGGACTATAGGAAAGTGGGTTTTCCGCAGTTTTTGGGTTTTTTGAGCTTTTTCAAGGGTTTTTATGGGAAAACGGGGTTTTTGTGCGTTTTCAGCAGAGAGACGGTGAGGGTTGAGGGAGAGGATTTCTGCTCATAACCAGAGGTCAGAGCACATCCAAGACAAGGTTGACCACAGTCCCAGGTGAACTGAAGTCCCCTTAGACCATTTACTTGGCTATAATACCAAAAGGAGAATATGTAGATAATGCTGGGATTTATACACCTTGGTGTTAGTAATATTAGGAAAAAAAAGGTGATATAAGGGATTTATATAGTAGGGTTAGTGTTAGTTATGGAGGAAGGGGTAAGTGGATGTGGAAACCATTGAGTTTATGTGAAACAAGCTTGGTTTCAAGAGTAGATCAAAATGAAAAGATTTTTATACAAGAAATGTGGCTTTTAAAGATTAAGAACCACCATGAAAACTTAGTTTTTTCCATGAATCTCAGGCTAGTGAGGGAATGTTAGAAATGAAATTGGAGGGGAGTGAGGGAAATTAGTCATGCTCCCAGCTGTAATCTTTTGCCTTGCTGCCCACCATCACCAATCTTGCAATGATAGGGATAACCTTTCTGCAACCCCAGCTACCTACCCAGCTACTTGCCTAGCATTTTATTTCTTCTTGGAGGGTGCATTTGGATTTGCAGACCCTTACTTGCCTTTTCTTTTCCTTGGCTTTTTCTTTTGCTCTTTCTATCTACTTCTACCCTTATCTCTTCCAAGGTCCCAGATTAAGCTGTTGGGATCCTTTTCTTCTCTACCTAAACTAGTTGTCTGCCAAGATTAAACAGTTTGGACAGACTTCTTTCTCTAGTCTACAACACAAAATTGAACACATGGCATGATCCAGATTAGACTGTTGGATCATCCATCAAAATTTGAAATAAGGTCATCAACATTTGAAACACTTTACACACCTTCTTGCTCTTTAGCAAATATGGGATCTTTGTGAACTCAAAGCAGAGCATATTTGGACTTTCTCTTGCCAATCATGAAATATGAAACCTATTGGTATAGGTATCCAACAGATTGTACTAGTACAAAAGAAGTATGGAACCTGGAGGCTTTGCATTGATTATTAGGTATTAAACAAAATCACTGTCAGGAACAAGTATCCAATCCCATGGATTGATGAATTGTTGGACCAACTAAAGGGGGCCAAGTATTTGAACAAGATCAATCTGAAGTTTGGTTATCACTAGGTTCTAATAAAGCCCACAAATGTATGGAAGACTAACTTTAAATCGAAGGAAGGTATTTTTGAATGGTTGGTTATTCCCTTCAAGTTGAAAAATGTCCCCACTACGTTGATGAGGCTAATGGATGAATTATTATGGCTTCACCAACTCATTCATGGTGGTTTATCTGGATGACATCCTCATATTCAACAAGAGTTGGGAAGAACACTTGCAACACATTTGGCAGCTCATTCAAACCCTTTGGCAACACAAATTGTGTGCCAACTTGGAGAAATGCACCTTTGGCATGAGACAAGTTCAATACTTGGGGTGCATAATAGATGAGCATGGCATGCATGTGGACTCGAACAAGATCCAAGTCATTCAGGATTAGCCAGCCCTAACCACTCTAATGGCGCTTTGTAGCCTTTTGGGCCTTGCAATTTTTTATCGGAGGTTCATGTTGGGATACTCCCATATCACTTGGCCTTTGAGTAAGATTACTAAGGGTGGGATGAAAGAAAATTTTTCCTGGTCTGAGTCCCAACAGCAGGAATCCATTGATTTCAAGCACTGCCTCTGCTCTGCTCTGGCACTCACACTTCCAGACCTACAACAACCATTTGAAATTGAGACAGATGCCTCAGACTATGCTTTTATTGTAGTCCTCACCCAACACAAGATTCCAATGGCCTACCCCACCTATGATAAAGAAATGTATTCCATCATGAAGGCTTGACGACAATGGAAGAACTACATTCTAGGGAAGGAGACAGTCATCCACATTGATCATTGATCTCATCAATTTATACAAACACAAGGGAAGTTGTAGAATGATTGCCATCAAAATTGTTCTACATATCTGCAACAATTTCACTTGAACATTAAATACAAAAATGGCAGCACCAATCATGTTGTTGATTGCCTCAGTGGGCCAACATTTGTATCACTAACTACTGTTCTCAACTCTTGTGGTGACGACAGCTTTGGATGGCCACAATTATACAAAAATGATCCAAATTTCACCTCCACATACCGGATGCTAGTAGATGGGAAGCAAGTTCCTGATTTCCACCTTTATGATGCATTATTATGATACTTGGGCCACATTTGTGTTCCTTCAAGTGAGCGTGCCAAACTGATTTGGGAGGCACACTACAGTCATATCGCATGACACTTTGGGGTGGAGAAAACAATGGTTGTACTACAAAAGTACTTCTATTGGCCATCCACGCATGGCGAACTTGACTCCATCACGCTCCTTAACTTAGTCCTAATGAAAGGTCACATGATTGTGTTTAATGATATTTTCATTTCCCCATATTTCTAATTATTTCTCATATTGAAATGTTGAGGGGGTTTAGGTGCTCAAACATCACCCCTTTTATCTAGTACATGCTGCCAAAAATATTGGTGTATATCACCTTCATATAGCTTCAAAATTTCAACAAATTTACACCACAGGACCGCATACCTTAATGTAATGAAATTCCTCATTGATTCTATGAGATGTGATCATGTGAGGGAGGATGGTGGCATTCCTAAAGAATTTTGGACTAGTAAGAAGGCAAACTATTCTCACTTGACATTTTTTTGATGTGAATTAGTTGTGTATATTCACAAAGAGAATAGAGTCAAGTTTGATGGGAAACTCATTAAATGTATTTTTTTGAATATGTGGATGGTGAGTTTGGTTTCTTCTATGGTATCTCACTAAACACAACTTTTTTAGAAGAAAGGATATCATATTTAATGAGTTACAAATGTTTAAAAGGTCTACAGGTGATATGGCGGCCAAGAAAATTGTTGACAATTTTTCAAAACAATAAGAAATATCCCACCATTCCAAAAAATTGAGTAGCTAATTTAAGAACATGATGGAAAACAAGTGGAAAATGATGGATAGTAGAAAGAAGAAACCTTGGTCTATCATTTACAAGGGATCCAATTGGAAAACAAACTACCATAGTTACCAGTATAGCTATATTAGGCCTCATAATCCCTCATAAATGTACCCTCCCTCACATTATATTTTACTAACTAATCACATTGAACATGATTATTTTCAGGAGGCTCATAAAGTGGAAACCGATAAAGAATGGAAGAAATCAATGGAGGAAAAAATAGACTACCTGTTGGAAAAGAAAACTTGGGAGTTAGTAAAGTTTTGAAAAGGAAGAAATAACCTAAAAATAAATGGGTATGTAGGATTAAATATGAGGGTGAAGGGAAGAAGAAAATATACAAAGAAAGGTTTGTGGTAAGGGGATTTACCCAAAATGAAGGTGTTGACTTTACTGAAGTGTTTTCACTTATTTTTAAGATGTCATCCATAAGAACAATTTTTAGTCTTTTTGCTACTTCAAATTCAGAATGTGAACAATGACATGTAAAGACAACCTTCCTTCATGAGGACAAAGAAAAGGAGGAAACAAGTAAGATTCCTTATGCTCCAACACTCGGCATCTAGAGATATGTTATGGTATGTACATAATTGGATATTGCACATTTAGTGGGAGTTGTGAACTAGCTCCTTGTGTATCCAAGGAAACAATATTTGCAAGTGATAAGGTGGACCTTAAGGTATCTTAAGGGTACTAGTAATTATTGTTTATTTTTTCATAATCATGATATTGTGCTTGAACATTTTATAGACATAGATATGGCTAGAGATGTGGACACCATAAATTCCATCAGTGGTTATTTGTATACATTTATAGGTGCATCAATGTCTTGGGTATTTAGGCTATAGATAGTAATAACTCTCTCCATAAAAGAGGTACAATGCATAGTTGTAATGGAAGATGGAAAATATATGTTGTGGATTATAACTATTCTGAGGAGAGCTAGGAATAAAAAGATACAAGTATGTAATGTGTTATAACTGTAAAAGCATCATTATGTTATTGAAAATTGCAAAGTTTCAAGATATCATACAAATACCAAGCATATTTATCTTAGGTACCATTGGATTTGACAGGAATTGGAGGAAAAGTATTTACACAAAAAAATCATACAACCAAGAATCGTGTTTATATGCTCAACAAGATTTGGCTAAGAGGTGAACAAGTGTTGTGTACAAGTTTGGAAGGCCTACGGGTGCCTTAATGAGAAGGCTTAGATAGGAAGCAATAAAAGAAATGCATCTACCACTATAGTTTATCAGGTATGAGCTTTCATTTGGCTTCAAGTGGGAGGATGTTAATTGTGAAGAAAAATTCAAATGTCTATATAATCTACTGGAGGGAATTCTAATTCTGTGTTGGTGAAAACTCATGCATTTACCACCAAAAATAATTTTTGTGGCATCTAAGATATTTTTCTTGTTCATAAATGCCAAAAATATTGTTGTGAATGCACTCTATGGAATTGTATTGATATTTTCTTAGAAGGATTTAGATTCTTAACCTACCTAGTGTATAATTACACCCATATATACGTAAGAAACATTGTTTTATATTAGTAGCACTAAAGAGAATGAGATCGAATATGTAGAAATTGTTTTTTTGTGTTATTGTTACTTTGTTCGTATGTTATTGAACATTGTAGCATTTATTTCCTCTATTAATCAATACTATATCATGTGCATGATCCTATGATTGAAACGTGTCTAATTAGATGTTGAGTTAAAACACAGTTAAAATCCATTTTTTAGAATGGGAAAGAAAGTAATAAGACATTCTTCTTATTGTCCCTGTTGCTCTATACACTGACCAACCTTTTCCTCTGAACCTAACTTAACCTAGATTGATGAAGGAGCTTAGGAATGATCCATAGGGACTCTTTCTTGCTTGCTTTAGTAAACATAACATGCCTTAGGGACTATCTAGGGGGGGTGAAGCCTCAATATCTTTGACTATTTAATGGGACTCTTCCACTAAATTTCTTATGGGACTATCTATTGATTGAAAAAAATCTTAATGTATTGTTCTAGAGAGATAAGACTCTATAGGTTAACTTCCTTCACTTTGTCGAAGTACTGGGCTATTCAATATTGCTTCAGGTTTTTTTTTAAATAGGAAGACTGCATCCCAAGTTAGAGGGACTCTTTCAAGAGGGGAAAGGCAAGGGATTAAAGGAAGGAACATATGATGGTATAAGGCCAATGGTGTTGATCTACTCCTACATAAGTGGAAAGTGGTCCAACCTACCTTTGTTCACTAAGCTCTTAGCCTTGCTCTTGGTGGTGCACTTGGCTATGTGTGCTATCTACTCTTAGGTGGAGGAAAGAAAATAGATAGACGCGTCATTAGGTGGTATTTAGAGGAGGGAAGCGGGTGAAGAAAGGGCAGTGGAGTGAAGCGATATGTGTGCTATTTATTGTCTCTAAGTTGTGGAGGAGCGCTAATAATTGAGAAGGTGGGAGGGTCATTCTTCTTGCTAGTTAGCAAGCTAGAAATCTAGTTCTATTCTTATGTATTTTAATTAACCTATTGTTTTAGAAAAATCCCCACTACTTTGGAATAATTTGATTTTAGAATATAAATCATATGAAAATATAAACATATAACACTTATTAGTCCTTGTTCTTATCAACCTATTTTTCTCTGTGTGGTTATTACTTGAGTGCTCTTTTACTGTCGATCATCTATGTGGGATTTGACTACTCCTTTGACCTCATTTTCTCCATAGTTGCAGGGACCTAGTTCTTGATAAAGTGGATATAAGCCTTTAGCTACAGGGAGCACCCTTGTTCCTAGCATATGTAACTAATATTTGTCAGTTTTGTCACTTTTAACATGGTTTATGTTCTAGAGAATTATGTTTCCTAGGAGATAAATTTGAGGCCTCAGCTTACCCTATCTCTTCGACTTGGCTTGGGGGAATTATTGGAGAAGCTTCCTAACTTTTCTTCACCCTAGGACTCTACACTCATCCTCCTTGGAGACTCTTTGGCTTTTTATATACTCATATATCCTTGAGAGTCAGGAGAGAGAGTGTGTGTTAGAGTGAGAATTATAGAGTGGTGTTGTTATTCTAATTCAAATATTGTGATTCACTTTGTATTTAGGTCATATAGCTCGAAGAGGGGGAGATTCTGCCAAAATTTCGAAAGGAGGTCCCACTTGTGGAGGAATACATGTATCATTTTGTTTTATGATCAATAGAAATGAGCTTTCCTATAAATATGAATTTATGATTAGTTGTTCATCTTTATGTTTATTTGTTTAAGTTGATGGTCTTCTGTGGAAGGCTATTTGTGCTCATTTTTTGGTGATTCTTGTCTACATGCTCTAGATCTATTGTAGAGGATGAGATATCCTAGTTGGAGGAAGGAATCTCTGCATCAAAGCCTACATCTTTCATTGATCTATGAGGATTTCAGGCTTCATCTCAAACCCTAATTAAGGGATTAGATCATATGGTTTGGGATTTATTTACTTGATTAGTTTTGGTCATATGCTTCTTGATATGGTAGTCTTGTTAGGGCCATAAGAATATGGATAAATGGCTCCTTGTGGCTTTGTGTAAACTTCCATAATAGAACCCGCAACTCTGCTGGGGAGTTTTCCCTAGTTGACTTAATATCTATTCTCCTTTGTTTTGAATCTAGTTTCTAGAGTCCTCCCAAATTTCTTTGTGTAACTGTGATTCATTTTAAGGTATACATCTCATGTTTTGAGCTTGCTTTTGTTTTGTTTCTCATGCATCTCTGAAAAAATAAACTTTTTTCTCAATTGCACCCATAGAACTTGTTACAATGTATTTGTTCCTTCAAATCCATTATGCTTCCCTTTGTATCCCTATAGATGGAGCCACACTATTGATGGTTTCATTCTTGTGGTTGTGCTTAAAATATTATATATCCTGAGAGATCCTACAAGACTCTGCTTCTCTCTTTATCCTTGATCTTCAACCTCTTTTATGAACCCAGGTTTGTTGCAGATCTAAGTCATTCATACTTGTTTGGGTTGAATTTGTCTTGTTTGGAGCTTTTGTTTGGATGATTTGGTTTCAATATTAATAATTTTCTCCCTGAACCACTTCATACTCGATTAGATATGTTGCTACTGTCATTATAAACTATCCAATACTTTAGATGTGAATCTACATTATTTGGTTTATATTGGATGCTTCCTTTCCTATCTCTCCAGGGTTTTCCCTACCTATTTGAAGTGTTTTTAGTTGAGGTTATTATCCTTCATTTTAGATCCATTTTTCATATTTATTTAGCTAGTTCAGTGGCAGATAAAATTTATTCTTGATTTCGATATCATAACCATATGGTTTCTATTGAATGTTTCACTTTTGCTTGAGTGATTGCATTTGGTCTTGTGTGCTCGGTTTTTTCACAAGAGGTGGTATTTTAATTTATGGTTGTGCAAGTTTTCACTTGAGAATATTATTTGGGTGAGATTTACCTATTTTTCATTTCAGATTTTTTTTTGTGACTACCACTTAATATTTTCTAATTCTTCCTGCTTCTATGGTTTGGTTTTGTCCTTGTAGAACATTCCCTCTTGTGGAGGCATTGTGCTACAACCCTAGCTTGTCGACATTTCCCTCCTCTTTTCACTTTTTGGCCTTCTTGTTGATTGTTTGAGAGTCTTTTTTTGTATTTGATTCCTAGTATTGATGCTTTTTAAGTGCGTTCTGTTCTAGCTTGGGGACTCTTTTGGCCTCTTTTCAGATTTTGTTTCCTGGTTCTGCATTTTTAAAAATTTGGGGATTTTGTTTCAATATCAGTGAGAGTTTAATTTGGTAGGCATTTGTTTTGTTTTTTGAAAAGTGAAAATACTCTTACCCTACTGTAGTTAGCATTAATCAAATTGAAAAGTGAATTTTCATTAGGGTGTTACTAACAAGAGTGTATCACACCATTTTTGTTTCATTCCACTAGCCAACTTAGAAAATAAAAACCACTACAATGAACACTCTAATAAAATCTACTAGACTTGTATTTTATTTTTGCTAGTAGTACACCAAGGTTGTAAAACAAGCATAGTAGCCTATGATAGGGAGTGGAAAATCCTCCATTATCACACAATCAAAACTAAAGAATGCTAGAAACATTTGTAAGAAGTGTTTAGGCTTAGGTCATGGTGCAAGTAGTTCTCCATGAGGCTACCCAACTCATTGTAGGGAATCTCATGCCAGGGGTTAACTACGTAGAAACCCGATATTTGTGCGCCCCCATGAGATGGGGGTAATTTGGTGGCCATTCATAATAAAAGCACCCTATATGTGGTGATTTTGGGTAGCAACCATCCCTCTAACTTACCTTCCTCTAGACAACTCTACTTGCAGAGTTGAGATTCCGCAAGTAAGAAGTCTTTTGGAACACCATCTGAAACATAGTACTAGGATTAGTTTGCATGTGACTACCTCTTTAGGTATTTTTTAGTATGTGTTTTTGGGTTTGAGTTAGTAGTTTGACTTTATAGGTTTTTGTACTAACTTCATTTGTTTATAACATATTCATTCACCGTGGATGAACCTAGTGTTCAATTGTCATGTCGAATTCAGGGTGTACCTCCTGAGAGAGGAAAATTGTTGACTCGTGCTCATAGAGTTCCTATCGACACTCAAGGCCAAAAACAAGATTATATTCCTAGTCCTCCTAGTAGTGATCTGAAAATGGGACTCTTAGGCTTCTTGTCTAACTTACAAGAACCTCTCCCACTTCAAAAGCTTGAATATTCCCAAATCTTATTGATTAACCAATGCGGAATTGAGAATATGCTTGACAATATAGTGTATGCTTATGCTTGGTTTCTATGCTACCTCTTTTGCCTTAGCTTCCTTATTTGGCTTGGCTTTCAGAAACAAACCCCAAATGATCAGCAACAACAACCAACAATGAACAAAAACCCTTGTTCTCTGTCGTTCTGTGGCTTTCAAGCCAAATCGACGTTGTTGGTTCATCTTCCCTCTCGAGCTCTTTGTCTTCCTGTTTTGGTCCGCTTAAATCCCTTCTCAGAGCGTTAGCAATCATTGCTAAACACCCTCGAGGATGGATGACACCTATTCCACAACAGAAGGGAACTATCGACACTTTAAATCCTTAAGAAATAGTCGTTCCCTATTTACATAGAGAATGCTATAAAATATGGGAAATTTTGCAGAAAACACTATTCTAGACTTCAAATTTTCGTAACCCCACTTCATAACACTATCAGGCCTGCCCTTAGTTGTTGTCGCAGGTCGCAATTGGCCTGTCCCTTTGTATTTTTAGAAATACATAAAAAAATTGTGAAAACACCGCAAAATGGATTGTGGCGGATTTCAAAATATAATAAACCTGGTTTATATCACCATCGGGTCCGGGCATGGCATCGTATATATACCATATAACATACCTTTGCTCCTTTGTAATGCACTGATGCAATATTGCGATGCGACAAGTCACAATCACAGTTCACATGAGCCCGAGGTATTTCCCATATGATAGGGTCTATGTTAATGCCGATTGCGATCTGCCAATATCGGTGATCACGGTATCACATCGGCCCGGTCCCACGCATGTTATGCCTCCAACTGCCTCCACCCATCAACGCCGATGCGATATGTGATTGGATCTGGACCGTTGATCAACCAGATCTGACGGACCATATGCATTCACTGTTAAAGCCTTAGATAGGCCTCATTTCCACCATTTCTTCGTATTTTTAAGGCCCGATAGTGTAATCCAAATTGTTAATAGGTCCTCCTTTTGCACTAGTTTTGACCTTTTCGAGGATTTTGAAGACTTAGAGGGTTTTCTTTGACCCATTATTAGTGGATTTTGCTCCTTTCTCCACAGGATATAGGTAGTCTCATTTTATGATAACTTTTGCATCCTAAGTCACTTTTTTCCCATCCAAGTTGCAGTAGATTTAGAATGAGACGACCTCTACAATGGGGCTTGTTCCAGGAACTTCATTGGACTTTCATTTTTCCTCTGTGAGGAACACTTAGACTTAGGAGCCTATCCAAAATCCATTTTGGATCACGCCTTCCGATTAAAAGAACTTTTGGTCTCCAAAAGACTAATATACTAATCTGAACAGTAAATGAGAGTGACTCACCATCTTCTTTCAACCTCCCTACACTTGCCTTTTCATAGTGCCTCTGAATCAAAGTTTCTGACCACTTCCCTTCCCGAATGGGCTAGTCCTCCTAGGAAGAGCTATCTTCCTCCTTGCCTTTCTGCAAAAATTCTACTAAAATGGTCATAGAAGGTAGTTTGAGCTTCTCTGCCTTGATTATTGATCCAAGGTGGCTCAAAAAAATGTGAAGTACATCTGCTCCACAAAAATTTCATTTGTACTTGTTTGACAAGCTTTCAACAACAACTATTAACAAAAACAGAAATATAGGCAACAAAAATTGGATGGCCTAAACTCCTGCTCCAATAAAGGAACATATTTCACATTTTGTGAACACCTCCATGTCTTACTTCTGCATACAAATGATGGACTCGAAAACAAGCCCACTAAACATGCCTTTAAAAAAAATGACCCTTCAAGTCAAGCATGTAGAAAAAGACCATTAGGACTATTTTTCAAAGGATGAAACACTTCATCATTATATCCATTTGGAGACCATGTTAACTTCTCCCAAGTCAACATGGCCTCACATGCATGTCAAAGCAATCAACCCTACAAGTTAGTTACACATACATGTTCAAAAACAAGGAAATCATCAACATCCCTATGTTCATGCATCTCATGCTCATGCATGCATTTCATCCTTCAACTTTCACTTAAGCACACTATACTTTTGAAGCTGTAATGAAATATAATGTAGATGCATCAATAGACATGCAATCTTAATTAGATAAGGAATCTAACCATTTCTTACCACTCCCTTTCAAAGTTACTACCTCTGTCTACACATCAGCATCAACATGTGAATCATTTTGATACGCATCACTCATGGAATCTTCCTTTCCATTTCTGCCATATTCTCTTTCCACTTTCTTTATCTTTGGTGGAAGCATTGTTGGATTTAGTGTCCAACATTTTGCAACAAGATGTCCTTGCTTATGGAAGTAGGTGCACTGCATGTGCATCTTCTTAACAACATGATTTTCCTTATCCAATGGACCTTTGGCTACTTGCTTCTTTTCCTTCAAAAGTTTCCTGTATGTGGCCATTCTCTTCCAACATCTAGAAACATCATGGTTATCCAAACCACAAAAGGAACATGCAACTCTTTTCCCATGCCTATGTGGAAATTTATCATGATTTGCAAAATCAAAAGGAATGTGTTTAGAACTAGATTTATACCTTTCTCTTTCACCTTTATTTCCTCCATGAGGAGGTGAATTGAGTGAAGAAGTAGCTCCCTTTGGAACACTATCAATCTCTTCAAGGTCATTAGAGTTTGCACAAATCTCTGGTTCAAGTGTATGCTTCTAAACACCTACATCCTGCAAATGATGTTTCAAGCCATTGCATTCCTCTTGAATACAACCTTCACACTTTTTAGGTAGAGGATATGAACTGAAACTCCTTCTTGGGACTGTTTCAATGGCATTCATGGAAGCTTTGGAATTCTCTCCACAAGACTTTCCATAGCCAAGACCCAAATACTCAGGCCTTTCCTCAACCATTATTGGTTCAACAATACCTTGTGCATGCCTTCCCAAGCCTTTTCCTTCAAAGCTAATCTTGGACATTAGCTTGGAACCTATGCCTCTAGTATGTCTTTCAAAAGAACCAATACAAGCATTCTCAGAAGAATTTGAAGGCAAACTGGAATGGCTTACCTCTTCTTCAAGCTGGTACTTGACTAAGGCTTCTTGGGCAACAAAGAGCTGTGACTCCAACTCATGCATCTTCTTCTGGTTCATATTTGCAATATGAAGTTGCCTCTCCATTTCATGCAATTTGTTAGAAAGTATCTGCTTTTATTCCTTCATGGAATTCAACTGCTCTCTAAGTGTGTTGCTTTTTCTTCCATCCTCATACATTTCTCTCAAGATATCCATCATGATGAGCAAGTCTTGCTTCATGTCTTCATCAAATACTTTTGAGAAGAAAGGAGAATTTGAGGACTCACTTGAAGAAGTTGTCATTATGGCAATGAACAAAAGAACTTCAACAAAAATAACAGAGAGCTAACTTCAAGCAACCTTTTGCAACCAACCTCTTGTGCTTCAAGGACTGCTTTGAGGTCCTTTGGGATAGAAGAATGCCTTCAGCCCTTCTTCCTTCTTGTCCTTCCTGGACTAAGCTACCAATAGCTTTCCCTTCACCCCTGCAAACTCAGCAAATAGTCAGTCTGCAAACAAGCATACAATCAATCAGACAATCAATCCTTGACTGCCCAAACACCTCTTAGACAAGCAATATTTGCTCTGTCAATCAAGCATTTTGATATAACCTTCTTAAAGGTGTGGTTAATCAATCTTAAGCTTCGATACCACCTGATCTGAAAATGGGGCTCTTAGGCTTCTTGTCTAACTTACAAGAACCTCTCCCACTTCCAAAGCTTGAATATTCCCAAGTCTTATTGATTAACCAATGTGGAATTAAGAATATGCTTGACAATATAGTGTATGCTTATGCTTGTTTTGAATTGATTATATGCTTTAAAAAATCTGATGTTTTAGCTGATATGTAAATGTGCTTAAACATATATATAAGTGCATATAATAGTGAATAAGGCAACAATAAACAATCACACAGAAATTGCAATTTAATTAGGATTTCACCCACAACTGTTGGACTACATCTTCGTGAGCTCTAGTCAACTCAACTAGGCTCTTTGGGATTATGGTCTAAGTCTTTTTTACAAGCTCTTGGCTTAACTCCTACTATTTTACACAAAAACAGTGGGTTCAGATACCATTTAATCCTTGGCTCTTGAAGCCCTAGCTCTTGGCTTTGGTTCTTGGCTTTAGCTCTTGGCTCTTGGTTCTGACTCTTGGCTCTGACTTTTGGCTCTTGGTTCTGGATCTTGGCTCTAAGTCTGGCTCTTGGTTCTAGCTCTTGGCTCTGACACTGGTACTTTGGCTCTGGCTCTGGCTCACTGGCTCTTTAGCTCTGGCTTCTTTCTGCCCTCTATCAAGTTACAACCCTCTTGGCTTTTCACTTGGCTTCCAAGTGACTCCCTTGGCTGCTCTTTTGCTTCCGCGCTACCTCTTTGGCTTCTGCGCTACCTTGTTTGGCTTAGTCTCCTACTTTGGCTTGGCTTTCAGCAAAAAACCCCCAATTATCAGCAACAACAACCAACGACGACTAACAACCCTTGTTCTCTATCGTTCTATCGCTTTTAAGACAAAATAAAATTGTTGGTTCATCTTCCCTCTCGGGATCTTTGTCTTCCTGTTTTGGTCCACTCGAATCCGTTCTCTGAGTGTTATCAATAATTGTTAAATTCCCTCAGGGATGGATGCCACCTATTCCACAATGGAAGGGAACTATCAATGCTTTAAATCCTTCAGAAACAGTCGTTCCCTGTTTACATAGAGAACATTGTAAAACACGAGAAATTCCACAGAAAGCACTGTTCTGGATTTCAAATTTTCATAACCTCTCTTCATAACACTATCGAGTCCACCCTTAGTCATTGTTGCAAGTCGCAATTGGCCTGTCCCTTTGTATTTTTAAAAATATATAAAAAAATTGTGAAAACACCGCAAAATGGCTTATGGCGGATTTCAAAATATATTAAACCCGGTTCATATTGTTGTCAGGTCCGGCCATCGCATCGCATATATACCATACAACATATCTACGGTCCTCTGTAATGCACCGATGTGATATTGCAATGTGACAAGTCGCAATCACAGATCATAGAAGCTCGAGGTCTTTCCCATATGATAGGATCTATGTCAATGCTGATTGCGATCCACTGATATTAGTGATCGCGTTATTGCATCGGCTCAGTCCCATCGCATGTTATGCCTCCGACTGCCGCCGTTTGTCACCACCGATGCAATATGCTGATCGGATTTGGACCGCTGATCGGCCAGATCCGCATCCCCTGTGCATTGACTGTTAAAGCCTCTAATAGGCCTCATTTCCGCCATTTCTTCATATTTTTAAGGCTCGATAGTGTAATACGAATTGTTAAGAGGTCCTCCTTTTGCACTGATTTTGACCTTTTCGAGGATTTTGAAGACTTAGAGGGTTCTTTTTGGACCCATTATTAGTGTATTTTGCTCCTTTTTCCACAAGATAGAGGCAGTTTCATTTTATAATAACTTCTACATCCTAATTCAGTTCTTGCCCACCCAAGTTGCAGTAGATTCAGAATGAGATGATCTCTACAATGGGGCTAGTTCCAGGAACTTCCTTGGACTTTTATTTTTCCTCTGTGAGGAACACTTAGACTTAGGAGCCTATCCAAAATCCATTTTGGATCAAGTAGTGACTTCATATCCATCGGGACACTTGTGAACGATTTTGCCTCTACTATTAATCCACCTTTGAATGAACTATTAGGAATAGAGTTATTGTGTCTAAATCGAGACATCTTGAAACCTAACTACGTATACATTCATTTTCTTTCGCTACCAATGGATGAGGTAAGTTATTCTCTACCCTCTTCATCTTTAGTTTCTGGTCCTATGACATCATTTCCACCACTAAGTGTGGTAGGACCTACACCTCTTTCTATACCTATCATGTCTTCCTGGGGCATACCATTGGTCTCTTCTATGACTCCCACAAATTTCCCTAGTGTCTTTATTCCCATTCCTTCATCTATTTTGAGCATGGTTATGAACCCTATACAACCTATAGGATTAGGGATCATCACTCCTATTTTTTCTCAACCAACTCTTCATATTCCTCATATGGGTATTGTAACCTCAAGAAATATGTGGGGAGGGTCCTTTGTTGCTTCTAGATAGCATGGGGGTATCCTTGCTTCTAGTATCTCTCAATCCTAGTATAGTTCATTGTTTGGAGGGACATCATCCTCTACTACTCCTCTTGGAGGGGCTAGTTTAGCTGGGGGAAACCTTGTCATTAGCACCATGATTCCTATGAATTATCCTCCTTATGCTGATGATGTTGTGGAAGGAAGTCCTTCTTTTCCTATCAGGTACAACCCTACTAGAAATCATTCTCTTGGGGGTCCTTTACTCTCTGGGGGAACTTAGCTTGGGGGGGAACTCCTTACACTGGTCACATTGGCCCACATCTTCTACATGCTGTGATGAATTAAAACCATGGTCCACAAATGGTTACTCAAAACTAAGGCATGGAGGGACCTCACGGTTGGTCATGGAGCTCTACTTCCTATGATCTATTCAGTTAGCTACATAATCCTTTTATATCCTCTCTTAATCTTATATATTTAGCTAAGATGAAAAATGGCCTCATCTTTCATGATTCTTTTTGGACACCCATTCGTTCAAATTTTCCATCTGATATCCCCAAGTTTAAATGGAAGCCTAAAGAAAATCTAGCAACACATATGACCACCTACCATCTCTATTGTTCTTCAAACTCTTTGGTGGATGATTCAATCAAGTTATGTCTGTTCCAACCTACCCTAACTGAAGATGATGTTAAATGGTATATTGGCCTAGATATGATATCTTATAGTATATTTTCTTCATTGGCTCACATTTTTTTGACTCATTTCCAACTTCCTACGAGATACGACATTGACTTTGACCCCTTATCCAACTTTAAACAAGACAACTCCACTTTTATTTCTGAACATATCCATCAATGGTAATGTCATAAGAGGTTAGTTCGAACCAATATTCCTATTAATATTCTTCAGAAATGATTCATTTGATAGTTTTTACCTCCCATAGCTAAGGACATGTTTATGTTCAGGGTTGTTAAAGAGGAATATGCTGTCTTAGCTTCCCAACAACTAGATTTGATTGACTCAAAGTTAGGCACACTTTATGAAGTAACTCCTAATTCTCCTCACCCTTCTATCGACCCATCAAAACCTACCTCAGGACCACACTCTGATGGTGTGATTGGTTTCATCTTTGACTGTGTGAGCCAACATGCTACCCAACTTGGGAAATTCATTGTTACATCACAAGCCCCACCAAGTATGTTTGGCGGTGAAAAAGAACCTCTTTTGATAATCCTGTCGATGTTCTTATGATGAAGTCCATAGCACCCAAGAACACAACAACCTGTTGGAAAAAGGGATAAAAATAATAAAAAATGAATCAACCTTCTCAGGAGAATCAACCAAACCCACCTAGTCAGGAAGCGGGCACATCTAAACATCATCGCAAGATAAAGTTCCCTTATAATATTTGTCAAGGTGATCATTTGACTCATGAGTTACCTCAAATGGATGAAGTCCACTAGCTTCTTGCACCACCACCTACTACTCAACAACCTATTGTTTGGACTTATGCATTCCCTACATAGCCTTAATAACAAATGGTTGCCTAGTCTCCTCAACCTTTTGAAGGGGGAAATTACGGGCCCTATTTTTGTCTTTCTAGTAATACATTCATCATTATGTGCAAAGAGAAATTCAATGTGACTACATCAGTTAAGTCTTATGATACTCCTCTAAGGACTCAACCACCCTGATTGCTTCCATTGGACCTCTCATGCTAGGTAAGCATGTGGAGCCAATCTATCACCCATCTAAGGGTGTCATTCATAAGTGGACACACAATCCTTCTACACAGGATGCCCAAAACTACCACATTGTTGAGTACTGGCCCAAGCTCCCTATGCCATGTCTACTTTGGAGTTTTTGCAAATCTTTCCTCAAAATCGAAAATCCTTGTTGATTGTGATTGGGGGGGTGGACCCTCATAGTCTAGCCTCGTTTCCTTCAATGTTGACATTCCTTGATATAGAGTTTCCCACCAAATCACTTTTTAGATTAATGTGTGAATCTTCCACAATAGTATTCATCACACTCTAGTGAAAAAGGGCTCTTCTACCTATGTTATGTTAGCATAAGGATGGAAAGCTCTCAGTTCTATAGAATTCGTTAAGTCTACTACCACTTTTCAGGAATTTGATGGACATCATTTTGTACCTCAAGGGGTTCTTTCTAAATTTTCCATAGAGCTTGGGAATAAGATTATTTAGGTCGATGTTGAAGTTGTCAATTCTTCTTGAGATTATAATTTTCTCCTTGGCCACAGTTGGTTTTATGTTATGTGCATTGTCATATCATCAATATTTCACATTATTTCCTTTCCTCATGAAGGCAATCTCATCAAACTTAATCAACTAGAATATTGTATATCATCAACCCAACTTACCATTACGGGAATTTTCTCCCACTTGTTGAAGATAACCCTGCTAATTATGAAAGTGATAGTGCAGGCTTGTTAAAGAGCCCATCCCTCATTAGTGCCTTTCCTTTACCTTCACTCAACAATCCTTCCTTACAGTCTATTTCTCCCATGCATATGATATCTTCCCATGCCTTTGGACCCTAGTTATTTAGCGATCCTTATGTAGTGCCTTCACTTCCTTAACTTGATCAATATGGTGAGAAAATGATGTTAAGTTAAATATAACTTGCTATACCAAACCATTTAGCTAACATATGCATCTAATGAGTCAGGTGATGATCCTTCTATGCCACTTGATGATTACCCTATGCCTACTTGGGTTATGGACCATCCCTTGCCTTATGACTTCCTACATTTTCCACTTATGTCAAATGAAGTTAGTCAAGAGACCACGTTGGTCTCTGACTATCCTTGGGGGGATCTTCATCATCGATCCTCTTTTCTTCCTCAGGTAGATAGCATGGATTTGTCCGATAAAATCCTAGTTTCCTCTAGTCATGCTGAATGTTCCCAACTCCCCACTCAGGTTTATATTATACATTCTGAAGGAAACTTGGCCAACATATTAGCTAGAATTCCTATTAATATTTCCACAAAGCCAGGTGTCGTAGAAAACATCTTGATTGGGGAAGATGACATTCAAGATATTAAAACTTATACGTTTCTCTTCAAATACTTCCACGATTTTTTCACTTGGTCCTATGACGAAATGGCTAACATAGATCCCTTTGTTGTTCAACATGAGATTAATACTTATCCTAGAGATAAGCCTATTAGACAGAAGCTGCGGCTAGTTCACCCTAAGAAGGCAACTTCCATTAAAGCTAAAGTCCAAAAACTATTAGATGTTTCTTTGATTTATCTGATACCCTTAACATAATGGGTGCCTAATCATGTTCTAGTTGATAAAAAGTCGGTGACAATTAGAGTTTGTGTTGATTATTGTGACTTGAACCTAGCATTCCCTAAGGATAATTATCCCATGCCATTTATCAACCAGATCCTTGACACATGCACCGATACTTATATATTTTCCTTTATGGATGGTTTTTTGGCTATAACCAAATCAAAATCAAATCGGAAGACAAAAATAAGAATTTGTTTCTCTGCACTTCGGAGAAATTTTCCTATTGTAAATTTCCCTTTGGTCTTAAAAATGTTGGTGCTACTTTCCAGCGGGCCATGTTTTATGAATTTCACAATATCAAACACATTGTTGAAGTTTATTTCAATGACCCTACTACTCGATCTTTAATTTGTGAGGATCATCTTGCACACCATAGAGAAGTGTTTCTATAATGTTGTTACTATAAAATTGGGCCTAATTCGCATAAATATGTCTTTTTTGTACGATCCTAGAGACTGCGAGGATTCATTATCTCTAAAGAAGGGATTTGTGTTGATCCCTCTAAGGTTGAGGTGATGTAGGTGCATCTAACCTAAGGTTCAATGTTTACCAAGGTAGTTAGTTTCCTAAGTCATGATTTAATTATTTATTGTGTTTTCCTATAGTTTTAAGAGAATTGTGTGGGAATGAGAATTATTGTAAATAGCAAAAGGTTTGAGAGCATTTTGGAAGAACTGTGAGAATTGTGGGTTAGTTAGATCTTATCTAGAGATAATGGATTAGGTGAAAGATTTTATGGATCATGAAAGACATTTTCAGAGTTTTATTAGGATCTAGAACCTACTTTGGGTTCAAAGTTTTATTAGGATCTAGAACCTACTTTGGGATCGTGAATGGTCAGCTCAGTTTTAATAGAGTATGGTCATCCCAGGTTTTTTTTTCCTCAATTTGCAAAATTCAAGAAAAAATTTGCAAGGGCCATTGATTATGGACAACCATAGCTCGATCTCACTATTATGAAGGAAACAAAAGGAGATCTACCATAGAGTTATTGTTGATGAGATTGCATTCATGTGGAGAAAGGAAATTGAAGACAAAAATTAATAGCAACAAGTGAAGATTACCTATGTATTTGTTGATGGAGATGATCGCACAATAAGAGCATGCTAAAGGGAGCATGTTGAGAGGTTTTAATGAAGGCATTTTTCCTATGTTTGTGTCCCATAAGTTCTGATTGCAATATTTGCAACCACAGTTCGATTTATATGGAAAGAATACCCACAAAAAGCGACATGAAATCGCCAAGAGAGAGGGTATGAAAGTTGAGATTGTTAAAGGCTGGAACGAGGTGATGTGATGAGTATCACTGTTGAAAATTTATTTGTGGATAAGTCGTGGAGCATTAAAAAAAATTATGATCTGGATCGTCTGATGGTAGACTGATAATTTTGATGGAATTATCATCCTTTGAGTAGGATGATTATCTGCTGCAATGGTGTACATGTCAATGTCTTTATCTTTCCTGAATATATATCACAGCCCGGATGGATGAAACTAGATCCGGGGTCTTCAAATTCGTTCGATCTTCACTCTAAGTACAAGTCGATCCATGTGAGAATTGTTCTGAAGTCGAACATGGAAAGACATCGCTTGATTACCGGTCAATGATGTAAACCGTTAACAAGCGCGAGAGGAATCACCGATAATGATAATGACCCTCAAGGTACTCCAGTACAATTCACGTGGTGTGAATAGAGGACTTGGCATCGAACACCACGCAAAATCTTTCGGTTGAAGGTCATTGATGTATACCTGTCGCCGGAAGTGAGAAACTTGCCATTGTGGCATGCAAGCTTCAAAGTACTGAAGGGGTTGTTCCTAGATCAACTTCCTAGATAATGAGCTGATGTCGACAAGAAGCGATCCATCAAAGGAGGGCCTTAATGAATCCCACATCAGTGACACGGAACGGAGCTAATGATTTTAATGGAGGTGAAAACGATCTGTGACATATGATTCAGGGTGGCGGTCATGAAAGAATGAAGGATAATGTATGGCAGTGGATGGGACACAGTTGACATTTTCTGAACGACTTCTCTTGAACATATGGCGACACTGATGCGATGGATCGGTAGCATTACCCCAAATATGGATGGTATGGCGAGACCATGGATGTGACCGGTGAATGAAACAACCCAACCCGATTGTGGTACGGAGGAAAAGTGTCATGTTCAAGAGCGACTTGCTACCATCAAAGTTTTCTTTAGTTTCTCCCAATTTTTCCCCAGTCATTGCTGACCAGTACCTCTTTATTTTTGTCAAGCTTGAGGAGGATAACATATGCTTGTTCTATAACCTGCCCTTCGGGCAAGCCCATCGCTATGTTTTAACGAGCCTAGCGATAGTGAAACTTGTTCTCGTCTAAAGACAAGTTTGTCGCTATTTAATGATTTTAACGAGTCTAACGACAATGATAACTCGGTCCTTTTCATTTTTAGAGAGTCTGAAAAGGTACATAAAGTTAACTCCAAAAGTCCTTTTTCGTCATCTAATCCCTTAAGTCCGAAAAAGTATAAAACAATACAGAAGGGATGAGTTTTCGATAGTTTTAACGAGCCAAATAAAACAAGCGCTCGGTCTTTTTGTGCAATAATCCCTCAGGTCCAAAAAGATTAAAATCTAGAGGAGGGATAGCTCTTCCTGTCACTTTAACGAGCTGGAAGGCCAAAACTCGGCAATCTTTTCATATTTTATGAGTCAGATGAAAAGATCTTAAAGAAGACTCGTCTTTTGAGGAACGAGTGATAAACAGGCTTAGCAGCTGATTCCAAGTACAGGTTGGAATTTTCCAATCACGCAGTGTCACAAGGATGGCTAGGTGAAATCACTCTTCGCAGCTGTTCCTCAAAATGGGTAAACAATCATATGGAGGTGAACGATCGGCCAAATGAAAAGTGGAGGTGACGGTGCAACCACGACCAAGGCATTAATGGCTGGTGGTATAACATTCACAGTGGTTATTTACCGGGTAGTTCATTTTTTTAACGAGCTTAAACGCGGGTGGAAACATTTGCTCGATCTTATGTTTATTTTTTAACGAGCATGAACTATGTGCTAAAACTGCTCAGATCTTGCGTTTATTTTTTTTTAACGAGCATGAACTTTGTGCTAAAACTGCTCGATTACCCAGTCATATGATAAGAGTGTCTCATCAAGATTCTATTTTTTATGGAGCTTCATCTCACTAAGCTTTGCTCCGCATCCTTTCTTTATGCAAGTTAGGAAACGGCTAACCCAAAAAACAGGTAAATAACCGCTCTTTGCTTGCACTCCGAAAGGTTTGCATGCCCCCAGGTATAAAACAGAGTTTCAAGGTTACCTCTACTTCTCTTCCTTCAAAACAATTGTTTTAAAAAGAGAGACTTCACCTCTTTCAGGTTACCCAAAGATTGTCTCGTTAATCTTTCAAACAAAACACTTCCTCACCAATGTCTACCGAAATAGACAAAGGTGAATGACCTTTGTGCCAAACACGTAACTTTGAGAAAAGAATCTTATTCTAGAATAATCCCTCTTCCTCTACGGACGGGGTACAGACTAGTCATATTCTCCCGCGGAAACTTACTCTATACCCAAAGTTTTCCTGCCGAAGCAGACTAGGACGCATGCCCCCTGGGTTCCAGTCATATCCTCCCGGATTACTCGCGCTCATCAGGAGGACGGACCGTGGGTTGAGACACTTCTTGCGTGAACAGACCATTTAGGGATGGTATGTGACTATTTGCGATGCGTGATCCGGGAAATGAAAGTTGGTCCACGAGCTTGACCACTCTTCCTTCATGCGGAAAACACATTACTCTAAAGAGTGAGGAGACTATAGCTCCCATGCAATATATATAGTCTCGTCCAAGGAGTAGGTTATAATCCAAGGGTCCTTGAACGACCATCACGTTCATTTGAACGGTCTTCCCTTTCAATGTAATAGGCACATTGGGGAGGATCCCTAAAGGTCGACTGGTTCCTTTATCAAAGCCTGATAGATTTCTCATTTCAGGCAAAAGCGCTGGTGAACCAAGCGCTTTCCAAGCAATAGAGGAAAGGATACTCACAGATGCCCCCTCATCAACGATAGTGCCAACCATTACCATTCTGTATATTTGAACGATAATTCTGAATGGTATGCTTGCTGGCAACCGGGGTCTGCCTAGTTGGTTCCAGTCAAAGGACACAACCAGGTTGCTTGGTGGTGGGATCGAATAAACGGCCGGATATTGCTCTGACGAACTTCCTTCCTGCGATAAAGGAATGGGGGCATTGCCCCCTTGTTCATCAGAGTCAGTGTTGATGAAGAGAATTTGGACGGTGTTGTCTTTATTCTCCTCTGTGACGGTATCATTCGAAGATAGAGCCTCTAAAGGCAAAACTGGGTCAACTGCCGTATCAACCTTTTGACTTTCATCAGGCATGGATCCAGACGGTTCATATTCAATGATAGGTGCTTCGACTGACCACCTGGGCGGGCCAGCCGGGTTCTCAACTAGTGAAGGACTTGGCAGGAGTTTTTGATATCCAGGAGGAAGCTGCGCTCGTAAAATCGGGCGATCTTCCAAAACTCTTTTCGCCTCGTCTAAGAAGGGACAACGGTGGATGGCGTGATCGCATTCACACAGTTTACAGGGAAATCTTGCTTTCCCTCTCTGTCCTAGGACTTCACTTTCACTAGTTGACGGTGAGCTGTCAACATGGCTATCAGAGGTCGACGCTACCGAATTGTGCAAACGGGGAGACCAGTCCCTTAGTATCCAAGGGATGCAGGGACAATCTCTGTGGAAGTGGTCTCCCTCGCATATGACACATGGCGATTTAGGCCTTGTCAGTGCTGTGTGTGGATTTTTGTTAGACGACACTTGTTTTCCCCCAGTCGCTTTTGGCTCCTTCTTCTTCTTCTCTTTCTTCTTCTTTTCCTTCTTCTCCTTAGGAACTTGGTTTTTTGTTTTACCAGTTCCGTCAAGCGAAGAGGAAGGAGGAGAGGAAGAGTTAGATGAAGTAGAAGGCTGGTTGGCAACTCTGGTCTGGTCTAACTGTTGACTTGACTGTTCGGGAACAGTGGTGGTTTGAACGACATTGGTTGAAAAGAGCCAGACCGGCAGGCCAATTGTCAGTCCTGGAAGCGACAATGTGGCCATATGGGGCGCACCAACATCTCCCCAAGAGGAGAAGGGACTAGGATTACCACCAAGGGGAATTCTTTGGTTGGTGTGCTCCATTTTTTCAACCTAAAGATCAATGCGGGAATAAAGGGTGATTGTTCCGTTTAAAATAAATTTTAACGATGCTTTAGACACAACTTGCTTTTTCAGTTTTAAAGAGTCGAGAAAAAGCTAAAGATGACTCTAGTCTCCTTTGATGTTTTAACGAGCCCGAAGTGACAAATGATCGGATGGAATTTTTCTGTTATAGAGTCTGAAAAAGGCCAAAAGGAACTGCTCTGGAGTTCTAGGCAGAGGGTGTGCCAAACTTTTCGCAAAACCGCAGAATACTTTTTAGGGTACGGGCGGTCGATCTTCCTGAATGCTGTGTTCAGTGCATTGCGATCAGTAGGGCGGCCGACACGACTTCCTAAGGATAAAGGTTTTATGCCTATAGGGGTCTCCCAATATATACGCAATGGTACGTGGGAGCACAATCCGTACTGGCACTATCGTCCCTCAGGAGGAATCACCCACCATCCACGAGATCGACAGTCACCAGGCTTAACCACGCCGGAACACGTCTCTAGCCTAGACCTCTATGTTGTGCGTTATGTTACAAAGCGTTGTTAAGTTCATTCAATTTATTTTAGGTTGATCTTTTTAAAGTTTGCCTTTCAAGGTTCACCACGAGATGTATGATACAAATTCCTAAATGCAGTCTAAAGATGATAAGCAAGCTTTTTATCTTTTCAACTTTGAAAATCCTAACTACTAAGGGAAAAGAAAGACACCATCTTTTCTCAAAGAGCAATCAGCACACTCTAATGCACTTTTCCTAAATCAAACATGCAAACTATCAAGATGCAAATGCACAATGCAGGTGTTTGTTTTCCGCTTTCTTAGTATTGATGCCTACAAAAGAAAGCTTTTTGTACAACTTTGAATTTGCTTTTAAATGACAAATACAAACAAGTTTACTTTTTCGAAATCAAAGAGGGTAGAAGAGATTACAACACTTAACGATTTTCGAAATGAATACTTGTTTCGACACTTAAAAGAGACAAGCTCAAACCAAATGCAAAAGTAAATGTATAATCAACTGCAAACAACCAATGAACTCTCTCCTAAGATCACAATCAACAAATCTGAATCAAGGGCTACAGGATGATTATTTCACTCATGCAAAGGAAGACTGTAAATGACGCCACAAACACATAAAAACACTCACAGTCTTTTTGTACAAAAGGAGGCGGAATCTAAGCAGAGAAAATGAGTTATCAGACTGGTACCTATGCTGGTTACAGGCTGCAAAAATCAGAGATCAAAACAAGGCAAAACAGAGCAGAGAACCCCAGTTGCACAAGAGCAAACTGGTTCAGCGCAACCTCAACACAGGGGTTTTGACATTCAGCGCAGCTAGCCTTCACGGGACCTGCGTTGAAATGCAGAATCCCTTCACTGGGTCTGCGCTGAAGGAGAAACTCTCGATTCCCACAGGTTCTGGGTCACAGATTGCTATTTAATCAACTGTTTCAGGCCAAATAGAAGCAACAAGCAAGGTACAACTAAAGGGATGCTTTGAGGGGTACTAAGATCTATCACAAGGATCATCAAATCATTTGTGAATCCATTGTTCAGATCATAGACAAGTCCAGTGATTGGATCAAGGCAGCAACTGTCTACTTTGCATCCGGGAAAAGCAGATGCAGTTCGATTATTGCTGTCAAGTCTATGAAGTAAACAATGATAGAAACACAAACAAAATGACTAAACAAATGTCCCCAACGGAGTCGCCAATTTTTTGTGGGGAAAAATGCCTATGCAGGACGATCCTATCCACCTAAGGTGTGACAGTGCCTTAGCAACAAATAGAGACAGCTATTCAAGTATTTCTTCCTTTATGAATTGAGAATAAAGAGAGATAGATGGACTCACCGGTGTCTTCCGTTTGTCCCTCGATCTGGTCTCTCTTCTCTTGGAGGAGTCCCAGCTACTTGCCTTCTCGCTCGCCCAGCTTCAAGAGGTTTCTGCAAGATTACAAGAAGAGAACACTACACAATACATGGATTCATATTCATAACTAGTTCAGGATTAGAAATAAACTAAACATACTAATGCAATCATACATCAAGAAAACATCAACATATAGGAGAAACCAAGATAGCTTTATTGATGAATAACAAGGTTCAGGAAGAGATACAACCCAGAGGGCTCCAATCCAGCATCTCGTTCCCAGCAAATGGAATTCCTATCTTCACCCCTTTCAAAGCATTAAGCACCCAATAGTTCCAGTCCCAAACCAACAACAATTCTTTGCAATAACAAAGTTCCAGCCTCTAGATCTCATGGAGGAGAGATCCATATATAGATGTTTGGAGAGAGGATGAGTCAGCTTGAGATGTGACTAGTGTCCTCTCCCTCTATCAGTTCTTGAGTCCACTTGGAGGTTCTTGCTTCCACTTGGAGATTTGGAACCTCTTACTCATCACCAGTCGAATTCCCTGAGGCAAGTGTCATTTTGGAAGCTTCCTGGGTTTTGACACCTTGAGAAATGAGCCTGCCACTTGTCCACTCTCGTTCAGCGCAGGTAGCCAGTGTTCTAGTTGACATTCAACGCAGGTAGCCAGTGTTGGCTCTGACATTCAGCGCAAACAGCTAGTGTAGCCACTGAAATGATCCTGAATTGACTTGTTTTTGAGCAGTTTTCAGGTGGAGAACTTCTGTGAATTGCTGTGGTTTGTTAGCCTTGTTCCTCTAGGGGTAGGAACAACATGTTTAGGGACTTTGGATCCCTTAGATTATGGACATTTCATGCTCAATGGTGTAAGGCACAAAAATGTCTATAACACACCTAAGGTTCATTAATATAAAGAATTAATGCAAATTAGAAGTCTGGATTTAAAGAGTCATAAATCAAAACAAAAGTCCGTTTAAGTTTAAGTAATTGAATCTAATGGGTGCATGATCGGTAGAGCCCGACACCCAAAAGTTTGGTCAATCTTCTTTGCAGTTTTTTGTAGCAAAGAAAGCATAGTCCAAAGAAGCTTATGCAAGGGAAGATGAAGATGAAGATGACTATGAATAATCATTTTCAGAATTCAGAGAAAGCCACATCGATGCCATAGCAATTGGCGTACATGATGAAGAGTTCGAGAAAGATATTGTTGAGTTGAAGGTATGATTTGATGTGTTGATGGTGCTACTACAGAATAAAAAACATGTATGGATAATGAAGAGGATAGTTATATGACCAATAAAGCAATTGATTGCAAGAAGAAAGTAGCAAAGTTGAAATTTTGTTAGAAGAAGTAGAAAAGCTCCAGATAACGAAGATGAATGTATGCATTTGTGAACGAAAACAAGGAGTGATGTTTGGTGAGAACAATTATGATGCTGAAATGAAATATGTTGATATGAGCATGGGTTTGATTCCCACAGATGGTGCCACAAACTATTTAGAAGATCAACATAAAGACTTGAGGACATAATCATCTCCCAAGACTATAAGGCCTTATATTTTTAAATCTGATAATTGGTGTGTGGATGCAGGACGTGTTGCAGATTATGGACAAGACATTAATTTTTTTTCATGGAGAGATGAAGACAAGTCTTTTGAAATGATTTCTAAAAGAGACCGTAAAATGATAGCAAAAATGTGAAGAAGAAATACAATTGCTAGAGAAGATGTTGATGGAACCTGAATCAAATCAAGTTTCAAATGAAGAAGAGAAATGCTTAAGCATGCTTAACAATAAAAATGTGGAAGAAATTTAATGTCAAAGATGGTGAACTGATGTTCCAAACTAGTAATAATAAAAATATTCAATTAGAAACTAAATTGGATGATGAGATTGAAGAATTAAGGAAACTAATGGAAAAGATACTTAAACATAGACATTGCAAGATGAGGCACAAGGACAACAATAGGATACATTTGACTACACAAGTATACATCAGCAAACAAGGAGGAGAATTGTAGTATAAAGTTTGGAAACCTAGAAAATGAGAAAAGACAACCATAAACCAACAACAATGTGATAGAGCAACCGATTTACTGCAAGTGAAAGTTTGGGATGTAGGAGGAGTTTTATAAACTTATAAAGGCATATGGTTGGGAGACCATGAATATCTCTTGGGAAGTCTTATGCAGGTGCATCTAACATAGGGTTGAATGTTTACCAAGGGAGTTAGTTTCCTACATTAGGATTTAATTATTTATTATATTTTCCTATAGTTTTATGAGAATTGTGTGAGAATGAGAATTATTGAAAATAGGAGAAGGTTCGAGAGTATTTTGGAAGAATTAAGAGAATTTTGGGTTAGTTAGATTTTATTTAGAGATAAAGGATTAGGTGGGAGATTTGATGGATCATGAGATATATTTGGGAGTTTGTTTAGGATGTAGAACTTACTTTAGGTTCAGATCCACTTATATAAATCTAAGTGAGCCATGAGGAAAGTAAGTGAGTAAGAGAGAGGAATGAGAAGCCAACGATTAGTCCAAGAATTCTCTTGTAAATATTTTATTCATTAATTAATTAATTATGAGATTATATATATATTAGTTGTGTGTGAATTTCAGTTCTATGTTGTGTGAAATTATTAATTTTTAATTTGCAGCCCCCCTATGGTCTGTTGCGTCATGAGGCCATCACATTAGAGAAATTTAAGGCAAAAAATGAGCCTCAAAACAAAAATGTACAACAATTTTTTTTTTTTTTTTTTTTATAGGAACCAATAGGATTTATTATGATGATGTCAACCATGGGTGGTGATTAACCATTATTGGAGTAAAAAGGTAAAAAGCTAAATAGCTAAAAAAATAAAAAATTACTTTTTAAACTTATATTTTCAACTTATCTCCCTATGATTTACTCATTTTTTTGTGAGAGCACTCATTGGATGTGGAATTTAATTTTTCATCCAAGGAGTACCCATGTTGCATACTTTTGATGGACCCTACTATAGGAAAAATGTGAAATACATGAAAAGACATGATTGCAATCACATTTTTTCATATATTTCACATTTTTTGTGTAGTATGGTCCATCGAAAGTATAAAACATGGGTACTCCTTGGATGCAAAAATAAATTATGCATCCAACAAGTGCTCATGCTCAAAATTTGAGTAAAATCATAGGGAGATAAGTTGAAAATACGAGTTGAAAATTTAGTTTTTTTGTTTTTTCCCTCCAAAAATTGATGAGGTAATTTAATCTTATTTTATTATTTCCACTATTATTTTATAATATTCCTTAGAATGCCCATTTTAGACCTCAAAATTTCTCTAATTTCAACTTTCATCCTCCACACACGGTATGTCAAGTTCAAAAACTACAAAGGAAAGTTAATTTCTCATGGAGGTGTTGGGTGCAATATTTGAGGATATTTTAGGCATCATTTTCCCCATTTTTGGTCATTCTCCCTCATTCAACCTATAATTTCCCTAGAATAATATCACTCCCTCTAATAAAAAAGGCACAATTTTCTTTGACGTATTATTATGTTATTTTCTGCTAAGTATTGAATGAAACAATGCTTTCTTTGGGATGACTAACCAAGGTATCTTTGGAAGAGTTCTTTTGAATGTTTTTCTTTCAGGTGTTTCCATAAATACTAATAGTCATGGGTGGAAAGATGTTGCTGTTACTTGATGTTACATGGTGTGAGTTGTTGTTACAACCAAGGTTTGCCATTTTCTGTTGTTACACTGCAAATTTTCAAAGACTGTTAAGGGGCCGCATGAAGTAATTACATGAGGATAGTTAAAAAGATATGAGCAGTTACAATTATGTCTAAATAAGAGTGGTGTAACCATAAAAAATCTTTATTAAAACTAGTTTGTAACAATTTCTGTCTTTTTATTATTTATGTTAGCTTAATCAATATGAGAATCGCATATTCTCATGACTGATTCATTTTTCTAATTTTGGTGCTTTGTAAAGACTTTATAAAAAATCTTAGTCTCATGTGATGGGGAATGGAACATAGATAATACTGACATTTTTATCTTGTACTCTTCAACTATTTTAATAAGGAAGATATTAGGTGATGTTACTACAATTTTTGTGTTAAATCCTTAACTAGTTTTCATTTTACTCATGCACCCTACTAGGGAGGAAGGGCCCTCCTCTTTAGCAAGGATCACAATGTTGATAGGATATTTGTTTTCTTTCATGTGTTAGTGTGGATTTATTATTACTATTTCAAACTTTTCATTGTGGAATATATACACTTCTTCTTTCCGATTTATTGTGTGTTGTTACATAGGATAATCAATTCCATGTTATTTAATTGATGTTATATCTTTAGTTGATAGTGTATGGTGCGACTATATTTATTCTAAAGTTTTTTTGAACTGTGGATTCTTTCCTTGCCGAGTGTGTTTCATTTCTGCAATGTACCTATTAATTCCTATAAGTTTGTATTTCCATTCTGCAAGAGTGCTTAAATTTTTGCAAGCATGTTCAATGACATTTGTTTTGTTTTGCCTGGTTGTTACATGTATTGGCATAGATAATGCCGACGCCTTTGAAAAAAAAAGACTTACCCTGGTTGATAATTAGTGATTGTGGTGTATTTACTTTAGGAGTGATAAAACCTCAAAAACATTTTAGCGCCATTATCAAGGAAGGTTGTCAACGATATAGTCAGCTAGCACTTTCTTTTGAATTTCCTTTTGATAGAGTGTCTCTAATTTTACAGGCGTTGGGTGGTGAGACTAGCAGTAAGAACTTGCACATCGCTCTTACCTACATGAGCGAGCTCACCACTGTAATAATTAGGACACTTAGGGTGTGTAAACTTTTGAATTTCTTGTTGGTAGAGTGTCTTTAATTTTAGAGGTCTTGGGTAGTAAGGCGAGAGGTAAGAACCTGCATATAGATATAATATACCTGAACAGGCTCACCACTGTGATAATTAGGACACTTAGGGTGTGAAAATAATTACACATAGGGTCCATGTGTAGAATGTATGAATGAAGAAGAAGAAAAAAGTAAGAACCCTAATAAACCTACAGGCAAAATGGGTTGAAAAAAGAATAAGAAAATATTGATCAAGGGAGAGTAAAATTTATCCAAGAATTGATCTTAAAAGTAGAAAGAGAGCAGTCAAAACCACACAAGGACGTGAGAAAAACAGTCCCACAAAAATTTGTTGCTTCTACATCAAATTTGGTTCCTCTGTTTTAGCACCCCATTTTCCTCAAACTAGCCTACAAACTCCCAATTCTGTAAACTCAACTCGGGAACAACAAGGAGAAACTAGTGGACAAGATTTTGGATTAGAAGGACAAGGGTAAACCAATGGGAAATATCAAGGGACAGAATCAGAAGAACGTTCTTTCACTTTCCAATACTTATACTTAGGCAATGTAGTAAAACGACATCCCTAGAACAATCTGAGAAATTATCACAAGAATCCCTATCTACAAAACATTCGACCGAGAAATATTTAGAAGGATACTCACTAGAAAAATAATTAGGAGAATTTCCAATGGGGGATAACAACAAAAATGATGGGACATATGGCATTATTACTACTTTTGAATTTCCAATAAATGATATAATCGGAGAAGCCCCGATGAAAAATATCCCTCTATCAGTGCTTCCATCTCTCTGGGGGTTGATTGTAGAAGATCCTAATACTTTTCTGTTTCAGTTTGATGTTCTATGGAGTTATGACTACACTTCAGATGCTCAAAAGCTAAAACTGTTTCCTACCACTCTAAAAGGAATAACATTAAGATGGTCTATGGGACTAGGTTCTACCACTATATGAATATCGGGGCATATGAAGACTACATTTCTGGAAAATTACCAAGACTAATGTTGAACTAGAGATATAAGAGAGGAGATATTCAAAATGAAACAAAAGGAAGAAGAGAACTTGGAATATTATGTGGAATGGTTCCATTATAATATAAAAAGGTCCAAACATAGTGATATGGATCTAGAAATTTTGAAAATAATAGTCATTCAAGGAATGAGAGATGACTTCTTTACATGTTGAACCTATTAGGAAAAGGAGATATATCTCAGGAGCCATACAATGATATAATAAAACTTTTATTAAGGTGTTTGTGAGGATAGTCATGTGGGATAAGCATGGCACGATATGCCTATGTTAAAATACATAAATCTACAAATGGAGGTGTGACTAGAGTTGAGATTAGAAACTTGTTTGAGAATATCAAGACCGACCTTCTCAGTACATTGTCTGCCCAATTGATGACAACAGAAGTGAAAAATGCACAGGAAGAAGCTAATAAGGCCTTGGCCGTGTTCTACCCAAAATGTAAAAACAAACATTCCCTGAAGGAATGGAGAGTCAACAACGTAAACTTGTGCAATATTTGTGACCTAGAGCATTCTATAGGATACTATCCAGATCTCCCAAGACTAAATCCAACAAAAAAATCAAGTGAGGAGGCTCAGTATTATTAATTTATTGGGTTCATGAAGCCTTGGCAACCACGGCCACCAGGTATGTCTGAAGAATTTTTATTCAATCTGTCGAATAATGTATATAATTTTCAGCAATTTCCATGGCAGTATCCCTCTGCTCCAACTCAATTTCCTTCACCATGGAACCAATGGTGTCCTTCTCCACCTTTTCCTTATTCTCCATCTCATTCATACTCTTGGCCTGAGAGTTGGAGGGGAAACTCTTTAGGACAAATCCCTCCTTCGTTACCAGTGCAACAGTAATTGTAACTTCCACCTCTCTCATCATATGCTACCACTCCTCCCATATGTCCCAATTACCTTTGCAGTATAACCCTAACCCAAATAATAAGGAAACTCAGAATATAGAGTCCTCCACTTCTTTCCATACTTACTACATTAACCTTATTGAATGCAGCGAGAACCACCTTCGATCAAGAAAAGTAGTAAACTCAAAAACCTCCCCTATTATTACTAAAGAGGAATGTGAATCACCTAGGGATGATCCTATGGATTTTGGTGAAACTACTATACATGTAACAACTAATTAAAATAATGTTGACACATCTACAACATCCCATCCAAATTCTATATAGACTAAGGATCCTCCATATCCGTAAAGACTAGCTCAAACTAGGATGATTCCACAACCCAAATATGATTTCCTCAGGGAGTTAAATAATTTCCACATAAGGATTCCCTTGCTACAAGCCATTAAGGATGTCCCCATCTATGAAAAAGAAATAAGAGACCTATGTGTTAAGAAACCTAAAAGGAAGCCCAAAGATCCTGTTACTATCCATGTCATGAGAGAATTATCAGAACTCATGACTGGTAAGCCTCTTTTGGCTAAATACAATGACCTAGGAAATCCTACAGTCATTATTTATATTGATGGGAAGCCCATTACAAACACAATAATTGATTTAGGGGAAAAAATCAATGTAATGACTAAGGAAATATTCACTACTTTAGGACTGAATGGGATGAGACAAACACCTATAGTGCAAGAACTAGCAGATAGGTCACATGTTAAACCTAAAAGAGTGGTAGAGGACGTAGTATCACAATGTATTCCTAGAGGCATCCAACAAAATTTCTTATTTTGCAAACCAAATAAAATATGGGGGGACATCCCCTAGTATTAGGAAGGCCTTGATTGGCCATTGCAGATGCATTGATAGGTTGTAGGTTGGGCCTCATGATGATTTTAGATGGAAAAGAAACAAATAACCTCAGCCTCTACTCTCCTGCAAAACCAAGTATTGATTTGGAAAATCCCTTATGGGATGAATTTGAACTAAATCATAATATTCCCAGCCACTCCTCACTCTTGGCAAAACCTAGTATTTTAAGAATGAAATAGAGGATGACATTGTTAATGGATTTATTAGTAATTCCCTTGTTGTTACTTCTATTGATTCTTTAGGAGTAGAAGATACCATTGAATACTTGAGAATAGAACATATGAAAACCACCCAACCGACCCTAATCTCAAAAGAAGGCTAGTTGAAATAGAGCCAGGCTAAATCCTAAATATTAATCCTAATCGAACTCCCTAACATAACAGGATGTTGTTACAACAGTTATAAAAACATAAAAAGGGATTTGCATGGGATTACAAAGACATGAAAGGCATTCACCCAACCCATGTACCCACCACATCTACTTGAAAGGATACTACAATCCAATTAGGTAGCCACATTGATGCATGAACCCAAAACTTAAAGAAGTAGTAAAAGAAGAATTGAAAAAGCTTCTAAATGCAAACTTCATTTATCCCATCTCCGGTAACCAATGGGTATCTCTGCCTATTATTGTTCCTAAAAGCAATGGAAAATGGAGGATCTATGTGGACTATAGAGAACTTAACAAAGCCACTCAAAAGGACCATTTTCCTTTGCCATTTATACATCAAGTCCTTGACACCTTATCTAGAAAAACGTTCTTTTGATTTATATATGGATTTAGTGGTTATAATCAGATACAGGTTTCCCCAGAGGATCATAATAAAACCACCTTTACTTGCCCTTGGGGGACTTTTGCATACAAAGTTATCCCTTTTGGATTCTTTAATGTACCAACAACCTTCTAGAGGGAAATATTGGGGATATTCGTGTATTTTATAAATCATTATTTAGAAGTATTCATGGATGAATTTACACTTTATGGTGACGATTTTGAAACAGCATTAGCCAATCTCGAAAAAGTGTTATAGCGATGTCAGCAAACTAATGTTGCTTTAAGCACTGAAAAATGTCACATGATGATGAATGAAGGAAATGTGTTTAGGCATTATATTTCTTCTTAAGTGATAAAGGTAAACCCTACTAATGTGGAAGTAATTCTGAAAATTCCAGATCCTAAAACACAGAAAGAGGTATGTATTTTTTTGGGACATGCAGGGTATTATAGCAGGTTTATAGAAAAAATTTCAAAAATTGTATCTCCATTATTTTCTCTTCTTACTAAATATTTGGAATTTATTTGGACAAGAAAATGTGAACGTGCCTTTACAAAGTTAAATCAATGTGTATTAGTAGCCCCTGTTTTGCAAAGGACCAAACTAGGATGTGTCATTTCACATACCAGTAGATGCATCTGATACTGCTGTAGGAGTGTGTTAGGTCAACTAGAAGACAAGAAGCCATATGTCATCTACTACATCAACAAGACTATGACTCTAGTAGATTTAAATTATATAGTTATAGAAAAAGAGTTTCTTGCAGTAGTGCATGCCATTAATAAATTTAGGCACTACATAATAGGTTAGCAAATATTTGTGCACGCTGACCACTCTGCCATTCATTTTCTAATGAATAAACCTGTTACTAATGGTAGGCTTACACGTTGGTTGTTGCTATTACAAGATTTTCATATAACAATATTATATAAACGTGGAAAAGATAATGTAGTGGTTGATTTTCTTTCTAGGCTAACTGTTAATAGTGACTGCATGTTCGGTGAGGATTCTTTTCCAGATGAATATCTTTTTTCTACTTCAACTCACTCACTGTGGTATGCAAACATATCTAACTAACTTTTTGTAGAAAGATCTCCACAACATATATCCTCAAAATAAAAGAAGAAGAGTGTTCAATAGAGTGCAAGATACTCTTGGGTAGAATGATACCTCTACTACACAGGGCTAGATCATCAGATTAGGCATTGTGTGAGAGAGGATGATATTTTTGACATTATTAGAGTCTGCCATGAGGAAAATTATGGTGGAAATTTGGCTGACAAGAGGATAGGGCATAAAGTGCTTTCAATAAGATATTATTGGTCTACCATATTCCAGGATGCAAAGAAATTTGTGAAGGGATGTGACAATTGTCGGAGAATGGGTCAACCAACCTGATCAGATGAAATGACGTTACAACCTGAAATAGTCTTGGAACCATTTGAGAAGTGGGCCTTAAAATTTGTAGGACCAGTTAATCCTTCATCTCAGCATAAGTCATACATTCTAGTTTGTATAGACTATGTCAGAAAATGGGTTGAAGCAAAGGCACTAACTAAGGAAACTGAACAGGTTGTTTCATATTTTTTATTTGAAGACATTTTTGTTCACTTTGGAGTACCTCGAGAAATAGCGATAGTTGTAGGACCACAATTCACATCTCATTTGATCTAGAGGTTAGTTGATAAATTCAAGATTCGTCATAGAATTACCTCACCATATCATGATTGTTAAGAAAATGGTCAAGTGGAGAGCACTAATAAGGTTATTGAAGGAATTCTCACTAAGATTGTAGCCAGCCACCAGAGGAACTGGGTTGATAAACTTCCAGAAGAACTATGGGCATATAGAACTACATGGAGAAATACTACTAGATTTTCACCATACAAATTGGTGTATGGTAAAAACCCATTATTTCCCATTGAGTTTGAAATAAAAATACTCAGAACAACATTGCAACTGAACCTAGAATTGACTACAACTCAAAAACATTGGTTGAACCAATTAAATGAAAAATATGAGAAGAGATTGGCTACCATCCAGCAAACAAACATCATCTAGCAGCAGAGGGCTAAGTGGCATGACAAGTTTATCAAAAAGATGGTGTTTCAGAAAGGTGATTGGGCTCCACTATATGATTCACGATTCGAATACTTCAAGGGGAAGCTTTGCACCATATGGCTAGGTCCTTCTGAGGTAGATACAATATTCAACCATGGGACTATGAGATTAACTACCATAGATAGTGCCAAAGTTCCATTGCTTGTCAATGGGAATCATCTTTAGTTATATCATACACCAACCTCAAAGGATTGATTTATCAACATTGTCTCAGGATCTGATTTTCAAGTTATGAGGGTAAGGGAAAATTCTCCTGTGTTGTCAAATATTAAATTCCAATAAGTATAGCAGCTGAGAACCAACTTTTGTTAGATTATATATATATATATATATATATATATATATATATATATATATATATATATATATATATATATATATATATATATATAGATAGATATATATATACATATATATATACATACATATATGTCTATATATATGAACAAATATTATTGTGAAAACATCTTGTGGGGTGCAGGTAGATAGTTGTACTAGTTGAAAACCACTCTGTGGTAGCTGATACACATTTTCTTTTTAATAAGTTCTGTACCAACATGACATCTATCACATATGTGTAACATCATGCTTGTTACAAGCCCTTTTTTATTCATTTCATTGTATTATTTTGAGAATTCTTTTGTAGGCACAAGTTGTAATGCCATCAAAGGAATACATTGTTGTAATAAAGTATTGCTACAAATTTATTCAACCATCATGGAAAAATTCTTTTATTGTTACATCTGTAGTAGTCGATCCGATGCATACAAATATAGTATGGAACCAGTTCTAGCTGTCCGCTTCAATAATCACCATCACCATCATTCCGTTGTTAGTATCAATCAAATCACCCTTTGGTAAGTATTCCAAAAAAGAAATATTATTTTTTATTTATTTACTAATTATGGCTATTAATACGTCATTTAGTTTTGGCGGACAAGGATGACCTTTGCATTTAAGTTGCGGGGGGGCGGGGAATCATTTTTTGATTCGTGACATAACTCGATTTGAAGTGACAATACCCATTAATCATTATAGCCTTGCATGAATGATTGTCTCATTAATTCAAATCATATCTAAGTTATATTTTCACACCTTTGAATTAATGATGAAATGATAACCCATATCGAACAAATTTCAAACTTGATATCCTTTCCTATCACCCTGATAACTGCCACGACATAGCTCTAACCCTCATTGCATAGATTTTTTCAAGAATTGTGATGGGAAGCATGCGAAAGTTCATAGTGACTATTGCAGAAATTAGTGAAGGGTCTATAACAACAAAGGATGGGAGGAGTAGCAGTAAGGCATGAACCAAATTCCACCAAGGCTTTGGAAAAATGCACGAAAGCATATCAAATATCTATAGAAGTAAGTTGGATCATGTTTTTTGAGTGACTAGGGGGTCGGATGAGATTGTTGCTTTGGAATTTGCTCGAAATCTGAACAAGAGTCGAATAGAGGTAAGAGGCCTAAGACTGGAGACTACGGACGAAGTGATTGCTAGAGTAACAACACTTCGACCCAAAGGGAAGAGGTGGCTCAACCGAAAAATTAATGACCTTGCCCTTAAAGATTAATTCATGTATGGAGAAGAAAAATTGGTCAAGAAGGGAAAAGGAATTGGCTGCCTTTCCCTTCCTCAATCATGGAATGATGTTTCCCTATTCATTGCCAAGTACATTACATGCGAGGGGCGCTCTACAATAGTCTTCAACTATCATTTTTTGTTGTTGAGCCATCTTTGGCATGGGAAATTGGTTAATCTTCCCTATTTTCTATTAGAAAATTTGAAACACATGGTTGCCTCAGTAAAGGTAGCCTCACATCCAAAGAGCTGCATTATTAATAATGGCCTTATAAAATTGATCATATTGGAATCTCTAGAGCAATGAGTAAGAAATTGGGAAAACTTTATCTGTGAAGGAAAATAAACCCCGAGACAGAGACAAGCTGAAACTCCTATGGATGCTCCACGGGAAGCTGATATAGCTAAGGAATAGGGACAGTCTTCAGGAATTAGAGTTAAACATAGGTCACTTGAGAATCCCATGGGTGGAAGAATACCGAAGAAAAGGGTTAAGTTTGTTTCTTAACTAGAACCCTTGCCTCACTGTTGTCGAAGAAGAAACCAAAACCCTCACCACCATCCAAGAAGAAACCAAACAAGAAAAAGGAACAAAAGGAGAAGCAAGAAGAGACAAATAAGTAAAAGAAGAGGAAACATAGCAAGCAGGAAGACACTTCTTCATCAGGTAAGGATGAAACCCGAACTTTGCTGCTTAAAATTAAGAATCTAAAAATAGAAAATAAGAAATTAAAGCGGAAATTAGGAGGTAGAAAAATGAAAACAAAGGTTCTAGGTCTCGATACATTGGCTGAGGTTGTTGATAAGTTACGATCAGAAACCACATAGGGGCATTTATTAATAGAATGTGTTGAGGGTCTGGTAATAGCATGGTACAAGATTTGCATTGCAGACACCATATTAGAAGGAACCCAAACAAAACCATGGAAGGCTGACACACAAGAATGCGTTGACGATGTTGCTGACACATAAGAACCATTAGTAGAAACAAACCACCCCATGTATTTTAACCTAGAAATCGATACACAAGAACTAGTCAACGATGTTGCTAATACACAAGAAACAATAGTTTAGAAAGAGGTTTTTAAGGAAGAAAATTTGAGATTTTTTCCACAAGAACCTATCAACGATGTTATTGATACAAAAGAACCAACAGCTGGGACAGAGAAACTCAAAACATGAGATGTTTATAAACCCTCTACTACTATTGTACATGAAACAACATAGGACCCTGAAGCAGGGTGACATTCAAAAAGAATTTTGCTCGTATTGTAATTTCAAAATCGGAAGCAAATGTCACTTTCCCTAAAAAATGGAGTGATTTGTTTGGAAGAAAATTACAAGTCTATTCATACCCTCAAGGATCATTGGGTCGAAGAATTGATGGTGGAAGAGCCGATAAAGTGGGAAACGAGGAAAGTTGAGATAGAAAAGGAAGAATATAGACAACAATTATGGCAAGAGGTCAAGAAGTTGACTAGAGAGAAAGGTAAAATGTATGAGTTAGCCCTAAAATTTTTAGGTTGTAGGACACCATCTCTGTCATACCTAATCTTCTTATTGGAGAAATTTTATCTTTTCTAGTTGAGAGCTATCCATGAGAACATACCCTACAAGAGAATTTCCGCTCAAACGTTTCTAGATCTATTTTTCTCATGTGATTTTGATGAGAAGAGTCTGTTATGCGAACTCTTCCTGCATAATGTATTTGTTGAGCATTCCAGTTTGCCAATGGACGTAAAACATTCTCCCTACGTTGGAGATTTGCAGCTACAATATTTCATATATTTCTTGAGAAATCCAATTAATTGGAACCTCGCCACAAAATCATCTGCTATCAATGAAGAAAAGGCAACCCTGATGACAAGATTAGAACCTAGTATGGCCGCTACTATGAGGCGTGAATTCAAAAAGTTTCTTAGTAAAACTGGCATGACAGAACAAATGTCCCTCTATAAGAGAAGGATTGTTTTGTTTTTATTTAATATTTATGAACAATTGAAAATTAAAGCACTAGTTGGAAGCCTGAAACGATGGGAAGATTGAAGTGACACATTACAAGCAGGGGATCCCTTTAGGTACCCCAATTTTGTGATGGTTGTTACTCGAGTCCCTAAAATATGTATGAATTTTCAAAATGATGGTATATTTCTGGATGGGGATCAAATTTAAGTTTCCCCTGATTTGGCTCCCGGTTGAGAAATACGAGCGTCACTTCCACCTGAGCAAGTATGATGAACGTTCCTAGACACATCAACTCATGTCTACCCAGGCATATTGGAATTACAATGAAGATATTATTGGCACCTATGATTTCATAAAAATACATCAGCAACAAGCCAATGTCACGATATATGAGGACCGTGAAGATTTTGAAGAATCTTCATGAGGACATGTAGTGGCTTCAATTGGGGGGATATGTTGGGTGCAATATTTGAGGATATTCCAGGCATCCTTTTCCCCATTTTTGGCCATTCTCCCTCATTAAAACTATAATTTCCCTAGCATGATATCAGTCCCTCTAGTAAAGAAGCAACATTTTTCTTTGACGTATTATTATGTTATTTTTTGCTGAGTATTGAATAAAACAATGCTTTCTTTGGGATGGCTAACCAGGGAATCTTTAGAAGAGTTATTTTGAATGTTTTTCTTTTAGGTGTTTCCATAACTACTGATAGCCATGGGTGAATAGTTGTTGTTGTTACTTGCTGTTACACAATGTGAGTGGTTGTTACACCTAGGGTTTTCCATTTTCTGTTGTTACACCACGAAGCTATTGTTACATTACGAATTGTCAAAGATTGTAGCCACCATTTTCAAAGGCACTTGTCAAGGGGCCGCATGAAGTAATTACATGAGGATAGTTAAGAAGATCTTAGTAGTTACAATTGTGTCTAAACAAGATTTGTGTAACCATAAAAAATATTTATTACAAGAAGTTTGTAACAATTTCTATATTTTTATTATTTATGTTAACTTAATTAGCATGAGAATCACAAATTCTCATGATTGATTCATTTTCCTAATTTTGGGGCTTTGTAAAGAATTTATAAAAGAGCTTAGTATCATGTGAAGGGGGACAAAAAATAGATAATACCGACATTTTTATCTTGTACTCTTCGACTATTTTAATACAAGCATATATTTGTTGATGTTACTGCAATTTTTGTGTTGAATCTTTAACTAGTTTTCATTTTACTCCTACACCGTGCTAGGGAGGAAGGTCCCTCCGCTTTAGCAGGGATCACAGTGTTGATAGGATATTTGTTTTCTTTCATGTGTTACTGTGGATTTATTATTACTTCTGCACAGTTTTCATTGTGGGATAGATACAATTCTACTTTCATATTTATTATGTGTTGTTACACACGATAATCAATTCCATGTTATTTAATTGATGTTGTATCTTTAGCTGATAGTGTATGGCACACCTATCTTCATTCTGTAGTTCTTATGAAGTGTGGATTCTTTACTTTTTGATTGTGTTTCATTTCTACAGTGTGCCTTTTAATTACTGCAAGCTTGTATTTTCATTCTGCAAGAGTGCTTTAATTTCTGCAGGCATGTTCAACGACATTATTTTCTATTTTACCTGGTTGTTACATGTATTGGCATAGATAGTGCAGATGCCTTTGAAATAAAATGACTTTCCCTGATTGATAATTAATGATTGTGGTTTAGTTACTTTAGGAGTAATAAAATTTCACAAAAAAGAGGTTTATTGCCAATTACACTCAATTTACCCAAGGATCCATGCATCTGTGGAAGAAAGGAGTGCCTTTTATTTGGGATGACCAAGCCCAATATTTGTTTTATGTTTTTAAATGGATTTTTTTGTTTACACATTTACTACGTCCTCCATATTTCAACTAAGGTTTCTTGTTATATATTTCAGCCTCTCACTCTTCCATTAGGATGGTTATTGTATAAGAGGATGACATGCACAATGAACTACCCATCTATTATCTTAGAAAAGCCCTTCTTAGCCCTGAGCTTCAATATTCCCAAATTGAGAAGTTGGATTTGGAAATCATTGTTGTTGTCCAATGATTGAGGCACTACATACTCTTGTGAAAGACCATAGGAATTACTGACTCCAACCCCATGCAGCATATTCTTAGCTATCAAATCAATGGGGGAAAATACTCCAAGTGGATTATTATTCCTCAAGGATTTGATTTGGAGTTTTCCATTTATAAATCTAATAAATCCCTAACATTTGTGGAGTTTCTTGCTGATCAGTTGCCTCGGACTAATGAGGAATTTGTGTCCATGGATCTATTTCTTGATGAATCCTTGTTCCTCATTAATTTTTCTAATCCTTGGTATGGATATGTTCTTCTATATCTCCGGGATCAATTTTTTTGGCCTGAACTTTCTCATGATAATTGTCGACGCATATGTCACCAGTCTCGACACTATGTTATTATTGTTGATACCTTATATCATCGTGGTGTTTAAATTGTCTTATGTCAATGACTTACTCATGAAGTCGACATATCCTAAATTATTTTCATGCTAGGGAATGTGGTGGTCATCTCTTTATGCTTGCCACTACTCAAAATATCTTGTGTGCCAGGTACTTTTGGCGTTCACTCTTCAAAGATTTGATATTTTTAATCCAGAAGTACCATCCAAGTCAAAGCTTCTCTCAAAAAAGCGCACACATCCTACCCCTTTACACCATCTGGTTTTTTTTGGTCCTTTTTATTAGTGGGGTATTGGTTTTCTGCAATGCAACTCACTCTCAACTTGCAATCGCCACTACATTCTGATGGTCATTGACTACTTCACTAAGTGGGCTGAGACTATGCCTACATAATCAAATGATGGCACCACCAAAGCACTATTCTTGTTTAATCATGTCATTGATAGGTTCGATGTACCTAAGGAGATTCTTACTAACCATGGTAAACACTTTCAAAATCATATGATGTGGGAACTGGCTTCCAAATTATGTTTTCATCATGAACACTTAACTCCCTATTATCCTTAGGCTAACGGTAAGGGTGAGGCTGTCAATAACACCTTGAAAGCTATGTTATGTCAGATGGTAGGGAATCACAAGTAAAATTGGCATCTTATTCTCTTATTTTCATTATGGGCATACCAAACCTCTGTTAAGTTTGTTATGGGCTTTATTCCTTTCCAACTAGTTTATGGAGTGGAGTTGGTTCTCCCCATTCAGTTTGAAATTTATTCCCTTGAACTAGTCATGGAACTTCTTCATTAGACTTCGACTAAGGAAGAACATCTATTGCACCTTACCCATATAGATTAACAAATCCTTGTCACTCTTGTTAATAATAAAACTCTCAAGAAACACATTAAGGCCCATTATGATAAATTTGTTCGACCCCATGTATTTTCTAAAGGTGACTTGGTTTTGGTCTATGATAAAGACCATGATAAGTTAGGAGCAGGAAATATTGAATTCTTTTGGAGTCGTCCTATATTTTTAAATTTGTTCTCATTAAAGGGAGCTATGAGTTAGTTGATTGTGATGGGAATCCACTTTCGGAGCCCCATAATGGGCTCTACCTTAAATGCTACTATGCTTAGTTTCTTTGCATGATCACTTGTACATAATGTATATAGGTGTGGGCATGATGGTTTTCTTTGTTTATCTTCATGTTTATTCATGGTTTTTGTGTGATTCATGTGTCTAGTCTTTGTTTGATAGATGTAAATGCCCTCAATCCCCTTGGTAGGATTTGCAAATGGTGCAAGCCATTACAACCGAAACATAACTTCGGTTGCTTGGGTTATCTTTTCTCCCACTAACAGGCTTGTGAGTTTAGGGGGTGTTTTTCTTCTCCCAGTCACCAACAATGTGCATAATATAGTGTCGTCATCGAGCTCTTAACCGATGTTAGTTTCCTTAGCATATGCCACTTGGTTGCTAAGATTGATTCCCAAATTGTAGTGTCTCAAGTCAACCGTATTTATTCTTTGAGGAATCCTATAATATTATGCTATTTTTTGAGGATATGTCTCCTGGAATGATCATTTGGTTATATTTCTTATGTCCACATTCCTAGAGAAAAAAACACGCTAGTTGTTTTTTTAGATAATTATGTGTTATATTGAAATTTGATGTCTCATTAAAGTTTCAACCCTGAACATGATAACACACATTACAAAGTACACATTTTTTCAAAAAACACATCATAAATGCCTTCATTTTATTATATCATAATAGAATTTCCTACATTGTTCAAAATATGGGCATCTGAGGCCCTAACCATAATTCCATACATATGCAGTAACATAAAAACCATAGGAAAACCATTATCCTTGGTCAATGGTGTTCATGATAACCTAACATAGCATGTAGAATTCATCGAAGGAGACCTTGATGACAAACCGAAGTCATATGTCGAGGAGTCTCTGTAATGCTCCTAGGTGGAACTTCTAGTGTTAATCCCTCGACATTGTGAGTGAACTCTCGTAACTCCTCATTTTCATCGTCCTCTCCGGTTGTTGCATGTGTTGATTAGGCCTAGACTTGTGGTACTCCTTTCCTCAAGGGAGAATAGCCATTAGAATGAACTAGTGCAGTATATTCATATCACACTCACTACATGTTAGCAACTTTATACCCATACCAAAACAACAAAATATTAAATATTTCAAAAATCTAAAAACATAAAAAAAATACAAAAACTTCAATTTTTTTACCTATTCCACTCCACTACATCCCTAGGGGTAAGACCATATCTGGCGTTTTACCCCATCATATTCATAGTCATCTACTACTAAGGGCACCCTCTTCAACCATTTGAACTACTCTGGGGTAAACTAGTATCCACCATGGACACCCTCCTGCCTCACCATAAGGGAACACCATCTCATGATCTAAGAAGCTCATAATATTCCATCATTTCCCTCATTGGTGTGACCCTTTCCATAAATTAATGATACTACCAAACTCTCATTCCCAAATTTTTTGATCCTTCCTCTTCTTTCCTTCATAAGTTAAACTTTGAAATTGTCCAACACACCCTCACACCAGTTGAATAAGGTAGGCTCCAAACATTGCATTACCAAGTCCATGTGCAATTTGGTTACCGCATGGGGAACTTTTATCCCTTCCACCCATGTGATGTTGTATGCTATGGTTCGTACTATCAGGTCTTCAATGGGCTCAATCAATATTTTATCATCATCTTCTCTTAGGCCTTCCCTATAGTACTACTTTATGTAGCTACTCACCGTTTCTCCACTCTTACTTCTCACACCAGCTAGCATAACTGAATCTCCTCGCCTAGACAACCCTGTGAGGAAATAAATATCCTCCAACCCTAAACTGAATGCCTTAGACACTACTACAAATTGCTGGTTCTCTAAATCGCACCAATCAATGATCTTTTGCAACAAACAAGATTGGTTGTTCATACTATGAATCTTAAAATACTTCAACAACCCACAATCTCTCAATTCATCTAGTGTTTGCAGATGAGTTGTGGCTTGCATGTTGTTGGGAACATGCTTTGTTTCCCTCCACTTAAGCATGGTTTCTCCTACACTCAACAAGTCACAAATTAGTTATGAGCATGGTTGCAAGAAAAAACATGGATTTCACTAATAAACCCCATGAAATATATAATTTAAGGAAACAAAAGAAAAAAATGTTATTTTGACCCTAGCCATTGGGTTAAAATAATCGAATCTCAACTACATTCACACAATGTGTGGCAACAACAGTGTGACTGTATCCTTTCAGCTGAAAATTATCCGTTTTTTCCTAACGACTGAAAGAATAGATAAGATTTTTTCTTCCCTAAAAAACACTCCGACCATGAATAAACTAGTGCAAAAAATGCATAGTAAGAGATACAAAATAAACTTACCTTGCCTTTGGATTATCCTTTGGTTCTCTTTCTACTCCTTGCCCTCCCTTAATCTTTTGGAATCTTTTTCTTCTCCTCTCTATAAAAATTAAAAGAAATTTTCTACTCCTAATGAAATTGAACTCAAATCAAGAGACAAAAAATTCTTATACTATTCTATATAAGGGAAAATACACTATAAAAGCATGCAATAACATGAAATGATAAAAAAATAAGGAACACAATGATTTTACAGGGGAACCCAACTGGGAAAGCCTCATCCACTGCTTTGCAATAGTTCAAATGAGAATATGGAACAATTACAATGTCTTGCTTCAATCCTAAAGCACATACTACACTACAATTCTAGTCTTCTTATCATTTATTTTCTCTAACCAATAGTTAGTCAATTCAAGCATCAAAATTCCTCATATTTCCTTGAAAAATCATGGAGGAAATTAGCCCCTAAAAATAGGAGAATTCTGTATTTCCTTGCACAAATCGCGAAGGAATTGACCACCTACTCAATGCAAAAACCCTGCACACTCAACTAGTATACAATTGATAATTACAATGTTCCTTTTCCTCCACTCCAACTAGGAAATTTGAATTTCATGCATGAATGGGTTTATTTTTAGTAAATTTATCAGTTAACTGAGAGATCAATGGGTTAACAATTGTTATAAATACTCAAATAAAATCCTACTAAGTCCACTAAAGACTAGAGCTAACTGAGTTTAAATAACAATAACTCCACTAGATTGCTGAATTTTAGCAATAAACCCATGCAAAACTCTACTTCTAGCCTATAACTTGAATTTATTGACATAACTAGGAGACAAAGCCATGTCACTCTAGCTATACGCAATCCAAGTAATCTTGCTAATGTGGAAAATCAAATTTCTCCATTTGGCTAAGGCACAAGTCAAAATGAAGACTTTTCTTGCTACATTTCAACACTCCCTCTTAGTAAGAAAAGGGTTATGTACCACCTCTATCCTGCATCTGTGGAACTTGAATTTTTCTCTTGACAATACCTTTGTCAAAATATTGCATCCTGCTACTCTGTGGGAATTTACTGCAACAAAAAGATTCTCCTCTGCACACAATCTATCAAATGATGGTACATGATATGAATGTGCTTGGAACTACCATGAAATACTGGATTTTGAGATAGTTTGACACAACTATAATTATCATAGAAAATCACAATAGGATCCATCTCCTAACTAAAAATACCAACAAGAATTTTCCTCATCCATATGGCGTCGCATGTTTCTTGACTAAAAACCATATAATTTGCCTCTGCTGAGATGAGTGTTGCAAATATTTGTTTAATACTATACCAGGAAATAGTTATTGACCCAACATGGAAGATAGCTCCTGGAGTGATGTTCCAGTTGTTGAGAAATGAACGACAAAGAGATGAGGCAAAAAAAATAATTAATTTGATTTCTCCATATTATTGACATTTACTTGTGATATATTATAGTTACATTATTATCATTATCATGTTCTTCTTCATCATCAAATAAATTTCAAACAGAATATCATATTGCAAACATAGGAACACCATAAATAGGCTTCAAGCCAGGGCAATACCCTAAGAGGGGAAAACCCATAAAATATATGTTCTTATAGAATTTGTCCAATGAAAAACTTCCAAGGCCAATACAAGACCAAACCCTACAGGATAAGCTAGCTAGAACTGTTGGCATTATGAGATAAGTGTTGTCCTTGATGGCAAACCACACTGATGACAAATCATAGTGCAGAAGGTCAGCAGCAAGGAATTGATGATCAGACTATAAGAAGAAGAGAAAGTTCATACACGCAGGTTCGTTAAGCCCAAGTCGCGTGTACACGCAGGTTGGCTTCAGCAAAAGCGCGTGTATGTGGAAAAGTACCTTTGGTCCATGGCGGTTAGTCCTTGGAAGTTGTGCCTATGGTTTCGGACCATTGTGTCTCGACGGGCGTGTCGATCCCTAGTTTTGAAGTTGATGGTATTGGATTTCTATGGTTTTGGCTCTTGGTATTGAACAAGGCCTAAGGCTATATAAAGGGAAGGAAATCATTAGGCAAGTGCATCTGAAATGTCTTGAATATCTGATGAAGCATTAGATCCAGTATGCAGGGTTATGGGTTGATGATGCATTGCTTGATCTGAGCTAAGGAGAGATCTCACCTGTTGATGGAGAACTAGATCTAAGGAGAGATCGGGATCAAATGGTTTGAAATGAACTATCTTTATGATGCTTATTCTAGATCTACATACTGACGCATGTATTGTTCTATAAGTGTTATGAGTATGACTGATGTCTGGTACAGCTGCAAGTTATGAGAAATTATTTTTAGATCTGTACGCGGGTTGTCTTTGATAAAAGCGTGTATACACGCGGGTTTGATTCATCGAAGTAGCGTATACCTTGTAAATCTTAATATTTGAAGTTGCAGATGGATCTGATGGTTATTACAGAGTTCTGTGTCTGCTCTGTGTTCTGGTGACTGTTGTTAACAGGGTTTCAGTGATTCAGAGTTTGATGATTGTTTTGAGCTTCAATGATAGTTATGGGTCCAGTATGAAAATTGGATGAAAAGTGGCCTTACAGATTATGTGTTGTGCTTCAGTGTATCCAGTCTGAAAATTGATGAAACATGGTACCTGGAGGTGAGAAGATTGTAGGCAAGCACCTACGTACTAGTATCTAAGCTAGTACAAAAGCTAAAGGAGATCTTTGGAGCATTGTAGCAGGTAGCAGCCTGCGTACTAGTAAATGGATCAGCTAGTACAAGAGCAAAGGGGGTTGTAGCTCCCGTACTGGTATAAGACTGCACCAGTACAAATATTGTAAAAGGATTTTCTTATTAAGAAGAAGATTGAGATGACTTGCAGCAGGTGGTTTTCACCCACATTGGGTTTCCACCTTATATCTTTCTGTTCATGTGTGTGGCTCTTGTGTGATGTTCTGTTCTGTTATTCTGCACCTGTTTACTGTTAATATGCTTAATAATGATCTGATGCATTTACTGAAGATTAAGCTAACTGAATTATAAGATTTCTGGATATACGCGAGTTTCATTAGATATAGTAGCGTGTACACGCGGGTTCACTTAATTGAAGTAGCGTATATGTTTCTGAGTATCAAATTGAAAAGTTTGATTGATCTGATAATACTGATTCACCCCCCCCCCCCCCTCTCAGTATTATTTCCAACAATTGGTATCAGAGCAGGTCCTTTGGTAGAAGCTTGATCGCTTGAAGGAGATCTGTGGAACAATGGGAAAGAAGCTTAAGAAGAAAGCTCATAAGAAGAAGAAGACATCTCAGAAGATCTATGACAGTGGGAGAGTCGATTGGGGATTAGGTATATGAAGTTCTTCAGATTCAGAATCAGATTCAGAATTGGATTCAGAATCATTATCAGGTATGAATGTGTTATCCTCTGATGTTCCTGCTATATTTCCTTGTGAAAGTGATGGAAGTGATAGTGAAACTACTGAACATGCTTTTATGGGTGAGCAAGAAAAGTGTCAAATAGAGGCAATGTTTAGAAGGCTTGCAGAAAAAGTTAAAGATCAACAAGATCTATTGAACAAAAGGGAATGTGCTTTCAAAGAAGAAGTTACCAAACTAAAGGCCCAACTAGAAGAAGGAAACAAGGTAAGAAAGCTTCTCAAGGACAAGGAAGACCAATGTCAAAAATTGCAGCATGAAGTGACATCATTAAGAAAAGAAGTCAACGAAAGAAGCACAACCATCAAGAAACTCAAAGATAGATCCAGCTACTATGAAAATCTTGAAGCTACGATCCTCTCACTAAAGCAAGATCTTGAAGAATCCAAGAAGCAGAATGAAGATCTACACCAAGCAATTGAAAAACAAGACAACGAAGTCATCAGCTTAAAATCACAGTTGGAATGTGCCTTCAGAGTTCATCAAATTCAGCAGGATCTGTATGAAAAGCAAGAAAAGGAGATACTCAATCTAAGGCAACAAATGGAAGAAGGAAGAAAAGATGGAGAAGACATGAAGAAGCAATGTCTAGAAAAGGAGGAACAACTTCAAGTTGAGGTAAATATCTTGAAAGGTAAATTAGAAGAAAAGGATAAACTTTTGAGATTTCAAGATAGTGCTAAAGCCTTGGATGATATTCTTAGTAGTCAAAGGTCTCCTACAATCAAGACTGGTCTTGGTTTCCATGAATCTGTTGAAGGTGAATCTAGTTCACAAGGTGAGGCAAGGAACTCTAAAGAGAAATCCAAAATGATCAACAAGGAGATGAAAGGTCAATCTCATCATCAACCAAGGAAAGAAAGTCTTCAAAGAAAATCTTTTACTCCTCCTATGAATAATGTTGAATGTTATGTATGTCATAATCTTGGACATGTTGCAGCTAGATGTAGAAGAAGAAGAGTTCAAGACTATTATGCGGACAGGTCATCTCAATCAATGTACTTTAATGGATATTGCTTTGCTTGCAATATGTATGGTCACAAAGCTGCTGATTGCTACAGGAGGAATATGAAACATGTAAGATGTTATACATGTAACAAGCCTAGACATATAGCAAAGGAATGCAGGAACAAAGGACGGACATCACACCAAAAGGAGAAAACCTCATCACACTTGAAGATATGGAGGAAGAAGGAAGTACAGTCAGCACAATGTACTGAGACATAGCACAGCACAGACATATCAGACTCAGGGGGAGCTGAAGGTGTAAAACTTTAGTGTTCTGAATCTCATACGCAAGTTCCTTAAATGGAAGTCGCGTGTATACGCGAGTTAGACACTGCAAAGCCGCGTATATGTCAGTCTGAGGAAAAGCAGTGGGGACAGGATCAGAAAAAGGATCTGATATGATTCAGTCTATTATTTGCTCTATTGGTTACAGTCTGCTGAGGATGTGTGGAAATGTTTTGTTACTTGTATGATGTCTAGAAGTGCTTTTGATCCTAACTTGAGGATGATGATGTTTTGATGCTTATTGCTGATATATACATGATCAGATATAACAGATGGCACTGGTTGAGGGGGAGCATATGCCTTTAGTAATTCATTGTTGGCATTATGGTTAATAATCCTTGGTGATGATTCTTATATGGCTAAAAGATATATCTTGCTATGATGTGGTTGTGAGTTGTCTATGATAAAATCTCATATGATTCTTGGGGTTACATAGTTGATGTTCAGATCAGATTTATGGATGATTCTTTGATGATGCATATATGGTGCTTACATGGTGATCTTCATAAGGACAAGGAGAAGTACAAAGCTTGAATATACATCTTCCTCACTTGATGATGGGTCACTCATATACTGCTGTTGTCATATGCATAAAAATCATACAGTTATGATGCAGGCACTCTTGTGGATAAGGATTGTCGCTGTTGATGATATCAAGAAGTTTTGTCAAATAAGCTTGAGCTCAAGATACATAATGCTGATACATGGATGACTACTCAAAGTTGCTTTATTGGAGACATGGTGATGAGTTCTTATCTATATGATGATAGGTTTATACTTACATATGTTAATTGATGCAGATGTCCCCAAGTAATGATACTTGGATCATGTAGAGCTTGATGAAATGGCTATGGTGGTTTCACACATGATACAATGTGAATGACTCTGAATTCTGTTCAAAGGGATGAATTGATGCAGACATACCTAGTTATAGGTTGATGACCTATTCTCTACAGGACATTTACAAGTTGCTGATATGGAAATTTGTGTACGCGTGTTGTTTAAAGGATATCCGCGTGCATACGCCGTTTTACAAGGGGATAGTCGCGTATATGGTGTACGCGTATTGCGTAAGGGATATCTGCGTATATACGCTTGTTTATGTGTATACAGACGCGTATATGGAGATTTGAAGGAAATCAGCAGGGACAGATGTTGGTTGCAGAAAGTCTGATATAGGTCTGACAGAGATCATCTGGCACAGGTTCAGGGGGAGCAGATAATCGTCCAATGATGCATTGTTGGCATTATCTTAGAAGCCTTTGGTTCTAGTTCACAAGTTGTTGTTGATTTCAGGTAAATCAAAGTCAGAGGAAGAACAAAAGGATCTCTTGGTTGCTGATCTGAATGCTGATTGACAAGATGCTGGCGATATCAGTTATTTGTGACTTTCATAAGTCTTGGTCTAGATCTATTGTCGCTATGTCATGTATCTCATTTGTGATATCTCTTTTATGGTGTCAAGGTCATGTAACGGCCTATTTTGGTTTCCCCACTATGCCTGGGATGATTGATGCAATATGATTGGTTGTCATATGTAAACTTTTGATGTATCCCCACTTGGTTGGGTGGATGAGTCAATTTTTGTATATCCTCACTTAGTTGAGAGATGGATGTATGTATGAGTCTTTGGTGATAGGAAGGTCTTTTATGATGTATAGAGTCATGTTCTTCTTGAAGAACATCTTTTGCAGATCTTGCCTACAGTCAGGAAGAGCATGTACAACACACTTTAGCGGTACAGAGATTCAGCATGTACTCAGGGGGAGCATGGACAGATTGGTACACCTTGGCATATACAAAGGGGGAGACTATTCAGAGATTTCAGCAGGTACTCAGGGGGAGTATGGACAGTGGAATGATTCAGCAAAGGAAGAGAATATCTTGGTCCACCCTTTGCCCTTGATGTCAAAGGGGGAGAGTGATTTGGTGTTGTTGCCATCAAGTCCAAAGGGGGAGATTGTTGGCATTATGATGCATGAGTTGTACTTGATGGCAACCCTCTCATAGAAGAATATCTCACTTATGTATAACTGGGTGAATCTTCAGAAGAGATATCAGATGTGACTGATGGAGGACAGCTCAAAGGAATCAGATGATGAATCTTCAGAAGAGATATCAGATGTGACTGATGGAGGACAGCTCAAAGGAATCAGATGATAGTTCTAAGTGTGACAAGTTAGCTTTGCCATCAAGTCCAAAGGGGGAGATTGTTGGCATTATGAGATAAGTGTTGTCCTTGATGGCAAACCACACTGATGACAAATCATAGTGCAGAAGGTCAGCAGCAAGGAATTGATGATCAGACTATAAGAAGAAGAGAAAGTTCATACACGCAGGTTCGTTAAGCCCAAGTCGCGTGTACACGCAGGTTGGCTTCAGCAAAAGCGCGTGTATGTGGAAAAGTACCTTTGGTCCATGGCGGTTAGTCCTTGGAAGTTGTGCCTATGGTTTCGGACCATTGTGTCTCGACGGGCGTGTCGATCCCTAGTTTTGAAGTTGATGGTATTGGATTTCTATGGTTTTGGCTCTTGGTATTGAACAAGGCCTAAGGCTATATAAAGGGAAGGAAATCATTAGGCAAGTGCATCTGAAATGTCTTGAATATCTGATGAAGCATTAGATCCAGTATGCAGGGTTATGGGTTGATGATGCATTGCTTGATCTGAGCTAAGGAGAGATCTCACCTGTTGATGGAGAACTAGATCTAAGGAGAGATCGGGATCAAATGGTTTGAAATGAACTATCTTTATGATGCTTATTCTAGATCTACATACTGACGCATGTATTGTTCTATAAGTGTTATGAGTATGACTGATGTCTGGTACAGCTGCAAGTTATGAGAAATTATTTTTAGATCTGTACGCGGGTTGTCTTTGATAAAAGCGCGTATACACGCGGGTTTGATTCATCGAAGTAGCGTATACATTGTAAATCTTAATATTTGAAGTTGCAGATGGATCTGATGGTTATTACAGAGTTCTGTGTCTGCTCTGTGTTCTGGTGACTGTTGTTAACAGGGTTTCAGTGATTCAGAGTTTGATGATTGTTTTGAGCTTCAATGATAGTTATGGGTCCAGTATGAAAATTGGATGAAAAGTGGCCTTACAGATTATGTGTTGTGCTTCAGTGTATCCAGTCTGAAAATTGATGAAACGTGGTACCTGGAGGTGAGAAGATTGTAGGCAAGCACCTACGTACTAGTATCTAAGCTAGTACAAAAGCTAAAGGAGATCTTTGGAGCATTGTAGCAGGTAGCAGCCTGCGTACTAGTAAATGGATCGGCTAGTACAAGAGCAAAGGGGGTTGTAGCTCCCGTACTGGTATAAGACTGCACCAGTACAAATATTGTAAAAGGATTTTCTTATTAAGAAGAAGATTGAGATGACTTGCAGCAGGTGGTTTTCACCCACATTGGGTTTCCACCTTATATCTTTGTGTTCATGTGTGTGGCTCTTGTGTGATGTTCTGTTCTGTTATTCTGCACCTGTTTACTGTTAATATGCTTAATAATGATCTGATGCATTTACTGAAGATTAAGCTAACTGAATTATAAGATCTCTGGATATACGCGAGTTTCATTAGACACAGTAGCGTGTACACGCGGGTTCACTTAATTGAAGTAGCGTATATGTTTCTGAGTATGAAATTGAAAAGTTTGATTGATCTGATAATACTGATTCACCCCCCCCCCTCTCAGTATTATTTCCAACAATTGGTATCAGAGCAGGTCCTTTGGTAGAAGCTTGATCGCTTGAAGGAGATCCGTGGAACAATGGGAAAGAAGCTTAAGAAGAAAGCTCATAAGAAGAAGAAGACATCTCAGAAGATCTATGACAGTGGGAGAGTCGATTGGGGATTAGGTATAAGAAATTCTTCAGATTCAGAATCAGATTCAGATTCAGAATCATTATCAGGTATGAATGTGTTATCCTCTGATGTTCCTGCTATATTTCCTTGTGAAAGTGATGGAAGTGATAGTGAAACTACTGAACATGCTTTTATGGGTGAGCAAGAAAAGTGTCAAATAGAGGCAATGTTTAGAAGGCTTGCAGACAAAGTTAAAGATCAACAAGATCTATTGAACAAAAGGGAATGTGCTTTCAAAGAAGAAGTTACCAAACTAAAGGCCCAACTAGAAGAAGGAAACAAGGTAAGAAAGCTTCTCAAGGACAAGGAAGACCAATGTCAAAAATTGCAGCATGAAGTGACATCATTAAGAAAAGAAGTCAACGAAAGAAGCACAACCATCAAGAAACTCAAAGATAGATCCAGCTACTATGAAAATCTTGAAGCTACGATCCTCTCACTAAAGGAAGATCTTGAAGAATCCAAGAAGCAGAATGAAGATCTACACCAAGCAATTGAAAAACAAGACAACGAAGTCATCAGCTTAAAATCACAGTTGGAATGTGCCTTCAGAGTTCGTCAAATTCAGCAGGATCTGTATGAAAAGCAAGAAAAGGAGATACTCAATCTAAGGCAACAAATGGAAGAAGGAAGAAAAGATGGAGAAGACATGAAGAAGCAATGTCTAGAAAAGGAGGAACAACTTCAAGTTGAGGTAAATATCTTGAAAGGTAAATTAGAAGAAAAGGATAAACTTTTGAGATTTCAAGATAGTACTAAAGCCTTGGATGATATTCTTAGTAGTCAAAGGTCTCCTGCTATCAAGACTGGTCTTGGTTTCCATGAATCTGTTGAAGGTGAATCTAGTTCACAAGGTGAGGCAAGGAACTCTAAAGAGAAATCCAAAATGATCAACAAGGAGATGAAAGGTCAATCTCATCATCAACCAAGGAAAGAAAGTCTTCAAAGAAAATCTTTTACTCCTCCTATGAATAATGTTGAATGTTATGTATGTCATAATCTTGGACATGTTGCAGCTAGATGTAGAAGAAGAAGAGTTCAAGACTATTATGCGGACAGGTCATCTCAATCAAGGTACTTTAATGGATATTGCTTTGCTTGCAATATGTATGGTCACAAAGCTGCTGATTGCTACAGGAGGAATATGAAACATGTAAGATGTTATGCATGTAACAAGCTTGGACATATAGCAAAGGAATGCAGGAACAAAGGATGGACATCACACCAAAAGGAGAAAACCTCATCACACTTGAAGATATGGAGGAAGAAGGAAGTACAGTCAGCACAATGTACTGAGACACAGCACAGCACAGACATATCAGACTCAGGGGGAGCTGAAAGTGTAAAACTTCAGTGTCCTGAATCTCATACGCAAGTTCCTTAAAGGGAAGTCGCGTATATACGCGAGTTAGACACTGCAAAGTCGCGTATATGTCAGTCTGAGGAAAAGCAGTGGGGACAGGATCAGAAAAAGGATCTGATATGATTCAGTCTATTATTTGCTCTATTGGTTACAGTCTGCTGAGGATGTGTGGAAATGTTTTGTTACTTGTATGATGTCTAGAAGTGTTTTGATCCTAACTTGAGGATGATGATGTTTTGATGCTTATTGCTGATATATGCATGATCAGATCTAACAGATGGCACTGGTTGAGGGGGAGCATATGCCTTTAGTAATTCATTGTTGGCATTATGGTTAATAATCCTTGGTGATGATTCTTATATGGCTAAATGATATATCTTGCTATGATGTGGTTGTGAGTTGTCTATGATAAAATCTCATATGATTCTTGGGGTTACATAGTTGATGTTCAGATCAGATTTATGGTTGATTCTTTGATGATGCATATATGGTGCTTACATGGTGATCTTCATAAGGACAAGGAGAAGTACAAAGCTTGAATATACATCTTCCTCACTTGATGATGGGTCACTCATATACTGCTGTTGTCATATGCATAAAAATCATACAGTTATGATGCAGGCACTCTTGTGGATAAGGATTGTTGCTGTTGATGATATCAAGAAGTTTTGTCAAATGAGCTTGAGCTCAAGATACATAATGCTGATACATGGATGACTACTCAAAGTTGCTTTATTGGAGACATGGTGATGAGTTCTTATCTATATGATGATAGGTTTATACTTACATATGTTAATTGATGCAGATGTTCCCAAGTAATGATACTTGGATCATGTAGAGCTTGATGAAATGGCTATGGTGGTTTCACACATGATACAATGTGAATGACTCTGAATTCTGTTCAAAGGGATGAATTGATGCAGACATACCTTGTTATAGGTTGATGACCTATTCTCTACAGGACATTTACAGGTTGCTGATATGGAAATTTGTGTACGCGTGTTGTTTAAAGGATATCCGCGTGCATACGCCGTTTTACAAGGGGATAGTCGCGTATATGGTGTACGCGTATTGCGTAAGGGATATCTGCGTATATACGCTTGTTTATGTGTATACAGACGCGTATATGGAGATTTGAAGGAAATCAGCAGGGACAGATGTTGGTTGCAGAAAGTCTGATATAGGTCTGACAGAGATCATCTGGCACAGGTTCAGGGGGAGCAGATAATCTTCCAATGATGCATTGTTGGCATTATCTTAAAGCTTTTGGTTCTAGTTCACATTTGTTGTTGATTTCAGGTAACAAAGGCAAAGGAAGAACAAAAGGATCTCTTGGTTGCTGATCTGAATGGTGATTATCAGATGCTGGATGTTACTTTCATAAGTCTTGGTCTAGATCTATTGTCTCTATGTCATATATCTCTTTTGTGGTATCTCTTTCATGGTGTCAAGGTCATGTAACGGCCTATTTTGGTTTCCCCACTATGCCTGGGATGATTGATGCAATATGATTGGTTGTCATATGTAAACTTTTGATGTATCCCCACTTGGTTGGGTGGATGAGTCAATTTTTGTATATCCTCACTTAGTTGAGAGATGGATGTATGTATGAGTCTTTGGTGATAGGAAGGTCTTTTATGATGTATAGAGTCATGTTCTTCTTGAAGAACATCTTTTGCAGATCTTGCCTACAGTCAGGAAGAGCATGTACAACACACTTCAGCGGTACAGAGATTCAGCATGTACTCAGGGGGAGCATGGACAGATTGGTACACCTTGGCATATACAAAGGGGGAGACTATTCAGAGATTTCAGCAGGTACTCAGGGGGAGTATGGACAGTGGAATGATTCAGCAAAGGAAGAGAATATCTTGGTCCACCCTTTGCCCTTGATGTCAAAGGGGGAGAGTGATTTGGTGTTGTTGCCATCAAGTCCAAAGGGGGAGATTGTTGGCATTATGATGCATGTGTTGTACTTGATGGCAACCCTCTCATAGAAGAATATCTCACTTATGTATAACTGGGTGAATCTTCAGAAGAGATATCAGATGTGACTGATGGAGGACAGCTCAAAGGAATCAGATGATGAATCTTCAGAAGAGATATCAGATGTGACTGATGGAGGACAGCTCAAAGGAATCAGATGATAGTTCTAAGTGTGACAAGTTAGCTTTGCCATCAAGTCCAAAGGGGGAGATTGTTGGCATTATGAGATAAGTGTTGTCCTTGATGGCAAACCTCACTGATGACAAATCATAGTACAGAAGGTCAGCAGCAAGGAATTGATGATCAGACTATAAGAAGAAGAGAAAGTTCATACACGCAGGTTCGTTAAGCCCAAGTCGCGTGTACACGCAGGTTGGCTTCAGCAAAAGCGCGTGTATGTGGAAAAGTACCTTTGGTCCATGGCGGTTAGTCCTTGGAAGTTGTGCCTATGGTTTCGGACCATTGTGTCTCGACGGGCGTGTCGATCCCTAGTTTTGAAGTTGATGGTATTGGATTTCTATGGTTTTGGCTCTTGGTATTGAACAAGGCCTAAGGCTATATAAGGGAAGGAAATCATTAGGCAAGTGCATCTGAAATGTCTTGAATATCTGATGAAGCATTAGATCCAGTATGCAGGGTTATGGGTTGATGATGCATTGCTTGATCTGAGCTAAGGAGAGATCTCACCTGTTGATGGAGAACTAGATCTAAGGAGAGATCGGGATCAAATGGTTTGAAATGAACTATCTTTATGATGCTTATTCTAGATCTACATACTGACGCATGTATTGTTCTATAAGTGTTATGAGTATGACTGATGTCTGGTACAGCTGCAAGTTATGAGAAATTATTTTTAGATCTGTACGCGGGTTGTCTTTGATAAAAGCGCGTATACACGCGGGTTTGATTCATCGAAGTAGCGTATACATTGTAAATCTTGATATTTGAAGTTGCAGATGGATCTGATGGTTATTACAGAGTTCTGTGTCTGCTCTGTGTTCTGGTGACTGTTGTTAACAGGGTTTCAGTGATTCAGAGTTTGATGATTGTTTTGAGCTTCAATGATAGTTATGGGTCCAGTATGAAAATTGGATGAAAAGTGGCCTTACAGATTATGTGTTGTGCTTCAGTGTATCCAGTCTGAAAATTGATGAAACGTGGTACCTGGAGGTGAGAAGATTGTAGGCAAGCACCTACGTACTAGTATCTAAGCTAGTACAAAAGCTAAAGGAGATCTTTGGAGCATTGTAGCAGGTAGCAGCCTGCGTACTAGTAAATGGATCGGCTAGTACAAGAGCAAAGGGGGTTGTAGCTCCCGTACTGGTATAAGACTGCACCAGTACAAATATTGTAAAAGGATTTTCTTATTAAGAAGAAGATTGAGATGACTTGCAGCAGGTGGTTTTCACCCACATTGGGTTTCCACCTTATATCTTTGTGTTCATGTGTGTGGCTCTTGTGTGATGTTCTGTTCTGTTATTCTGCACCTGTTTACTGTTAATATGCTTAATAATGATCTGATGCATTTACTGAAGATTAAGCTAACTGAATTATAAGATCTCTGGATATACGCGAGTTTCATTAGACACAGTAGCGTGTACACGCGGGTTCACTTAATTGAAGTAGCGTATATGTTTCTGAGTATGAAATTGAAAAGTTTGATTGATCTGATAATACTGATTCACCCCCCCCTCTCAGTATTATTTCCAACAATTGGTATCAGAGCAGGTCCTTTGGTAGAAGCTTGATCGCTTGAAGGAGATCCGTGGAACAATGGGAAAGAAGCTTAAGAAGAAAGCTCATAAGAAGAAGAAGACATCTCAGAAGATCTATGACAGTGGGAGAGTCGATTGGGGATTAGGTATAAGAAGTTCTTCAGATTCAGAATCAGATTCAGAATTGGATTCAGAATCATTATCAGGTATGAATGTGTTATCCTCTGATGTTCCTGCTATATTTCCTTGTGAAAGTGATGGAAGTGATAGTGAAACTACTGAACATGCTTTTATGGGTGAGCAAGAAAAGTGTCAAATAGAGGCAATGTTTAGAAGGCTTGCAGACAAAGTTAAAGATCAACAAGATCTATTGAACAAAAGGGAATGTGCTTTCAAAGAAGAAGTTACCAAACTAAAGGCCCAACTAGAAGAAGGAAACAAGGTAAGAAAGCTTCTCAAGGACAAGGAAGACCAATGTCAAAAATTGCAGCATGAAGTGACATCATTAAGAAAAGAAGTCAACGAAAGAAGCACAACCATCAAGAAACTCAAAGATAGATCCAGCTACTATGAAAATCTTGAAGCTACGATCCTCTCACTAAAGGAAGATCTTGAAGAATCCAAGAAGCAGAATGAAGATCTACACCAAGCAATTGAAAAACAAGACAACGAAGTCATCAGCTTAAAATCACAGTTGGAATGTGCCTTCAGAGTTCGTCAAATTCAGCAGGATCTGTATGAAAAGCAAGAAAAGGAGATACTCAATCTAAGGCAACAAATGGAAGAAGGAAGAAAAGATGGAGAAGACATGAAGAAGCAATGTCTAGAAAAGGAGGAACAACTTCAAGTTGAGGTAAATATCTTGAAAGGTAAATTAGAAGAAAAGGATAAACTTTTGAGATTTCAAGATAGTGCTAAAGCCTTGGATGATATTCTTAGTAGTCAAAGGTCTCCTGCAATCAAGACTGGTCTTGGTTTTCATGAATCTGTTGAAGGTGAATCTAGTTCACAAGGTGAGGCAAGGAACTCTAAAGAGAAATCCAAAATGATCAACAAGGAGATGAAAGGTCAATCTCATCATCAACCAAGGAAAGAAAGTCTTCAAAGAAAATCTTTTACTCCTCCTATGAATAATGTTGAATGTTATGTATGTCATAATCTTGGACATGTTGCAGCTAGATGTAGAAGAAGAAGAGTTCAAGACTATTATGCGGACAGGTCATCTCAATCAAGGTACTTTAATGGATATTGCTTTGCTTGCAATATGTATGGTCACAAAGTTGCTGATTGCTACAGGAGGAATATGAAACATGTAAGATGTTATACATGTAACAAGCCTGGACATATAGCAAAGGAATGCAGGAACAAAGGATGGACATCACACCAAAAGGAGAAAACCTCATCACACTTGAAGATATGGAGGAAGAAGGAAGTACAGTCAGCACAATGTACTGAGACACAGCACAACACAGACATATCAGACTCAGGGGGAGCTGAAGGTGTAAAACTTCAGTGTTCTGAATCTCATACGCAAGTTCCTTAAATGGAAGTCGCGTGTATACGCGAGTTAGACACTGCAAAGTCGCGTATATGTCAGTCTGAGGAAAAGCAGTGGGGACAGGATCAGAAAAAGGATCTGATATGATTCAGTCTATTATTTGCTCTATTGGTTACAGTCTGCTGAGGATGTGTGGAAATGTTTTGTTACTTGTATGATGTCTAGAAGTGCTTTTGATCCTAACTTGAGGATGATGATGTTTTGATGCTTATTGCTGATATATACATGATCAGATCTAACAGATGGCACTGGTTGAGGGGGAGCATATGCCTTTAGTAATTCATTGTTGGCATTATGGTTAATAATCCTTGGTGATGATTCTTATATGGCTAAAAGATATATCTTGCTATGATGTGGTTGTGAGTTGTCTATGATAAAATCTCATATGATTCTTGGGGTTACATAGTTGATGTTCAGATCAGATTTATGGATGATTCTTTGATGATGCATATATGGTGCTTACATGGTGATCTTCATAAGGACAAGGAGAAGTACAAAGCTTGAATATACATCTTCCTCACTTGATGATGGGTCACTCATATACTGCTGTTGTCATATGCATAAAAATCATACAGTTATGATGCAGGCACTCTTGTGGATAAGGATTGTTGCTGTTGATGATATCAAGAAGTTTTGTCAAATAAGCTTGAGCTCAAGATACATAATGCTGATACATGGATGACTACTCAAAGTTGCTTTATTGGAGACATGGTGATGAGTTCTTATCTATATGATGATAGGTTTATACTTACATATGTTAATTGATGCAGATGTCCCCAAGTAATGATACTTGGATCATGTAGAGCTTGATGAAATGGCTATGGTGGTTTCACACATGATACAATGTGAATGACTCTGAATTCTGTTCAAAGGGATGAATTGATGCAGACATACCTAGTTATAGGTTGATGACCTATTCTCTACAGGACATTTACAAGTTGCTGATATGGAAATTTGTGTACGCGTGTTGTTTAAAGGATATCCGCGTGCATACGCCGTTTTACAAGGGGATAGTCGCGTATATGGTGTACGCGTATTGCGTAAGGGATATCTGCGTATATACGCTTGTTTATGTGTATACAGACGCGTATATGGAGATTTGAAGGAAATCAGCAGGGACAGATGTTGGTTGCAGAAAGTCTGATATAGGTCTGACAGAGATCATCTGGCACAGGTTCAAGGGGAGCAGATAATCTTCCAATGATGCATTGTTGGCATTATCTTAGAAGAGTTTGGTTCTAGTTCACAAGTTGTTGTTGATTTCAGGTAAATCAAAGTCAGAGGAAGAACAAAAGGATCTCTTGGTTGCTGATCTGAATGCTGATTGACAAGATGCTGGCGATATCAGTTATTTGTGACTTTCATAAGTCTTGGTCTAGATCTATTGTCGCTATGTCATGTATCTCATTTGTGATATCTCTTTTATGGTGTCAAGGTCATGTAACGGCCTATTTTGGTTTCCCCACTATGCCTGGGATGATTGATGCAATATGATTGGTTGTCATATGTAAACTTTTGATGTATCCCCACTTGGTTGGGTGGATGAGTCAATTTTTGTATATCCTCACTTAGTTGAGAGATGGATGTATGTATGAGTCTTTGGTGATAGGAAGGTCTTTTATGATGTATAGAGTCATGTTCTTCTTGAAGAACATCTTTTGCAGATCTTGCCTACAGTCAGGAAGAGCATGTACAACACACTTTAGCGGTACAGAGATTCAGCATGTACTTAGGGGGAGCATGGACAGATTGGTACACCTTGGCATATACAAAGGGGGAGACTATTCAGAGATTTCAGCAGGTACTCAGGGGGAGTATGGACAGTGGAATGATTCAGCAAAGGAAGAGAATATCTTGGTCCACCCTTTGCCCTTGATGTCAAAGGGGGAGAGTGATTTGGTGTTGTTGCCATCAAGTCCAAAGGGGGAGATTGTTGGCATTATGATGCATGTGTTGTACTTGATGGCAACCCTCTCATAGAAGAATATCTCACTTATGTATAACTGGGTGAATCTTCAGAAGAGATATCAGATGTGACTGATGGAGGACAGCTCAAAGGAATCAGATGATGAATCTTCAGAAGAGATATCAGATGTGACTGATGGAGGACAGCTCAAAGGAATCAGATGATAGTTCTAAGTGTGACAAGTTAGCTTTGCCATCAAGTCCAAAGGGGGAGATTGTTGGCATTATGAGATAAGTGTTGTCCTTGATGGCAAACCACACTGATGACAAATCATAGTGCAGAAGGTCAGCAGCAAGGAATTGATGATCAGACTATAAGAAGAAGAGAAAGTTCATACACGCAGGTTCGTTAAGCCCAAGTCGCGTGTACACGCAGGTTGGCTTCAGCAAAAGCGCGTGTATGTGGAAAAGTACCTTTGGTCCATGGCGGTTAGTCCTTGGAAGTTGTGCCTATGGTTTCGGACCATTGTGTCTCGACGGGCGTGTCGATCCCTAGTTTTGAAGTTGATGGTATTGGATTTCTATGGTTTTGGCTCTTGGTATTGAACAAGGCCTAAGGCTATATAAAGGGAAGGAAATCATTAGGCAAGTGCATCTAAAATGTCTTGAATATCTGATGAAGCATTAGATCCAGTATGCAGGGTTATGGGTTGATGATGCATTGCTTGATCTGAGCTAAGGAGAGATCTCACCTGTTGATGGAGAACTAGATCTAAGGAGAGATCGGGATCAAATGGTTTGAAATGAACTATCTTTATGATGCTTATTATAGATCTACATACTGACGCATGTATTGTTCTATAAGTGTTATGAGTATGACTGATGTCTGGTACAACTGCAAGTTATGAGAAATTATTTTTAGATCTGTACGCGGGTTGTCTTTGATAAAAGCGCGTATACACGCGGGTTTGATTCATCGAAGTAGTGTATACCTTGTAAATCTTAATATTTGAAGTTGCAGATGGATCTGATGGTTATTACAGAGTTCTGTGTCTGCTCTGTGTTCTGGTGACTGTTGTTAACAGGGTTTCAGTGATTCAGAGTTTGATGATTGTTTTGAGCTTCAATGATAGTTATGGGTCCAGTATGAAAATTGGATGAAAAGTGGCCTTACAGATTATGTGTTGTGCTTCAGTGTATCCAGTCTGAAAATTGATGAAACGTGGTACCTGGAGGTGAGAATATTGTAGGCAAGCACCTATGTACTAGTATCTAAGCTAGTACAAAAGCTAAAGGAGATCTTTGGAGCATTGTAGCATGTAGCAGCCTGCGTACTAGTAAATGGATCGGCTAGTACAAGAGCAAAGGGGGTTGTAGCTCCCGTACTGGTATAAGACTGCACCAGTACAAATATTGTAAAAGGATTTTCTTATTAAGAAGAAGATTGAGATGACTTGCAGCAGGTGGTTTTCACCCACATTGGGTTTCCACCTTATATCTTTGTGTTCATGTGTGTGGCTCTTGTGTGATGTTCTGTTCTGTTATTCTGCACCTGTTTACTGTTAATATGCTTAATAATGATCTGATGCATTTACTGAAGATTAAGCTAACTGAATTATAAGATTTCTGGATATACGCGAGTTTCATTAGATATAGTAGCGTGTACACGCGGGTTCACTTAATTGAAGTAGCGTATATGTTTCTGAGTATCAAATTGAAAAGTTTGATTGATCTGATAATACTGATTCACCCCCCCCCCCTCTCAGTATTATTTCCAACAAGAACATTAAACAAATCTGTGCAACATAATCATTGAGGAAACCCTAGTTCCTCCAAGTAGCTCGCACAAGTGAACAACCGGAACAAATATGTGTTTTTCTTCCTTAATGTCCACATAAATTTGCTCCTCTTGCTTGCTACTTCGCTAGATAAGGAAACCTTCTCTAAATTTTTTCATGTAGCATATATGTCTTCTTCATGTGTGTATCAAAATGAGCTAAGGCTCCTCTTTCAATAGCCTTTTCATGAGAGCGTATTTTCCTTCCTTGATTCAGCATGAGGAGAACTTGTTGACTTATCCTTAGAGACTTATAGGCACATTATTTTACAATATTAAACTTTCTCTTTGATACATGAGCCCTCCAAGGGCTAGTATATCATGACTTTGACCTTTTGACTTGAAAATAAGACCCCTAAAGCACTCAAAGGGTGCATTGACATAAGATCACAACATAATGGGAAAGAAACCCATTTCAATAGTAATTATTTTTATTTTACAAAGAATTTTTCCTTTTTCTTTTCTTTTGACAAGTACATCAATAATTACATCAACTTTTGAAGTTCAATATTAAGGCATGACTCAAGTACAATAAATGAAGACCAATCCTAGTTACTACTACAATGCTCCCTCTTAACTAGGGAGGTATTCATCACTGACAATAGGTCCGTGGAAAATACTTCCATTGGAACATTCTCATAAGAAGAGTCAGATTGGTAAGCCATCTTAAGCATCAACATTATGATAAATGTACCAACGTTATCAACATAGCAATGCCTTGACTAACAAGCTCTATCTCTCAGTAGATAAGAGAAAATTTTTGGGAGGCTTTACATGATACACATGCTACCTCTCAAGGCACACAACCCATGTGGGTGTTCACCAGGTATGCCCCTCTAGGACTATTCTTCTCTTTGATTTTCAATCCTCAAAGAATATCGATCCTCTTCGACCACTCTTCTCTCTGATACCCTTTCATATCCTCAAAGAGAGTCGGCCATGAGACTATTACCTATATTGGACTCATCGTCCTCAAGGATTATTGGTCTCATATGCTTACCGATTCCTCCAGACACCATTATTTTCCCTTGGCCTCCACTGAGACTTATGATTGTCAGTCCTGCTCTAGTGCATGACACGTGAAGTAGAGAGCCATGTCCTCCACTCCCTCTTAACCAGGGATGGGTGTCATACATCATCATATACCTGATAGTAGCTCTCAGGACTCTATTATCATCATCATCATCACACGTGTGAGATTTATTTGAACATCACAGAGCCCTCCAAGTATAGAAGCATCATCATCAATATAGGGTCAACCATCATTTTCCACATCAATGACTTGCAGTGACTACATTGTCGCGAACCAATCATCATGGCTTCCTCTGAACATTGGGAAATTGATCTATGATACTATAATTAAACCATATGGAACATGTTATCACATCTGTCATCATGAGGTACAAAATATCCTTCAGACAAAGTGCTAAGGCAGTAAATCAATGGAATCATGATTGTCACAGATTCTCCTTATAACAAGATTGTGTAGCGCTTATCAGAGTATCATGTCAGCGTCATGGAATTTCATGATCATCAAATCATTTAGCGGAGTCATCAATATCATGCCTCGACTAGTCATCTATTCATGCGTATCATCTCATTATGTTGCAACTCAACCAGTGGGCTCCTTAGAGACGCACCCCAAAACATATAGAATAGATATCAATGGTGATACCATCAAGGTCATTCTTCCTAGAATAAATCATCCCATGACATCACATATACAGGATAATTATACAGTATTGTTCAGCTTGAAACATAACATCCATGTCAGCTAGATGGCTGCCAAGTACATATACCAAAACTACAATAAAATGTTCAAAGTATCATATGTCATGAGCCATGATGCAATGCATTCTACCAATGCAACTATATGCCCTACTCTAACAAAACAGAGTATCAATATGATAGAGAATCATTATAAGAATAGATCCTTAATATATTCATCCTCTCAGTTTCTTTGACCTCTTTAGTTGCGTGGGCTCCATCCTTCCACTTTGTATCTTTCCTTGAATTAGGCTCTTTCACTAGCTTCGGAAAATTTCTTTTGTAGTGTCCCAGCTTGTTATATTCGAAGCACCTTGCATTGTCTTTCTTCCTCAGATGTCGATACCTTCCAAACTTTACTTTGCCTAATGTGCTCGTCCTTGCTGCATATGCCTAAGTTATTCCTAGAGGATCATTTTCCCCTTTGACCTTCAAACAAGATGCATTGAGACCATAGATCATCAAAACTGGAGGTCTCTTTCATTGCATAAATGAGCTCCATTATTGAGGAATAATATTGAAGATAATTGTTGTTATATTTTCATTGGAGATCATCTCTCCAAGGTCCTACAACTGATCCTTAATTCAAGTAGATAAGTTGTGATACCTTTATCAAATGAAATTTTGATCTTGTACAACCTGTTCTTGCAGTGGCCTTTAATTTTTGGATACCATATATTTCATCAATTATGGATTTATTTTACTGTGCTTGATTATATATTTTTGTATTCTAAGTACAATTCACTACTATACTTTCTCTTGCACATATCTAGGAACAGATGACTATCGTCCTGCTAAGTGCCTCTACTATATTTTCAAGGTCAATGAACCCTTTCTTCTCTCCCTGCTAATACAGTCCTCATAAAATTGAGAGCAAAAATTTTATCCTCATTTTTCTTCCAGGTGTTTCCGAGAAAACTAGTGTCTTTTCGATCTGCTAGTCCCACTAAGACGGGTAGCTACCTTAGAAACAAACAATCGAAGAAATTTTTGATTTCCTTTATGTATGATAGATAAGAGAGAAGCAAAGGGGACCAACCTAGATCTTCTGCTTGGCTCCTTGCTTGATTTCTCTCTCCCTTGATAGAGCTTGCCACTCCTCTCCTACTTGTCGCACTTTAGAGAATACCTGTAGAATCAAAGTAACAAAACACCATCAAAGCATCTCAATCTATAATATCATAAACAATGCAGAATAAAAAATACATTGACCATATAGTTGCATTCACAAATAACAAGATTCACAAATACACGATTATATGGAGGAAAACTCAAATAACTTTATTAATAGTAGAAGAGAGGATTACAACCTAGTTGTCTGATCTAGCATCATCCTCCCAACATCAAAGCCCTCTTCACCTCATGAAAAGCAAGATCACCCAACAATACAATGTCTCTTGTCACAGATAAACCAGCAACACTTCCTTACAAAATACAAAATTGCAGCCTCTAGATCTCTCAGATGAGGGATCCATTTATAGATGTCTTGCAAGGGTGTGAGTCAGCTCTGGATTTCTGATTAGTGTCATTCCACTGATAGTTCTTGGTTCCACTTGGATATTTCATTGATCTCTTACTCATCCCTGGGTGAATTCAGAGAGGCATGTGTCATGGGAGAAGTTTCTCGAAGATTCCATGAGCTTCCACTTAACAAACTGTCTCTGCCATTTGTCTATTCTCGCTCATCGCACCCTACAGAAGGCCTTTTCAATATGCATCGCACCTGGCTAGTGTAGCAGCCAGTATCCATCACACCTTGACCATGGAGCAGTTAGTATGGTCCAGTTTTGGCCAGTTCTGAGTGGTTTTTCAGGTGACAATTTTGGGAAATGATGTAATCAGTTGACCATGATCCTTTAGGGTATGGAACAATAGTCTTAGGGGTTAAAGAGCCCTTGGTTTATGGACATATGAGTTTGGGGTTACAGTGCCCAAATATGTCTATAATAGTTGCCCCCTAAAGCATGAGGTCGTAAATATTTTGATGTCGAGTGAAATGCTTTATCATGAGGATCCGAGGTATTCGAACTGGAAGGTGATCTGTATAAGATACAATACAATACATCATCATCATATTATTTTCATGATCTAGCTGAGGTGGGCATTCCCATGCTAAGGTTTATAAATTCATTTTCATGTACATAGGACAGACAATTGTTTGCTATTACAAACTGGTGATTCTTCACATGAAGAGTCATCTTGCCTGGCTTAGATGACTATCTGTACAGCTTCTGTGTACATTTGATGTCTTTATGTTCCATAATATATCATAGCCCAGATGGATGAAACTAGATCCGGGGTATTCAAACTTGTTCAATCTTTGCCCGATGTACAAGTCAATCCATGTGAAAAGATGTTCTAAAGTTGAACATGGAAAGACATCGCCTGATTACCCGCCAATAATGTAAGTTGTTAACAGGCACGAGAGGAGTCACCGATGATGATAATGACCCTCAAGGTACTACAGTACAATTTACGTGGTGTGAATATATGAGCCGATGTCGAACACCACACAAAATCTTTCGGTCAAAGGTCATTGATGTAAACCTGTTGTCGGAAGTGAGAAACTTGCCATTGAGGCATGCAAGTTTCAAAGTACTGAAAGGGTTGTTTCTAAGTCAACTTCTTGGCTAATGAGCTGATGTCAACAAGAAGTGGCCTATCATAGGATGGCCTTGATGTATCCCACATTTACGACATGAAATGAAGCAAATGATTTTTCTGGAGGTGAAAACGATCTGATGATATAAGGTTCAGAGTGGTGGTCATGAAAAATGAAGGGTGACGGTATTGCAGTGGATGAGGCGTTTGATGGATGGTAAATTATCTAAATGACTTCTCTTGAACATGTCGGTGACACTGAGATGGATTGGTAGTGTTAACCCCAAAATATGGATGGTATGGAGGACCAATGGTGGTATGACCGGTGAATGCAATAACCCAACCCGACTCAATCATGGTGATGGAGTGAAAGTGTCATGTTCAAGAGCAACTTGCTACCAATAAAATTCTTCAAGTTTTCTTCCCTTTTCCCCAGTCATCGCTGACCAGTACCTCTTAATTTTTTTCAAGCTTGAGGAGGATAACATATGCTTGTTCTATAATTTTCCCTTAGGGCAAACCTGTCACTATATTTTAGCAAGCCTAGAGACAGTGAAACTCGTTCTTGTTTGGATGGACAAGTTTGTTGCTATTATTTTAACGAGTTTAACGACAAAGATAACTCTGTCCTTTTCATGTTTAGAGAGTTTGAAAAGGGACAAAAAGAAAACTCCAACAGTACTTTTTCGTTGCATAATACCATAAGTCCGAAAAAAGTATAAAATAATATGAAAGGGATGAATTTTTTATCATTTTAGCGAGCCGAAAAGACAAGCAGTCGATATGTTTTTCTGATAAAGCCTAAGCTCCAAAAGGATTAAAATATATAGGAGAGATGGCGCTTCCCCTTACTTTAAGGAGCTGGAAAGGCCAATATCTCAACAATATTTTTATATTTATTAAGTCTAAAAAGAGTTTAAAAGAGACTCATTTTTTAGGAACGAGTGGTGTTTTTGGGTAGCAACTGGTTCCAGGTAAGTTTGGAACTTCTCGAAACATGGCAGTGTGAAGAGGGCGGCTAATAGAATCACTTGTCGCAGCTATTCCTCGAAAGGGTAAACAATCAAGTGGAACTGTATGGTCGGCCAAGAGAATGGAGGTGACGAGAGGAACACAACCAAGGTTCAAAAGGCTGATAATAGGGCAATCACAAAGGTTATTTACCGAGGATGGATTAATTTTTTAATGAGCTTGAACCGGAAGAAACTATGCTCATAGGCGGGTTTATTTTTTAACGAGCTTGAACCTTCCACAAACATTACTCATAGGTGGGTTTATTTTTTAATGAGCTTGAACCTTGCGGAAACATTGCTCATAATAGTGGTCTTAAGATGTTCAATTTACCATTTAACACGTTAGATTCTTTCTCTGATCATTCAACCTGCTCAATTGCTCCATCAAATTGATTAGAAATACATATACATGCCCAAAAAATGAAATAAAAGCTAAAATTTTACCTGAAGTACGTGAATAGTAACATAAAAAGTAGTTTTACCTCTCATTTTTACCATTTCATTTCGAATTTGGGATTTTGGAGCTCTAGAGTGGTTTTCCCCCTCAAATTTCATCAATTGATTTTGTGAGATCTAGTGGACGATTCTCCGCACCGTCAGGACTAGGTAGGAGCCAACCCTGAGCTCTTCATTTACATTCCATTCTTTTCTGATTTTGAGAAATTTTTTCCTTGCTTTTGGGCCCCTGGGGTTTGAAGAACTCGTTCTCCATCCATCGCACCTGGCCTGCATCGAAAAGTGTGATGCATGCTAAGCTAGACACTGGCTAGTCAGTATGCATCTCACCTTGTTAATAGGCAGGGTGCGATGGGCACAGAAAGGAAACTTTACACAATGATTTTTCATGAAATCTTTGCATGTTTTTGCTCAAATCAGGATCCTAATTCATACTTTTTCTGCGACTCAGATATTTGTTGGATCAAGATGGTCGTTACATGGCGTGGATGTGAACATGCAAAAGAGGACATGATTGCCTTACATGATCAGGGTACTGTTACTGCATTGCAAAACTGTGGTTTGCTCAAATTCTTCCGTATATCTAGCATGAGGCAACAAATCAGTTTGTTGCAGTATTTTCTCGATGCTTGGGATCCAATCAACCAGGTATTCTAGATTAGAGGAAAATCTATTCCACTGATAGTCGAGGATATCTACTTTTTGACGGGGTTATCGAGGCATGGTGCCCCTCTTTCACTGTCAGGATCCACCTGTGGGGGTGAATCTGTGAGAGATTATATCCATCAGTTTTGTAGAGATGGATCTTAGCCTAGCAGAGATGGCAAGATCAATATCCGGGATGTCACTGATCGGCCCCTGAGGACCATTTTATTCACCTTTGCTAGATTGGCTGGTAGCATGGCTCTTCATTTGGAAAACAGATCTTATGTGCAGTGTGCCCTGGAATGCCTGGAACTAAAGGTATTCAACTAGTGTGAGGCGATACTTCTGGTGATAAAAGAACAACTCTCTGAGGTAAAAAATAGATGATCCAAGAACTTTGGCTATGGTTCCATTTTTACTGCTTTTGCCTTGGAGAGGATTCCACTGATGCAGCCTCGATACATTTCACTAGGATTGCCGGCACCGAGGGAACCATGGATGCAAAGGTGGGTTGATCTCATGGCCAAACATGCTAATCAGTCACATATTTGTTTCTCTGATGCCTTCTTTGAGTGGTTCGACCGTCAGGAGATGGTCTTTGCAGAGTATCCATATGTCGGGATGGATTTCCGAGGCGACCCAGATCTAGTGTTACCGGCTGGCGAGCAGTGGAGTGTGATAGGTAAAAATGATTTGACCACATCTTTGTTTATCACTTTTATAATGTTTTTGTGTTTTTAAATGTTATCAAGACTAATTGAACCCATATACTTGTGCAGATGTTGGGCCGGTGCGACCAGTGGCACGCCCAAGGGTGGCAGCTGACGTTCCAGTAGGGGAGGCTGTAGGGAGGGTTTTCCTTCACGATATGGATATAGCGGAGACCCTGACAGTGCTACAGGATTAGATCGAGGGTCTCACTCTTGGTATTCAAGATGTGAGGACCGACGAGTTACCTCTGAGGTTACAACGCCATACTACTGGCGTGCCGAGTCAATGGACTAGGCTCTTGCATATGATCGCACAGGTGGTGACATGTTATCACCAACATCATTAGTCTAGGATGCTTTTCTACATTTATTTTTGAGTTTCTTGGTTGTATGACCGATTTTTCATTTTACACAAAACATTTTGTAAAAACTATAAACACTTATATACTTTTTATTTTTGGAGTTTTATTTTGGTTAAGTTATGTGATCCAGATGCAAATATTAATGCTTCTTTTACAAATGCTGTAAATTTCTATCTAACACATAGTTTGATAATGAATCAGTTAATGTGTTTAAGTTTCTGGAAATATGTTGATATTGAATGGAATCAAAATGTCTTTCCAAAATCTTGACTCTTAGGAACATATGATAAATAGCTGGGTTCCATAAGCTGTAGAATGACGAGTTGCGAATATAGCCTGTAACAGGTTGGCATATGCCATGTGAAATGGCATTAGAGTGAAGCTCAATCAACGCGCTATACTCAGCGATGTTGTTCGTTGATCGAACAATACATATCCCCCTGAAACTCACCAACTCGCCACTTGTAGCAAAAATGATCCAGGATCCAGAAGATAGGTTCCGTGTACTACGACTAGCTCCATCAGCGTACCCAACGAATGATTCCAAAAGGTTTGACATCTGCAAAAAAATGCAAAGTGGATTACCTAACCAAAATGACAACTCTTGACGAAAAAAAAAACGTAACAAAGCCTATCTACAAAGAGATTACTACACTTGATCAAGCATAGTAATGCTTAAGATACAACCCGTTTCAGGGTTATGATAATGGAATCCCATCGTAATCTACCAGCTTGTAGGTTCATTTTGTTAATACTTGTTCAACAATGTAGGGGCCCATCCATAATGGTTCGAACTTACCTGCTCCCAATTTATTAGAGTCCTGATCGTAGAGCAAGACTAGGTCACCTTCCAAGAAGACACGAGACTTGACATTTTTGTCACTTTGACATGTTTATTATGCGCTTCGTTAGCTAGGGCAATATCATGATGGGTTTCATCTAGGTGGATTAGTTCCAAGAAACGAGCCTCTTCCTCTGAAGTTTAGGGAAATAGATCGATTTTGAGCTTGAGAGATGAAATTTCACACTGAATTGGCAAGACAGATTCTAGATCATACACCAACTGAAAAGGCGTAAATTCGGTCGCATTTCTCACCGAAGTCCTATATGCCCATAGAGCTGAGTACAGGATCAAATGCCAATTTTGTTTGTGGACTCCAATCATTCTCTACAGCATGCACTTAAGGACTTTGTTGATCGCTTCAACCTATCTGTTAGCCTGCAGATAATATGGAGTAGAACTATTGTGGGACAGTCTTAATTTGGTAGTCAATTCAACCATCATGTGATTGCGAAAATGTGATCCATGATCTGTGACTATATCCTGTGGAACACTGAACCTAGAGACTACATGATTGAAAAAGAGAAGAGCAGCCATTTCACCACTATTGTTTAATGTAGGCATCGCCTTGACCCATTTTGTAAAATAGTCGACAAAGACTATGATATACCCATGGCACCCAGCCGAGGTGGGGTTAAATTTCATGAAATCTATGCCCCATTTAGCGAATGGCCCAACATCAACTACCAGATGCAACAGTGCAGGTGGTAATCTAGTTTTGCGATCAAAAATTTGACAAGCATGGCAACTTCTAACTGTAATTATGAAATATTTGAAGATAGTGGGCCAGAAGTATCCAACTTGTAAGATCTTTTGTGCAGTAGCATAACTAGATAGATGCCCCCACATGCACTTGAATGACAGTCATTCAGGACTTTTTTGGCCTCTTCATGCGTGAGGCACCTTCACAGAACTGTATCGACACCATGACGGTAAAGTGTATCACCGACGATCATGTAGTCTTTTGCTTGGTATCAAATACGTCGTTGTTCTAAGCGAGAGGTGTTAGGCCTAAAGGTTTGGGTTTGGAGATAGATTAGTATATCTCCATACCACGGGTCACTTGATGATATAAGAAATAGAGTTTCATCCACGATTAATTCTTTAGATGTTAAATTGTTGGACGGTGATGGGAGGTCACAAAGTAACTCCACGAAGACTAGAGATTTATTTGATTTGGATTTGGTAAATTCCAGATAAAACTCTTGCAAAATGGCTATCCATTTGGAATATTTTCCCCCTAGCAATTGGCACGACAAAATGTAGGTCATAGGGTTGCAATCTGACAAAATGGTAGTTTTGCGAAAGAGTATATAGTGTCGAATTCTTTGTACTACTTGAACAGCTGCTAAAGCTAGCTTTTCAACATAGGATTACTTACTTTATGTATCATTTAAGTTGTGGCTTAAATAATACACAGGATGCTCTATTCTATTGTCTTCTTGTACTAAAACCATGGCAATGGTTGTATCTGTAGCGGCGAGATACAGGTTAAAATATTTTTGATAGTCAGGAGCGTACATTAATGATGCTTTCACTAGGGAACCTTTTAAAGCATCAAAGGAAGCTTGCACAACTTGATCCCAGTTGAACGGTACTTCTTTTTTCAAAAGACGTGTATAACCTTTAGTAAGTTCGGCGTAATTTGGAATGAACCTCCTTAGAAAGTTTGCTTTCCCTTGGAGTTTCTGAATTTGAAGCAAATTTGAAGGTGGAGGCATGTCAATGATTGCTTGAACCTTGCATGGGTCGAGTCGAATTCCGTCCTTAGAAAGTACAAAACCAAGTAACTGACCAGAACCAACACAAAACACACACTTGTGTGGATTGAGTCATATATTGTAGTTTCGGCAACGTAGAAATATAGCTCTCAAATGTTGCGGGTGATTGGTCCGCTTTCGTAAATGAGTGGGTAGATCATCAAGATAAGGTTGAACGATGTGCTTGATGTCATGGAAGGCGTAGTTCATTGCCCTCTGAAAGGTTGCCCCTGTGTTCTTCAAACCGAAAGGTAGTTTACGGTACGCGAATGTGCCGTATGGACATATAAATGCAGTCTTTGACTGGTCCTGTGGGCGGATATTGACTTGATTGTATCCGAAAAATCCATCCATAAATGAAAAGATTTCGCATCCGACACATTCATCAATTATCTGGTCAATAAAGGATGTAGGATAGTTGTCCTTTGGACAAGCTTGATTCACATCCCTATAGTCGACACACACTCTAATCGTTCCTTGCTTTTTCATCACGGGAACAATATTTGACACCCAATTAGTGAGAGGAACAGGGTAAATGAAACTAGAATGCAAAAGTTTTTCAACTTCTGCCTTAATGGCAGTGGTTTTCTTTGGGTAAATCGGTCGAAGCCATTGTCTTATTGGTTTGACATCTGGATACATCTTTTTTTAATATTCAACAATACTCGAGTCAATGCCTGGAATTTCTTCATATGACCATGCAAAGACATCTCTGAATTCACGAAAGAGAGCGCAGTATATTTCCAGTTCTGAAGGAGAACAAGATTTGCCAACATGTATATTCTCTACAACATTAGGTTTGGTCGAGATATTAATGGCGATAGTTTCTTCAATATTGGACAGATTTCTCTCGGAATCCGCCGTATTTACAGTATTTGATAGAAAATAAAAAACTGAAGGATGATTAAGGTCGCTAGAATAATCTTCATTGTTATCTTGAAGTTGGGAATGATGGTGGTGATCTTCCCATGGTGCCTCTCCTATCATCATTGACTGAATGATTCCTTCGTCTATAGAATGTACATGAGACCAAGGATCGGAAGAGGTGCCATACTCTAGAGACCTATCTATCCAAACACTTGTTGAGTTTTGATTTGGGTTCGCCAACCATGCCCAAAGAATTGATTGCTACGATAATTCTATAGGGCTTGGGGGCAACACTTGGCGATGATCCACACTGTCAAAATGGTCAGAGTTCTTCTTAATCTTTGTTGATGTAGAAGATATCATGTGACAGGTTTCCACTGTGGCCACTTTCGCCAGATTACTCGGAGACGAGAGGGCAAAAGTACCCATTAAGGAAGGGTCTTTTAGGATACCTACTCTGATATTTTGAAGTGATTGAGAACTTCCATGGATCAATGGAATGCTTCCAGTAACTTGCAAACTGTTGGGGAAAAAGGTTAGTTGGTCAATTATTGTAATTCTGCCTTGAAAGGGAAATGCAATCTTTCTAAAATATGTTGACACAACAGCAGCCATAGCATAAATCCAGGGCCTACCTAGTAGGATATTGTAGTCAAAGTTTCCATCAATGACCTCGACTTCAATTTCTACTGTCTTGCCGCCTAGTTTGACTTGGAGGTTACTTAATATCCCATACAGTGTGTATGTCCTTCCATCGAATGCTTTTAATGTCATTGATGATTGTGACAAGGGTGGCAAGCCTAAAGTTTTCCAGCAACTCATTGACATAATACAGGTAGGTGCCCCGTCATCAATGATTGTTCGATGAACAGTTTTGTTGAGGGCTTTTACTTGTATAAGGAAAGCGAGTTGGGCCGGTAAGTGAGGTTTGTATCCTTTATGATTAAAGGCCACTAGATTTGAATCCGCCAGATCAATCCCACCTATCACTGATAAGAAAGCATGTTTTTGGGAGGGGCAATTCTATAGTACTTCAAGTGTCGACATAGCGGATGGTGATTGGGCCAGATCCTCCACTATATTATAATTCTGTGCTACTCGGGCATGAGGATTAGATGTTGATTTATGTACTACTCCCTTTGGCAGTTTTATAGTTAATTCAGGAATGATGGGTGGAACAACTTCTAGCAAAGTTGTTGTCGAACTACTGGGTTGATCTGTAGCCTTGTTGTTCAACGACTGTGGATTTCCATCATCTTTATTCCCTATTGATATCAAAGCATCATTTTGCTATTGCGAGATGGATAACATAAGCATTTAGGATGGGGAAGCATGATCAATAGTAACCAAATTAGTTTCTGGGTTTGGAAATGGATCAATCAATACCACAGAGGTATTTGAAGTGTTTAAAAACTTCGTGACCTCAGCTCGACATGGACAATCTCTCGTATAATGGTCCTCATCACATATGAAACATGGCTGATTAGGTTTCTTTCGCCCAATAGGGTTTCCAGAAGATTTCTCGGGAGTTGAATCTTCCTGTTTCTTCTTTTTTCTTTTCCCTTTCTTCTTACTTCCTGGTTGCTTTGGTTCTTTACCCTTGTCAGATGACATGGCATTAACCTCTGAGGCAAGAGATTCTTCATTTGCTTTTTGAGTAGAAACTGCAAGGGCTTTTTTAGATGTAGCCTTTGCAGTTTTTGTGCTTGTGGTATTGATCATGCCATCGCCGGCATGAGAGTCCTTGATTGATTTAGGAGGGGGAGGAATGGAAAATTCTGGTCTAGGAGCATCAGGAATTTTATCGTAGAGCATGCCAGACTAAGTATAGATCAAGTCTAAATATTGTGCATGAGCAATGACTTTCTCTTCAGTGACAAATCCTCCCTTAACTACATCCTCTGTAATAGAGGGCAATAATGACTTTATAAACCATTCAGCTAAAAGATGATCAGGAACATATGTCTTTACCATTTGATGACAACACTGCCACTCATGAATGTGATCATATATGTGAGTGGCTGTTATCTATTTAAAGTTGGTAAGGAGTTTTGTTCCTATTTCGTGCCTTATGGGTAGCTGAAAGTCGGTTAGAAAAGTTGTGGCAAGGGTACTGAAGTTATCGAACGAGGCTCTAGGCAGTTCAATATACCATTTTGCTGCTAGACTAGTTAGCGTTCGTTGAAGAAGGCGAAGCCCAATCGAATCATCATTCAGGGTGTTAGATGAGCACCAAAAATGGAAGGTCATTACATGATTTGATGGATCTTCACCTGGATTTCCATTGAATTTAGAAATATCAGAGGGAATTTTATGAGGAATCACTGGCCACCAAGGGGTGTAAGTAATTGGATCATTCATCAGCCGGTTCGGATCTGGTAATTCTAGAGTTGCTACAAAAGGTAGCTGTTGATTCAGGTTTGGTGAAGCATACCCAGGATAAGATGGAATCGCCTGAGCAGTAGGTCTTTGCATACCAACATAATGTATCTAATGCTAATAACTTTGATAAGGTTAATGGGAATAATTATTATAGTATGGATGTTGATAACCATTTTGAAAAGGGGGTTGTCCATTACCTACAAAGCCTTGTTTCTCAGGTCCTTGGTATGTTTGCTGGAATTGCAGTTTTTGATATTGTACCATCCATGGTTTTTGGACCAATTGTTGTTGCCCAAAACTGGATGATTGACCAAGATGCAGAGTGATGGTACCTGTTTGAGCTTGAGTCATTCCAGGTAAGAAGGCACTAACCTGAGGTTGTGTCTGAGCTGCAGAGACAAGAGGCTATTGTATTGCAACCTAAGAGACTTGAGGTTGACACACAACAGGTAGTTCTTGTATTTGCGATACGGTCACAATAGTAGGTGTAGTGGGAATATTCAACATAGGTTGGACCGGTTTCATTGAATATACAACCCTTAGTTGTTGAGGCAGTATTGGTAGCCAACCACTGGATGTAATTCCAATTTGACTTGAATTTTGTTGTAAGCTCTCATATGGTTGTTCTCCAGGAGAGAACAATGAAAAGGCATACTGCCCCCCATATGGTGGCAATCTAGTGCCTATAGGATAGATCGATCTTTGAAGATTGGACTACCCAAATTGATACTGACATACAAGATCAATTTGTTGAGTTTCAACATAAGAAATACCAAATGAAACTCTGAATGAAGAAATAGGAACAGACCATGTCATCGAAACAGTCCCTGATTGGACTCCAGCTAGTGGTTGATAACTAGCTGGGACAGATGGTATACCAACAAACATTGTAGGAATGGCAGCAGGAAGCTCTGCCGTAGCCGCGTTAGTTGACACAGTCCTAGATGTTGATGGTTGCTCAGACATATTTAGTCTATCCAAAAGATTTCCTAGTTATTTGATAGGAACTTGCAATGAAAGATTATTAAGAGAACTAACTTCAGGATTAGAAGGATGTAAGTGGATCCCAGTTCCAAAATGCAATAGAGTACTGAATGGAAGATCCTATACTATCTCTTCTATAGCAATCAGTCCAAGTGGAAGGGGTAGACCGTCAGGTCCGTAAAATATTTTTGGAGCCAAAGAAGGTATAGCTTCTGCAGTAACAGATATTGGAGGGGTGACACCTTCTGAATTCTGGAACTAAACTTCCAGATGTTTAGGTAAGTGAACTTCAGCCTTTGGTTCAACTGTATATGGAGTTGTCTCAAGTATAGAAGCTTCTATTGTTACACTAGGATTAGTTCTAATGTCCTCTTGTAACCTCGAAGCTTCTTTTGTAAAGGCAGATGTATAAAAAATGATCAGAGTAACTGTAGTCTCTGACGATGTTGAAACACAAGTTTCAAATAAATTAGGTGAATTGGACTCAGTTAAATGAGACCATTTTTCCTGGAATGGTTTCGTCTCGAGAGTCAAAGACGGTTGACTCGCTCGTCTCCTCAAACGAAGAGGTTTTGATTGACTTTCTTCCATGATTGCAGATTACTTGATCAACTAAAAATTAAGGGAAGAAGATGTTACGTATTTACATAAATTTTAATGACACTTTGACACAACTTTTCTTTTTCAATTTTTAAGAGTCGAGAAAAAGGTAAAGGTGACTCTAGTCGCCTTCGATTTTTAATGATCCTGAAGTGACAAATGCTTAGATGGACCTTTTCTTTTAAGGAGTCAAAAAGGAACGAAAGTGACTACTCTGGAAATCTAGATAGAGGGATTACCAAACCAATTGCAAAATTGCAAAATACACCTTGGTGATAAATTAAAGAGAAATTACCAAAGACTTATGTATGGCAGTCAATCTTCTCGAATGCCATGTTCAGTGCATTGCGATCGATAGGGCGGCAGACATAGCTTCCTATGGATAAAGGATATCAGCCTATTGTGGTCTCCTAATATATACTCGACGGTATGGGGAGCACAAGTTTATACTAGCATTTGTCATATCAAAGAGGAGGAATCACCCAACCTTCGATGAAAATGATAGTTACTAGGTTTTACGATGCCGGAACACATCTCTAGCCTAGACTTCTAAATGTGTTGCGTTAGGTTCCAAAGCATTTTTATGTTCATTGAGATTTATTTTAGAGTTGATCTTGCTTAGAAGTTTTTCTTTCAAGGTTCACCACGTGCGTAGATGTAAAATTCCTAAATATGCAATCTAAAATGATAAACAGTCATTTATTTTCTTTTAGCAATGAAAATCGTAGCTACTAAGGAAAGAAGATTATGATTCTTTCAAAAGAGAGCAAAGAGCACACACTAAATGCACTTTTCCTAAATCATTTTCACACACAGTCTAAATGAAAATGCACATGCATGTATTTGTTTTTTGTTTCCTTAATGTGAGAATGCCAAAAAGGAAAACTAAGTATAGATCTGAACTATTTTCTTCAAAGTGACATTTCGACAATTTCTTTTCAAAAAATGAAAGGAAGACTAAAAGGACACTTTTCGATTTCGAATAGAAAAATGCTTTCGAAACTTAAAATATTAACAATTCAAATCAAATACAATGACAAAAGTACAATCAACTATCTAGAGGAGGAAGACTTTATGACACTCTTCTTTTTGACTCAAAATGAAAGTTACGACACTTTTTTGCAACAAAAACAATAGTTCAATTAAGCTACTTTCAACAAAGGAGGATTGTAAATGATTGACAAATACATAAAAACATTTACAAATCCTAATCAATGGAGGCTAAAATATGTAAAGGAAAGAGGCTTCAGCAATGAGATATTGATCATGAGTAGCAAAACTACTGAATAGAGCTGAAAACAAGGAGGAAAAAACCAAATTTCAAAGAGAGAAATAGTATCACTCAGTCATCGCACCTGTCCTTCAGGGAAACAGGGATGCATCTCACCTACAACACATGGGAGGTGCGATGCATATAGGCTTCCAGTTACAGACAGTGCGATGGGCCAGGGAGCGAAACTGAGTTGGGTTTTTGCTCAAAATTTGCAGCTAAGTTCAGTGATTTAGGCTGAGCTATGATGGATAGTAAAAGCAAAGTACAGGGGTATGATCTCAAGAGGTTATTGAGCTACCACGAGGGCACTTAGAATGCTTGTAAGTCAAATGTTCAGTTCATAAACCAACCTGGAGATTGACTGAAGCAACATTCATCTACTTCGCAATTGCATAGCAAAGGCAGTTCGAAGGCTATCTGGCTAACTTCAAGCTCTATCTATAGTTTATAAAGCAAACAAAAATGACAAAAAACAAACTATTCGCTCCCCAGTGGAGTCACCATTTTGTTTCTGGGAAAACTAGTGTCTTTTCGATCTGCTAGTCCCACTAAGATGGGTAGCTACCTTAGAAATAAACAATCAAAGCAATTTGCAATTTCCTTTATCTATGGTAGATAAGAGAGAAGCAAAGGGGACCAACCTGGATCTTCTGCTTGGATCCTTGCTTGATTTCTCTCTCCCTTGATAGAGCTTACCACTCCTCTCCTACTTGTCCCGCTTCAGATAATACACATAGAGTCAAAGTAACAAAACACCATCAAAGAATCTCGATATATAATACCATAAACAACACAGAATGAGAAATACATTGACCATACAATTGCATTCACAAATAACAAGATTCACAAATACACAATTATATGGAGGAAAACTAAAAGAACTTTATTAATAGTAGGAGAGAGGATTACAACCCAACTGTCTGATCCAGCATCATCCTCCCAGCATCAAAGCCCTCTTCACCTCATGAAAAGAAATATCACCCAACAATACAATGTCTCTTCTCATAGATAAACCAACAACACTTACAAAATACAAAATTCCAGCCTCTAGATCTCTCAAATGAGGGATCCATTTATAGATGTCTTGCAAGGGTGTGAGTCAACTCTGGGTTTCTGATTAGTGTCATTTCACTGATAGTTCTTGGTTCCACTTGGAGATTTCATTGATCTCTTACTCATCCCTAGGAGAATTCAGAGAAGAAAGTGTCATGGGAGAAGTTTCTGGAAGATTCCATGAGCTTCCACTTAGCAAACTGTCTCTGCCATTTGTCCAAGGAAAATTTTAAGGATGGAAAATTTTCTTGAAGTTTAAAACATTGGCGAATCTCACTAATCCCTAATATGCAAATTATAAATGTTTATTGATATATTTGTAAAATTATTCAAATTTATAATTATTTTATATATAGTCTCTATATAATGTTGGCGATTTTTAAGGTAAAATAATTTTATATTCTAAAATTTGGGCGAATCGTCTTTTATAAAATTGGAAATTGGCGAATCTTTTTTGTGGAAAAATCATGGAAAATTAGCCCACTGGGCGAACATTAGCCCCTAAAATTTTCCATGCATTTGTCTATTCTTGCTCATCGCAACCTATAGAAGGCCTTTTCAGTATACATCACACCTGGCTAGTGTAGCAGCTAGTATGCATCACACCTTGACCATGGAGCGGTCAGTATGGTAAAGTTTTGGCCAATTCTGAGTGGTTTTTCAGGTGGAACTTCTGGTAAATGATGTAATCAATTGACCATGATCCTTTAGGGTATGAAACAAAAATTTTAGGGGTTAAAGAGCCCTTGGTTTATGGACATATGAGTTTGGGGTTGCAGTGCCCAAATATGTCCATAACACCAGGTGCCAGTTTCACAATGATTGCAAACAAACAACACTACCGAGCATTGATATAGTTGTGACCTCACCACTAACTGAAGCATTCCTTCCTTCTAACGAGATCAAACTTTCACCAATGTCTATACCCTAGGATAAGGTTTTTAATGTAGACCCTTAATCAATAAAAGCAATATTGACTATTGCACAGGTCAGCTTCAACACACATGACTAATTCAAGATGTGTATATATGCTAATGTCGCTTTAAGGAATAAACAATTTTTTACTTAATCACAAGGTATTGTTCAGGACTGTGAATAAGGGTGTGGTATTTATCTCTTATGCGAAGAGGCTCGGTTCCTTGATATGCCAATGGACTTAATTAAATTTTCACAAAGTTTCGGATTACAGTTTCAATTTCATGAAGCACATGTATACATCTTGATTAAGACCACTTGTATGTTGACTTCCTTAACTCGTTGTTTCAAGCTTGAGAGAATAAAATTCTATATATATGGAGACTATAGAGTTTCAGACTCCACGAGCTTAAGATCCATTCTTCAGAGTGATTTTAAACTCCGTTTATGCTTGTATAGAGATATAGTATCTCGACCTCCCTACTCGAGATATCCATACAATTTTGAGTTGAAACTCAACCGAGAGAAACATGCCATGCATTATTGTGTAGAAGGATAAGCCATAGTGCCGAGACTTAGTGCATAGGATATATATATATATATATATATATATATATATATATATATATATATATATATATTACTCATATTAAAGACTATTTTGCATACATATCATAGAGATCCGCGAGATAGTATACCATACACATCATAAAGCAGAGTCGAGACCATACCATAGAGGATACACCGAGAGACCATACATATTGCAGAGATTAATAGACTCTATCGACATCGATACCAATAAAACATATGTATAAACCACTACGCCAAGGAACACATATACCAACCATTGTTATTGCACCATATATGAAACAAGGAACAAGATTAAGAGTCTTATTCCAGAGGGAAAGGTCATTATGCCAAGAGTCCTGCAGTAAAGCGAGAGAGAGAGAGATCCAAATATATTTGAGATTTTTACCTTTTGATGAGATCTACCTTCCTATTGTTTGAGAATATGCCTCTCAAACCCTCAAGATAGAGCTATAATAGTCTCGCTCCCTTTGAGAAGACTGTGGTCTTGTCATGGAGGGAAGGGCTAATATGTATGCCTGAAAACCTTCTATCTATCTATCAAAATATGTGGATTTGAAAGAAATATTTGATTAGCATTAAGTCACAGGTCACTATGACCTCATCTCCTAGAAAGTGATATTCTACCCGCCCATTATACAAAACCTAGATTTGAAATGATGTTGAGAAATCAAGGGCAGAAAAATGAGGTAAAAAGGAATTTAATTTAATTTCTCTATATTATTTACATTTACTTGTGATATATTATAGTTACATATAGAATATCATAATCCAAACATAAGAACACCAGAAATAAGCTCCAAACCAAGGAAAAATCCGAAGAGCAGAAAACCCAGAAAATATCTTTTCTTATAGAATCTGTCCAATGAAAAACTTCCAAGACCAATACAAGACCAAACCCTAAAGAGTAAGCCACCCAAAACCTTAAACAAATCTCTAGAACATAATCACTCGGGAAACCCTACTTCCTCCAAGTAACTCTCACGTTTGAACAACCATAAAAGATATAAGTTTTTCTTCCTTAATCTCCATAGAAATTCACTCCTCTTGCTTGCTACTTTGTTGAATCAGACAACATTTTGTTTTTGACATGGAGAAGATATGTATTCTTCATGTGTGTATCCAAATTAGGTAAGGCTCCTCTTTAAATAGAATTTTCATGGGAGTGTATTTTCCTTCCTTGAGTTGACATGAGGAGAACTGGCCAACTTATCCTTAAAGACTTCTAGACACATTATTTTACAATATTAAACTATAATCGAGTTTAGGCTTCTGTGATCCATATCAAGTTAGAGAAATCAACCGCCTAACAGATCCTAACACGGCTAAGTTGGTTGAGATCTGTCTCTCTTCCACCTTTTTCAGTTTTGAAGGGGAGTTCTTCGAGCAAACATGTGGGGTTGCAATGGGATCCCCCCTTTCCCCTGTTGTTGCTAATCTGTTTATGGAAGATTTTGAGTCCAAAGCTCTGAACTCTTCCCGGCTCCTTCCTAAACTATGGAAGAGGTGCATGTGGATGACACCAATGTCATATGGTCTCATGGCCATGATGAGCTTGATCTCTTCTTTGATCATCTTAACAGGCAGTCCTCAGCCATTAAGTTCACTAAGGAGCAGGAAGTTGAGGGATGTCTTCCTTTCCTTGATATTCTTATTTCTAGGAATGATGATGGTTCCCTCGCCCATCAAGTTTTTCGAAAGAAAACTCATACGGAGCAGTATCTTCATGCCAGTTCCCACCATTTCCCGGCTCAAAAGATGGGTGTTCTTAGTACCCTTGCTACTAGGGCCCTGAGGATCTCGGACAAGAAGAGCTTTGAGAAGGAAAAATCCCATCTGCTGGATGTCTTTGTGGAGAATGAGTACAGTAGATACATGGGTCATAGGGCTTTCCTTAAAGCTTCCAAGAATTCTCTAGTGAAAAGAGAGCCTAAAGATCGTGTTCCTGGTGTCCATCTTCCTTATGTTCAAGGGACCACTGATAGAATTGGTAGGATTCTTAGGAGACATAGTATCCCTGTGTCCTTCAGGCCCCTTAACACCATTCGTTCGTCCCTCAGATCGGTAAAGGATCCCATCGACCCTAAAGATATTAAGGGTGTTTATATGATCCCTTGTTCCTGTGGGACCCCCTATATTGGGGAGACTGGTCGTTCAATTAATCAGAGGATTAGCGAGCAAGCAGCAGATCTGAAGCATAGGAGATCTAAGTCTTCCGCTTTGGCTGAACATGCTGAGAAAACCAATCATCATGTTTGTATTGAAGAAGCCAGTGTCATTGCTAAGGTTTCGCATTTCCATCATCGAAAATTCAGGGAAGCGCTTGAGATCGAAAAGAGACCAAGCAATCTCAATAGAGAGGATGGTTGGAAAGTCAGTAGGTGTTGGGTCCCAGCCCTTTCTTCCTAGTCGTTTTGTCGTCCTCTTTGGTTTTTTGGTGTTCTTTTATCTTTATTTTCACTTATTTATTTATTTTATTTATTTAGCGTGTATATAGCAACCTATTTCTTCTGATGCCTTTTTTCCATTCCTATTATTTTATTGATTATTTTATTTAAGGGCCTCCGTATAACTAATTTCCTTTCTAATTCTTTACTGCTTATATTTTTAACTAATTTCCAATCTATCTTATCATCCTTTGATTTTCTTTATTACCTTTATTAACACACAATTTTTATAATATTTTTAAATAAAATTAATTTTATACATTACTCTATACATCTAATTTTTCCTTTATTATTTTTATTTTTATTTTTATTTATTTATTTATTGTTATTTATTTTATTATTATTTTTATTTATTTATTATTTTATCTATTTATTATTTTATTTTTATTTATTTATTTTTTAATTAATTAATTTATTTTATTTTTACTTATTTATTTATTTATTTTATTTTTATTTTTTATTTTATTTGTATTTATTTTATTCATTTATTTCATTATTATTATTATTATTTATTTATTTATTATTTTTATTTTATTTTTATTCATTTAGTTATTTTTATTCCCATTTTACCCGTATTCACATTTTATTTTATCGTTTTATTTTATTTTTATTTTTATTTATTTATTTTTAATTTATTTTATATTTTTATTTTTATTTTATTCATTTAGTTATTTATTTATTTTATTGTTATTTATTTTGTTATTATTTTTATTTATTTATTATTTTTATTATTATTTTATTCATTTAGTTATTTTTACTCTCATTTAGCTCGTATTCACATTTAACTTATTCATAGAAGCGGTCCTCTGCATCTAATTTATTTTTATTTTATTCATTTAGTTATTTTTACTCCCATTTAGCTCGTATTCACATTTAATTTATTCATAGAAGCGGTCCTCTGCATCTAATTTTCCTTTTAAAAATATTTAACCTATAATTTTTAACTATTTATTAATAAACTATTATCACTAATTTAAATGATTTATTGGTCTCCTATATAACTTATCTCCTTTTTTTATTAGAAATGTTTTGATCCCGGTCCATTGGTCAATATTTACGATTGGTCAAACTAGCCGTTGGAGGCTCTGCTCGGTCTATTTAACATGCTAAGCTGGATCTGTTTCTTCAACTTGTCCTGGCGATGAACCACACTGGTTGGTTCGAAATGCGTCGACAAATGAGATTCCATGTGATTTTCGCCGAAATCTTTCTCTAACAAAATATTAAACTATCTCTTTGATACATGAGCACTCCAAGGGCTAGTACATCATGACTTTGACCTTTGGACTTGGCAATAAGACCCCTAGAGCACTTAAAGGGTGCATTGACCTAGGCTCACAACATAATGGGCAAGAAACCCATTTCAATATTAATTATTTTTCTTTTATAAATAAATTTTCCTTTTTCTTTTCTTTTGACAAGTACATCAATAATTACATCATCTTTTGTCACGTACAATATTAAGTCATGACTAAAGTACAATAAATGAAGACTGATCCAAGTTACTTCTTCAACACTTGTCATGTGGACTCCGTACCCAATCTGCATGTGTAAAGCATTGGTGTATCACACCAAAAATCCTCCTGTACCATAGCCCAAAATTTGGTGTGTCTCTGAGGTATCTAAGCACATGTTTTTCTACTTTCCAGTGAAGCTTGGTAAGCTTCACCAGAAACTGAATCAATTGATTAACTGTATAACATATGCTGGGTCTTGTGTTCACAAGATACATCGACGACCTCACTTCCATTTGTAAATTGTAGCATCTACTTCCTCTCTTGTAGAAGCATCCCCCTTCCTCCAATTGCTAGCTAGAGGAATGTCCATAAGCTTGTGATGCTTATGATCATGGTGAAGAATGAATGAAAAACCCTCCTATTGATAACAAAGTATTGACTTAATCTAAAAAATGGAGAATAATAAAATAATATTAACCAAATTAAGATCTAACAGCTTGGAATACATTATTATATTTATTGGAGAGAGAACATATAATTAACATGGTTAAATATCTTTATCTAGAAATAATTAACAAATAAAATGATTTATTAATTATTTCGCGAGAAATAAGAAAGGTGTGAAATCAAAATAATTATTAAATAGTTATTTAATAATGATTCTAATAGCAAAAATAAGGAAAATGTTTTGGAGCTCTGGAGACCTGAAAGTGGAAAAAACTTAATGGTTAGGTGGACATGAGGTAGGCGGTGCGGGAACCAAAAAAATACAACAAGAAACAGACACGAAAAACAAGAAATAATATTAATGACAAAGGAAGAAAGGAGGGGAGATATCCCCTCCTATTGAGATGCAACAGCAGGGGAAGGTCAGAATAATAGAAACTATGCGAAAGAAGCAAAAAAGCAGGGACCTGTCCTTAGAGCTAGATGGCAGGCAGGAAGCAGAGGCAAGTGTTTACCATGTGCGGTGAAGAAACCAAGATTCATAATCCCAATGAACATGCTGGAGCGATAGAGAAGCTACATGAAAGATCATGCACTAATCTGCAAATTTGTCGGAGTTTGGCCAACCGAAAAGGACCTCACCAGATGGATCCAACAAAAATGGCAACCCCGAGGACACATCGAGCTAAAGCTCGGAGCAAAAGGCTTCTTCACAGTAATTTTTTCGAACCTGCAAGATAAAGAAAAGGTGTTTGAAAATGGTCCATATTTCCATTATAATGCAATACTATTTATGAGATACTCGGAGGAATGTTATAACTGAGATAAAGAAAAATTCCTAGCAGCTTCGTTATGGGTAAGACTATTCAGATTACAAATAGACTTTTGGGATCCTGAAATCTTAGAAGGAATAGGAAATACAATAGGAAATGTTGTTAAAATAGTTGAAAGCCAAAAAAAATGAAGATACACCTCATATGATAGAATTTGTGTTTATATGAATATAGTTGACCCTATTCCAGATACGGTCGAACTAGAGTATCATAAGGAAGTATGGCAACAAACCCTAGACTATGAGCACATACCCTTCTGATGCAGAAGATGTCATGAGTATGGACACGTGTTCAAAGAATTCCCACTCATAATAGAAGAGGAGTGGAGAAACAAACAATAGAGGAAAAATCAAGAAGATCAAGAAGAGTTCCAGGAAGTCAAAAGCAAAAGAAGATATACAAGAGAGAATCCTAGTGAAGGAAGGAAAGGAAAACAAACCAAACCAAGCAACACTAATAGCTTTGAAATCCTACAAGAGGAAGAAGAAGACAATGAGACCCAAACAATGGATTATCAGGGAGAAAAGGGAAAGGAAAGCAGTACAAGTCAAGGAAAATCACAAACGAAGAGAAAAGCACAAAGTGACCCAATCGAAAAGGAGGAAAAGGAAGCGAGAGAGAAAATGGAAAATGTAGGGATGGAAATTGATACAAGTAGAGGAGAAGAACTAAGCACGGAGGAAGAAGTACTACGAAAACTTCTAGATGAATGGTGACACCTGGATGAAAGATTCATTCCAGAAGAGAAAAAAAGAATCTATAGAGAAACGTTGCAATAGTACAAAGCAAAATAGGACAGGGAAATCTAGAAATGGTAGAACAACTAGGCATCCATCAGGATAATACTCAAGACCAACAAAGTAAAACAAAAAGGGGGGAAAAAGAGGTAGGAGGAATATATAGGAATTGATTCAGATCATGGGAGAAATGCTATTAAACATGGGAAGAGTAGTGTCGCTATTGGCAGTATTCCATCAGCTAAATCAAGTAACCTAATGATAATAACATCCTGGAATATAAGAGGCCTAAGTAGTAAGGGCAAGCAGAGACTCTTAGCAGATAGGGTAAGAAAATAAAAACCCCAAATAATGTTGGTACAAGAAACAAAAATCTCAGGAAGGAAAATGGAGGAGATCATGAGCAAAATCAAATTGAAGTATGAAAGTATGACCATAGATGCGAAAGGTAGCGTGGGAGGTATCACAATACTATGAAACCTCGCATAAATCCTAGCAGACTATTGGGTAGGAATGAAAAGAATACTCATAGGGAAGTTTAGCTCAATAGGAAATCGAGAGTGGTTCCTAGTGTCGGCAGTGTATGGACCGCATACACCAGCGAAAAGAGGACGCTTCCTCAACGAACTACAACAGCTAGGAAACCCGCATAAAGAAAAGTTGTGGTTGATAGCAGGTGACTTCAATATGAAAACATCAAAACATGAGAATAAAGGAGGACTGCAAAGAGAAGAGCTAGAAATCGAGAAATTCAAAGACCTTCAGACAAAACTGAAGATGGTTGACATACGAACTATAAATGGAAAATATACATGGAACAATCGAAGAGGAGGGACCAGACCAATCACATCAATGCTAGACATATTCCTAGCATCATAACACTTAACTAGAAAAGATATCTTCTATGAAGCATCTATTATTCCATGTCTAGGGTCAGATCATTGGCCCATCAAACTAGAAGTTGCCATGAACCAGCAGAACCAAAATAGACCTTTCAGGTTCAAGGCATTCTGGCTGAGAGATCCCAACTTCATAGAAAAAATGAAGAACTGGTGGAAAGAGACAGAGACTGGGAGGGAAGGAAGAAATAAAATGCATACTCTCCAACTAAGATTAAAAGATCTAAAAGGAAAGGTTAAGAAATGGAACAAAGAAGAATTTGGAAATATCCACAAGGAACAAGAATCGTTCCAGACAACAATGACGAGAATCCAACAGAAAATCATAGATGAAGGGAGAAGTGATGAACTGGTAGAAGAAGAAGGACTGTTGCTAAATAAACTAGAGGAAAGAAGAAACAAGAGGAGATCTTATGGAAATAGAAATCGAGAATTCAATGGCTAAAAGGAGGGGAGAGAAATACAAAATTCTTCCATAAGGCGATGCTGCAACACAAACAACACAATAGAATATTCTCCCTAAAATGCAAACAGGGTAACCGGGTAATATAGAAAAAAGAAATGGAAAACTTGCTGGTACAACATTTCAAAGAGCTCCTGACAAAACCCAGTATCAGAAGGGAGGCAGATACTGAAAGAATCAGTAAACACATCACTAAATTGGTGAAGGGAGACCAGAATTTGGCACTCCTAAGGGTAATAATGAAAGAAGAAGTGGAAGAGGTAATAAAGAAGATGGCAAAGAATAAAGCACCAGGTCCGGATGGCTTCACAGCAAAATTCTATCAAGCCATGTGGGACTTCATGAGTCAGGATATAGTGAATGCAATAGAAGAATCTCAATGCACCAAAAGAATGCACCAAACATTAAATGTGACCTTCCTAGCTCTGATACCAAAGACAGAGAATTCATAAGAACCATAAGGGTTTAGGTCGATAATGCTTTGCAATGTCATATATAAGATCCTAGCCATTATAATGGTGAATATATTAAAACCAATACTTCCATAATTGATATCCCAGGAACAGACGGGGTTTGTTTAACGAAAACAGATAACTAATGGAATAGTAGTAGCATAAGAAGCAATCCATTCTTTGAAGAATACAAAAACCAAAGGGATGCTGATAAAACTTGATCTAGAAAAAGCGTATGACAGACTTAGCTGGGGATGCCTACAAAAAATCCTAAAGGCATACGACTTTGAGGATAGGTGGGTAAACTAGGTAATGTCAATGATCAACATGTCAGTTATGTCAATCCTATTAAATGGATCACCATCAGAAGCCTTCAATCCATCCATAGGACTCAGGCAGGGAGACCCACTATCCCCATTCATGTTCATAATTGCAGCGGATGGTCTAGGAAGAATAATAAAAGACAAAGTGCAAAGCGGATAGCTGCAGGGATTACAATTATGGGGAAACTACCTACCTCTCACCCATCAACAATTTATTGATGATGTTACGTTATATGGCCAGGAAACACTTAAAGAAGAAAAACAATTAATGGGAATTCTCACGGAATTCACTAAGGCATTGGGGATAGAAATAAGTAAAGGGAAATCAGAAATCTACTTCTTCAATACACAAGCTTCCTCCCAATCTTTCCTGGCAAGAACAATGGGCTTCAAAGTTGGGAAATTTCCTTCAAAATACCTAGGCACTCTGTTAAGTGACCAACAGAACAGGGTGGCTAACTGGGGAACATTGATAGGCAAGATGCAAAAGAGAATGCAAAACTAGACATTCAGGGCATTGAACATCCCGAGCCGCATAATCCTGCTTAAGTCGGTGCTACAAGCGAGACCGATTTACCAACTGACACGTAAAGCTGCACCTAAAACAATCTACCAGAAAATGGTTGATATGTTTAAAAAGCTCCTTTGGCAAGGGTCGAGAAAGATAAAAAATGGGCACTGCTATCCTAGAATTGGTTAAGTAAATCAATAAAAGAAGGATGATTAGGCCTGAGAGACCCATATATCCTAAATTAGGTAATGGGGCCAAGTTGTGGTGGTGGTGGATATAGGGAGGTGATGACCTATGGAAAGAACTATGGGAGAACAAATACGAGACGATCAAGTCTCCAGAAGGTAAATTGAGAAGCGAAACTAAGAGGAAAGGTTCGGAAATATGGAACTTGGGAAGAGCCAATAAGGAAATAATCAGATAGCACAGTTTCTAGGAAGTAAGATAAGGGGACAAAGTGAAATTCTTGGAAGAGGCGAGGCAACAGAGAGGAAAATTAAACCAACAACCCCTACTCTAAGAGATATATTAGTTCACCATATAAACAGAGGGCAACAAAGTATGTAATTACTGGAGCACAGAGTCGGATGGCTACTAGAGGAAGTGGAAACAAAAGAAAAACTGGCAAGAAGCACAAAGAGAAGCTAACTGGAAAATATATAAAAGGGAAATGGAATCAAGGAAAATAACAGTCAAAGAAGGGACGAACACCCTAAGGTGGGGAAACAGAATTAAAGGTATGTTCACTATAGTAGAGGGATACTATTTAAAAGCAGGATACAATAAACAAATAGAAACAAAAAAATGGGAAAACATATGGAAAATGAAAACATGGTTGAAGGTGACATTCCTTACCTGGATATTAAGCCATGGGAGAGCGCTAACTTGGGACCAGCTGAGGAAAAAAGGAACGCAGGGCCCATTGCGATGCGCCCTTTGTCGAGAACAGGAAGAAACCATGGAACATCTTACCAACGAATGCATAGTCAACAGTAACCTGTGGAGACATCATCAACAACTCTTTGAGATTATTGATCGAGATATAAACAACATGAAAATAACAATTGAAAAGTGGAGAAACAAACCTTACCAGAACCCAATCCTGAATAGAGCATGGAACCTGTCTTTAGGATTCATCCTGTGGAAAATCTTAAAAGAGAGGAACCGCATGATCTTCAAGGAGGACGACAAAGCAAAGAACGGGATATGGAATCCGATCACCCAAAATATAAGAGAGGCTATCCTCATAGAGAGGCGGTACGAGGATGATTGGAAGACGAATCAAACCGAGACAAGAATAATGTCACGACTGCAACTAAAGCGTAGTATGAGAAACATGACATTAAGGAAACACAACAATAATGAGGTGGAGGAGCCTCAACAATATATAAATCCTCAACAGGGGTTCATTAAGATGAATTTTGATAGGGCTGTGAAAGGAAACCCTAGAGAAGCAGGGATTGGTGGAGTTTTCAGAGATGACAGGGGAACGATGTGTAGGATCTATGAGATGGATTGCAGACACGCAACAAACAACGAAGAAGAGCTCCATGCATTGAAAAGAGGGCTAGAAATTTCCATACGAGAGGAATACCACAAGCTTCAGATAGAAGGTGACACAAAATTGGTAGTGGATATTGTCAGATAGCTGAAGTAGGGAACACTAGCAGAAAAAATTAGTAGCAGTTGGAGAACTCCCTGGTTGGTGAAGGAGATAAGCAAGCTACTAAAATAGATAGCCTACATCCTTCCCACCCATGTGAGAAGGAAAGGAAATGAACCAGCTGACAGTTTGGTGAATTGGGGATGCAGGAATAGGGGAAGGACGTTGGATACAAATGAGGCCGAGCTAATGCAGACGGAGGAGATGGAAAACCTGAAACAACTTCTCGAAAAATATAAAGTAAGAGATATGAACACCATAGAAAATCTAGAGAGTTTGAGGAGGAGAGGCCAAGAAAGGGAAGGAGGAGGATATGTTAGTGTCAGTCTTTGTATCCCTCCTCCAGTGATCAAATATGCTCTTACAAAGTGATTTTAAGGTGTCAAGGTCAATTTTGTCATTTCAAAGAGTCTTCAAGCAAAATTTGGTCACTAGGCATTAGGTCTAGGGTTTGCTTTCACTCTTTTCAAAGTTGCCCAAATGTCAGTCTATGTCACTATCCAGCTGAGTCTATCATCATTCATATGGTTGTTATCATCATATCAGGTTCCATTGGGTCATGTTACACCTTGTTCATGCTTCAGTTGTGCCTTGGTAAGGTCTATTTCCCTCTCCTAGGGTTTTGGAGGTAATTTCTATTGGATGGTCAAATCATCAAAAAAATTTGTATCCTGATGTTCATACACCTTCCCCTATCATTAATGTACCTTATTAAATACTTCCCATCACTAAGATTCCCCAAATTCCTCATTTCTCCACAAACCCTAGTTTCTTGCCACAACTTGGCAATTTTCTAGGCTAGGCCTGTGTTTTGCCCTTTTGGACTCCTTCCCCTCACTCGATCTTTGATATTGCACTTTCCCCTACTTCCTAACATCCCTCCCTACTCCCAAAAATTTCCCCAAGAATTTAGAAGCCCCTTATCCCCTTCATTTCGCTTCATTTCGACAAAATCCCTTGTTTCACACATCGAGATAGGTTTCACTCAAATGATGTTTTAGAGAAATAAAAGATGCATTTTGGAAAACTAAGAGAGGTTTTTGTTCCAAACATGCGAAGGAGGAAAAACCTCATTCAATTTTTACACAGGTATAATGGTTTTGGAGAAATGTCAAAAATACAATCGCATTGGGAGAATTGATGCACCTCTGAAGTGACCTTGGGAAAATCAATTTTTCTCCTAGCTTGGTTGGCCAAATAACTTTCGTGATGAGTCAAAGGATAACTAGACAAAAATATATTTCCAATGATTTATCATGAGCTCAATTTGGAGTTGAGAAAGGCATTCAAAAGTTGACTGCAACAACACTCTACCTTCAGGCAGCCTCATTTGACACATTTTGACCAGTCTTGGGAGATTTGATTTTTGAGGGGGAAAATGAGCTCCAAATTGGTAAATTCCACTTGGGATAGATAGTCGAAATCCAGGGCTTTCCAACCAGCTATTGTGAGCTTGATTTAGATGTCGGGAAGTGCCCCAAAAACAAGCTGAAATGTGTGCTACGCATAGAGATCAGGGCGCTACGCATAGAGGATTTTGGTCAAATTTTCATCCTCCAGCTTAGGAATTTGGCCAGTTTTCACCAGTTTCACTTCTTGATGTGATTTTTGACCCAGCTTGATGTAATTTGATGTGTATGAGGTAACTTGGCACTTATTTACCTTATTCTAGTTGATTCATTCACAAAATAGAAAAAAATTAATGTAATGAATCAGTTTCCTAGCCTATAGGGGTTAGTTGTTTCACTACCTAGATTTCAGTTCCTTGTTTAGAATTGGTTGAAACAGCTCCTAGAAGGAGGAGCTCGACCCCTAGAGGTTAGGTAATGGGTTGGCTTGGGCCATATTATGTAAATTTTCAGTCAGTAGCAAGGGTTGGACTCTTGGGAAGATTTTGGCACACTATTGTACATATTTTTCATATTTTGGCTAAGGAAAGATCAGAGGTTTTGCAGCACCTGTTGGGATTCTTGTGGCTTTTAGTTCTTGATGGTGTTATCTCTCAGTTTATTGTAAGTTTATTCATGTTTAAATGCATGTCATTCCATTCTTATGCTTCTGAAACTAAATGAATGAGTAAATGAGGTTGAATTCATTGTTCACAGTGCTCTTCCTTTAAATTTGTTTAGTTTTACACGTTTTCGCCAGTTTGGAGAGGATCCATGTTCTCCTTTGCCCTATTCAGCTCCTTGTCGTTCTGATCCATCCATACACCTGATCAAAGGCATCAAGACTACTGCATACCTCGCCCCAACTCGAATTCTGCAAAGATCTGGCCTTATCCTCGGACCCAAAATTGGTTTTCCCATTTCTCCAACAAAAAACTCAAAAATCTAAATCAAAATTTCCTATCTCTTTACTAGCCTAAAATCAGTTCCTATTTTAAGTCATCTCGCAGCCTATTTCTCATTTTATCGAGATTTACTAGAGAAAGCCCTCTCCTGTCCTCGTAGGGCTAGCTACGAGGCTGAGCTTGGTTTGATGTGGCCTTGAATTTTGCCTTCCTCAGCCTGAGGCAGATTTGAGCGCTAACATAGTGGCGACCATACTGGGGAAGAAAATGGTTTGCTTGTTGATGTCATTTGTTTTATAGCTACAGACGGAGCCTGAAGTTATGCCAGGTAGCCTTCGGGACACTTTTTCTTTGCATTAGCGGAAGTAGATAAACACTGCTTCAGTCAATCTCTGGTCTAGCTTGTAAACGTGACATTTAACTTGTTAATTACCCCAGTACATGTATCAAGTTCAGATTTGATTGTTGATGGTGGACAACGATCAGACATTGGCAAGGCTGAAATCATTCACCTGGTGACTCTAAATCATTTTCGAGATCAGATCCAAAGACTCCACTGGAGGATGATCCCAACCAGCAAAAACATGAAAGGACAACATGGACAGATCATGTATTCAAGTTGGAATTTAATCCAAGACATTTTGTTCTTTGTCATAAATTATTTCTTCCCTTTTCCCAAGAATGTCAAGAAGGCTTTGCAAAGTATATTGTATTTGAGAAGAGATCCTCGGCCTGCAGTTGATTCTTTCCCTTTGAAGATTGTGAATACCAAATATTTGCATGCCTTTGAGCTTGATCAAGATCCTTTTTCCGAATTTTGTGATGACCATCTTCAAATTGATGAACCTCAAGAGACCAAGACTGATTCGATACCTACTGTACATACCCCTATACCTTGTAAAATTCTAGATCAGTATAAACCTCTTGTTTTACCTTCTGTTCTCCATTCTTTCCCCAAAAACTATGATCTATACTTGCCGAGGTTCGATGGTGAAAGTAAGAATGTCAACGCTGAGCAACATGTGCAGAATTTTGAGTCCTTTCTTGACCTTTTCGAAGTTGATAGCGAAGATGTTAGTATAAGGCTTTTTGCTCTTTCTTTGCAAGCTAAAGTGAAGAGTTGGTTCAAAGTCCTGCCTGATGTGACCATCTCAGATTTCCGGTAGTTCGTCAAAGTTTTTCTTGACAGGTGGATGATCGAGCAGAACCTTTTCTTGATTGTAGAGGAGTATAACTAGTTGAAAAGACTACCAAGGGAGACAATACAACAGTTTTTGGCCAGATTTAATCAAGTTTATTATTCAATGCCAGTTGAGATAAGGCATACTCCTAGATCTGCTCTCTTGCACTATCCGGGTGCCTTTGATCCGGATATGGAGTTTCATCTAAGAGAAAGGGATATTGCAACACTTCACGAGATGCAAAACAGTGCAGTAAATGTAGAGGCGCATCTGCTGATCTGACGGGCAAGGTTGAAAGAAGAAGAGATGAAAAACATAGATCCGGTCGAATCAACATCTCTAGAGGTGAAGCTTGACATTTTGGTAAGTGCAGTAGAAGAGATGATGCAAAGGATCACCCCAAGGAATGATGATGATGTTCAATCCCATGGCTTGTTGATTGAAGAAGAACAAATGGCTGCTCCAAAACATTTTGTTTCTCATCCTAGTTGTCATATATCTGATAATGATTGTTTTGTAGATCACCTTGGCGAAGAAAGAACTATTGATATGACCTGCATGGTTGATGATATGTTTTATACCGATGATTTTCCTCAGTTTGATCAGTATGATGATGATTATGTTCTCCAAACAGAAGCTAATCTTGCAATCAAACAAGCAGCTAGTTTGTAGGAAGAACAAGTTTATTTTCAGCAACTTGAATACAATGTTCAGCCATCACATATCAGCTATGACAGTGACGAGGAAAGTGCAGCAAATTTTGAAGTAAGTGAAGGATCTTTGCCTTTTTGTTTTGATTCATGTCAGCTCATCAGAGACAAATTCCATGCAAACAGAAATCAGCTGTCAACAAGTTTTGATTTGGACCATCTTGAGAGCAATGAAAACCTTGTTCAAGACTTGTCATATCTAGAATTGCAGCCCCCGAATGCCTTTGATTGTCAACTTGCAGATGAAGGCATGGAAGCTGACACATATGATCAAATGATACAAGAAGGTTCCCTACCTTTCTGTTTTGAATCATTTCAGCTTTTGAAGGGAAATTTGCATAGTACATCTTCATTGAAGAATGAGCAGCATGTAGGCAATCATGTAATCACATTGGAATCAATAGAAAATGGGTTGCAGCAGTCTTTTCAAGTTTTTCATGATCCAATAGCTGATGTTTTGGATGAGGTTTGCAGTCAAAGTCTCTCTCCATTGACTATATGTGAGCTTGAAACGTGTATTGATACAAACTTGATCCGACAGCCGGTTTCTTTGTCATTTTCAGTAGAGGTCTCGTCACAAGGCTCAGATGAAAGTTTGCATTCATGGTATGAGGAAAAGAGAAGTAATCCATTGGATGAGCTAAGTTCCAGTGTGCTTGAATTTCAAGATCCTTATGCAGTGTTTTTGGAGGCGGATAGAGAATTCATATCATTCAATGGATCTGTTTCTAAGTTATCATGGGAGTTGCCTTTCAGTAGTTCTCTCTTATTGTTCATAAGTGAGCACTTGTGGAAAATTCGAACATTAGATGGAATACTTACTTGGTTGCATTGGTTGTTTCATTTCACTTGATCAGGTGATGAATGAAACTGTTAGAGTAGGTTGTGATGAATAAGCTCCCCTTTGAGCATCATTTTTAGTTTGTCGGTTGTGTTTAAGTATCGCGTCAGTTTTTAGTCGAGTCATGAGTCATTTGTGAATCAATTTTCAGTCTTGTTGTTAAGTTAGTTTGTCTCAGTTTTCAGTCATGCATTTCAGCTTGAGATTTTGACTCCATTGCCCAATGGATGAAGGCACTGGTCTGCTCTCCCAAAGATCTGTCGTTCTTGGCACCTCCAAGGAGCTACCATCCGCATTGGAGCCAATGTTAGTGTCAGCCTTTGTAGCCTTCCTCCAGTGATCAAATATGCTCTTACAAAGTGATTTTAAGGTGTCAAGGTCAATTTTTTCATTTCAAAGAGTCTTCAAGCAAAATTTGATCACTAGGCATTAGGTCTAGGGTTTGTTTTCACTCTTTTCAAAGTTTCCCAAATGTCAGTCTATGTCACTATTCAGCTGAGTCTATCATCATTCATATGGTTGTTATCATCATATCAGGTTCCATTGGGTCATGTTACACCTTGTTCATGCTTCAGTTGTGCCTTGGTAAGGTCCATTTCCCTCTCCTAGGGTTTTGGAGGTAATTTCTCTTGGATGGTCAAATCATCGGAAAAATTTGTATCCTGATGTTCATACACCTTCCCCTATCATTAATGTACCTTATTAAACACTTCCCATCACTGAGATTCCCCAAATTCCTCATTTTTCCACAAACCCTAGTTTCTTGCCACAACTTGGCAATTTTCTAGGCTAGGCCTGTGTTTTGCCCTTTTGGACCCCTTCCCCTCACTCGATCTCTAAGATTCCACTTTCCCCTGCTTCCTAACATCCCTCCCTACTTCGAAAAATTTTCCAAAGAATTTAGAAGCCCCTTATCCCCTTCATTTCGCTTCATTTCGACAAACTCCCTTGTTTCACACATCGGGATAGGTTTCACTGAAATGATGTTTCAGAGCAATAAAAGATGAATTTTGGAAAACTGAGAGATTTTTATGTTCATAACATGCCAAGGAAGAAAATCCTCCTTCACGTTCTACACAGGTATAATGGTTTTTGAGGAATGTCAAAAATACAATCGCCTCGGGAGAATTGATGCACCTCTGAAGTGACCTTGGGAAAATCAATTTTTCTCCTAGATTGGTTGGCCAAATAACTTTTTTGATGAGTCAAAAGATAACTAGACAGAAATATATTTCCAATGAGCTATCATGAGCTCAATTTGGAGTTGAGAAAGGCATTCAAAAGTTGACTGCAACAGCACTTTGCCTTGAGGCAGCCTCATTTGGAACATTTTGACCAGTCTTGGGAGATTTGACTTTTGAGGGGGCAAATGAGCTCCAAATTGAGATATTCCACTTGGGATAGATAGCAGACATCCAGGGATTTCCAAATCGCTATTGTGAGCTTGATTTTGATGTCAGGAAGTGCCCCAAAAATAGGCTGAAAGGTGCGCTACGCATAGAGTTCAGGGTGCTACGCATAGAGGTTTTTGGTCAAATTTTCATCCTCTAGCTCAGGAATTCGGCCAGTTTTCACCAGTTTCACTTCTTGATGTGATTTTTGACCCAGCTTGATGTAATTTGATGTGTATGAGGTAAATTGGCACTTATTTACCTTATTGTAGTTGATTCATTCACAAAATAGCAAAAATTTAATGTAATGAATCAGATTCCTAGCATATAGGGGTTAGTTGTTTGACTACCTAGATTTCAATTCCTTGTTTAGAATTGGTTGAAGCAGCTCCTAGAATGAGGAGCTCAACCCCTAGAGGTTAGGGAATGGGTTGGCTTGGTCTATATTATGTAAATTTTCAGTCAGTAGCAAGGGTTGGACTCTTGGGAAGATTTTGGCACACTATTGTACATATTTTTCATATTTTGGCTAAGGAAAGATCAGAGGTTTTGCAGCACCTGTTGGGATTCTTGTGGCTTTCAGTTCTTGATGGTGTTATCTCTCAGTTTATTGTAAGTTTATTCATGTTTAAATGTATGCCATTCCCTTCTTATGCTTCTGAAACTAAATGAATGAGTAAATGAGGTTGAATTCATTGTTCACAATGCTCTTCCTTTAAATTTGTTTAGTTTTACATGTTTTCGCCAGTTTGGAGAGGATCCATGTTCTCCTTTGCCCTCTTCAGCTCCTTGTCATTCTGATCCATCCATACACCTGATCAAAGGCATCAAGACTACTGCCTACCTCGCCCCAACTCGAATTCTGCAAAGATCTGGCCTTATCCCCGGACCCAAAATTGGTTTTCCCGTTTCTCCAACAAAAAACTCAAAAATCTAAATCAAACTTTCCTATCTCTTTACTAGCCTAAAATCAGTTCCTATTTTAAGTCATCTCGCACCCTATTGCTCATTTTATCGAGATTGACTGGAGAGAGCCCTCTCCTGTCCTCGTAGGGCTAGCTACGAGGCTGAGCTTGGTTTGATGTGGCCTTGAGTTTTGCCTTCCTCAGCCTGAGGCAGATTTGAGCGCTAACAGGATAGACGAGGGAAAGGACAATAGCGGGGAATGAAGCGAATAGACATGAAATCTGGCAGAGGTCTGAGTAGGGTAGATGTGGTACACCTCCCGAGAGTATGAGGGAGGTGACCAGGGCAAATGACAATGAGTAGGGAAAGGCAGAGAGTAGACAGGTGGGTTGAAGCATGACACCAAGTGGTGGAATAAGGACAGTCGTAACGCGACAAGAGAAGCCGAAAGAAAGTGGGAATTTATGAGAGGAAATGGTAGAAAGGATGGAAGGGTAGCATCCCGAGACAAAGGTGAAGGGATACGTGCCGGTAACAAAGGCCGACAGGTGGCAGTTAAGACAATGGACAGGAGGAAGAGAGGGATAAAATTAAACAAAAATAAGAAAACAACAAAGTGCATGCAAACAAAGACGAGGAAAACTGACGAGAAGGAAGGTGACAGAAGAGAGAAGGCGCAGATGGCCAAAAGAAGGAGAAACAGATCAACAAATTGGTATGTTAAACTCTTGTTCCATATTCCTATTAAAATCGATAATATTGTCAGTAGGAATCCAGAAAGTTTGAGTTGGAAAATGCATCCGACGGACGCAAAGAGAATCAGAAATACCTATGATAGAGGCAAAACCATCTCCGTTGATCACTAGAATTCCACGAGAAGGGTGAGTGGGAGGAATGGTCCTGATGCCAGGATGGTAGAGGTTCACCTGGGGGTAGAAGCCTGTAACTTTCCTACACAAATCTTGATCTTGATAAGGATTGTAGGGAAGGTGGGGAGAGACTCAAAAGAATCATGGGAAGAAACTTGGGTGAGGAAAATCTTAAGCATTGGTGGGACTCAAGAAATCTTGCTCTCTAGGGGGGAGAGTAGGAGATCGACTTTTAGGATATCCATAGATAAGCCTGAGAGACTCAGGGGAAGAGGGAAACAATATGACCTGCAGCCGCGAATGAACCCAGGAGGCTGTTAAATTGGGATGGGCAGAGTACTGATACAAACTAGGATTGTCAAGGGAGCCATAAGGGAAGAAACCCAAGAAAATTCCCAACCAGGGCTATGATAAGGACAGGCTCCAAGCTTCACCTGACCAAAATCCCGATGGGAGCTGTAAACCTAGGAAAAGATAGAAACCTGAGCAATTTGGAAATTGCGAGGATTCAGTATTATAAATCTGACAAATGTTGTGATTGTGTGATAGGTATAGTAATAGTCTCAGAAAAAGACAGGGACCAGAATAGAGATTACCAGGAAGAAGAGAGCTACATTCAGATCAAGAACATAATGGCCCTTAGGAAAGGATCGAGAGTTACAAAAATGGAGGAAGGCACAAGTGGAGTGTTGAAGAAAAGAGGTCGGAAATCCAGTGGAGAACAAATGAAGAAAATCATCGATGCCTATATGGTCAGGGATCCACCAGAAATTAGAGCCCAGATAATGAGTTGGGAGAGAGAATTAAACAACAGCATCAAGCAATGGGATATCCCAATGGAAGAATGGGAAAATATGGTGCAGGACCCAGGAAACACACGGGGAAGACAATCCCTATTCCAATAGATTATTCAACACTATTGGGTAATGAAAAATGTGGTGGCATGGGCTATGACATAGCATTGGGAGCAAATAGCAGAGGAAAGAGAAGAGGAATAGGAGAAGAACAAGGAAAAGGACCCAGTCAGGGTGGAACTACTCAGGGAGATAGCGAAAATCCAGATTCAAACCTATCGAAATAATCTGGCCCTAGGTAGAATTGAACAGACTCTCAAATACTTGAAGTGGAGGATTGAGTAGAGGAGCGAGATGCCAGGATCAAGCGCCAAGGCGCCAACCCCAGTAACATCCTCAGATGAGGATTGAAGCAGAGAACCAGTGGGATTGAAAAATCCTTTTTCTTTTTGATGAAGTTTAGTAATACGTTTCAGTTTAAATTATGTTCCAGGAACAACAATATAGATAGTCAAATCTGTGATGTTAGATGGACAACAATAAACCTCTTTAGGTTTTGGACAGGGTATAATGTTGATAGGTGGCTTTATGGTTTCCTTCGGGTAGGTAAGCCACCTGCAGCAAATGGATGACAATTTTTTTTTCGAAAAAGTAATACAAGTAGAGACCTACCAAGTTTACAAAAAAAAATAGAAAAAATAAGGAAAATTAGATAAATAGTGATTTATTTAATGTGACAATTAATAATTATTTAAATAATGATTTAATAATTATTCCTAAAGAAAATTAAATAAAATGGTTTATCTATTTATTCTCATGTGATTTTTTTATTTGAATGAGAAAATAATTTAATAAAAGTGGTTTACTAAATTATTTTCTACAATGAAATTGATTTTACTATGGTAAAAGAAAATCTATATGGTGTATTTCGATCCACCTAGTAAAATTGGTTGGGTGATCATTTTTTGGTGATAACAAGAATGATTGACAATGAGCAATGTGATCACTTTATTAAAGGAAAAAGTAAGGAGAACAGTTATAGAGGAAACCATCATAAATATCATGAGGATCTCACCAACCATGGTAGTGAAAATAAATAAATGAAATTCAAAAGGCTAAAATGTTGTTACAATTTTTTCAAACTAGTGTACATTGAAAATAATTTCCATAAGAACACCAAATATTGTGAGAGGGTCAAATAACTTGAAGCTAATCATAAGCAATATCACCAAGAAGGCAGTGGTACTTGTTCTTATTTTGTTACCACTTCCTAAGCATTGTAGTTCTGATGAATTGATCACCCATTATTAAGGATGCTTCCTTATTTTCTGTTTGAATAAGGCCAAGGAGATGGGCTAAGAATATCTGGATATGTCATACTCTACCACTTTATGGACGAGTTAGATGGTTAAGGATTTATACTAGATTGAATGCAGTATTTCATTTTCAAAATAGATAATGACCATGCTTTTGATATGGATATTACAACAACTTATGTTCATATCAAACCCACCTAGTAGGATGTAGGATTTCAATAAATCATAAATGTGTGGGTCTTTAAGGGCTACTGAGTGTTTGGGGTAAAGGGTGGTGGTGAAATGAGTTGGAATAAGTATTTTTTATGCAAGATAAAAGCTTAGCCTCAAAGAAAAATAAAATAAAATTAGAATAACATTTTCCGTCTGAATGTGATCCTCCATAATGTTATGTCTTCACTTCCACCTCTTTATCACAAACAAGAGTATTATGCAACATCCCAATCCACATGTAGCCAAAAAATACACAAGGATTTATCCTTCAAATATTATTGTTATCAAATAGTGAAAGGCTAAGAAAATCATACTTACATTCAAAAGGATAGGAGGTTCTGATGCATAGGGCTTCTTGAAAGTCACAAAAGCAACTTGTGACCACTCTCTAGCCCTATGACCAAAAAAATAGAAAGAATAATATTAGGGTTTTTTGCCCATTTTTAATAACCCTAACTATGGATTTCAATCCAAAATCCCTCAAGATTGACATAATTCTATGTAAAGAAATGTTCTCAAACTCTAACACCAAAAACTTGAACACCATATGGATTGCTAATTGGATTGAGATTTCCGATCTCGCAATTCTAAATTCTAACTACATTCACCACATTTTCAATAAATCATTGCACTTATTAGAAAACTCTCAACACTTGCATCTGAAAATTTTGACTATTGGTTTTTTTCTATATAAAAAAAACATTATCAAGACTTGAACATGAAAAAAACATTATTAAGACTTGAGTGTCAAACATGTTCATGCTCTCCAACTTTAATAAATCCCATGTTGACAATTCATTAACAAATTGGGTAAATATAGAAATAAAAAATAAGCAATTCTAAATATAATTTAAGGTTTTCTTATCTCACCAATGTAAATTCTTACTACATTCAGCACCTTTTCCATAAATCATTATTCTTATTTGAAAACTCATGCATATGGAAATTTCAACTATTGGGTTTTGGATACATCACTAAAAACATTATTAAGACTTGACTCTAAAAATTATAGATTTATGCTATCTAAGTCTGATAAATTCCACGTCGAAAATCCATTCACAAATTATATAGTTATATAAATAGAGAAAAGAAAATTCAACTTAAAATTTTAGAAAGGAATGGATCACACACCTTCGTATTTTTTCTTTCTTAATTGTGAAAGAGTAAGAGAAGAACTTCTTAACATGTTGGACAGTTTGCTAGATAAATTACATATATGCAATGTGTAAACATCCATAATGGAAATTGTTAACACCGGGAAAAAATGCTATGATGCACACTTTTCTCCAATGCTATGATTGTGACTGACTACCAAATATTTCTTTGATATAAATACTCTCACATTAGCGATGATGAAGATTAGTGCTTCCATTGGTTGGTTTTTCTTGGAAATTTCAAGAATGGAAAGAGGGGAGCCTTAGCCGAGCTGAGTAATATGGGAGGAAACAAGGGACTTGAGCGCGTGAAACTGACTTTGAAATTTCATGAAATTGGTTCCATGTTGTTGTACAATTGTGAAAAGATAGAGCCAATTGGCTAGGAAGGCATTAATGGACATCCAATCACATACGCATTGCAGCCTACTTGGAACAAATGAACGGGGCAAACAAAGCTCCTGGGTCCAATCGTTGAGGTAATGGGAGATCGCCCAAAGATGATTCTGTCATGTTCAAAATTTAGAAATTTGGAAGAGACCAATTACATTTATGGGTTAAATATATATGCATTAAAAAAATTAATAAAATTCTTAACCATGAAAATTCAACATGACTTTACCATGGATATTATTAATGTGTAATTAGATTTTATTATAATACCGTGGTTTATCAAACCACGATTTATTAGTACAACATGCCAAAAAAATTATAGCCCATTTCATAATATTCTTGAATATTCCATAAATGTTAAACTCCTACTATCTACTTATTGATTATTGACAACTCAATATTCACATCTTAAATTCCCACCATGTTCCTATTAATTATTCAAAATTAAATTAGAATTTCAAAAGACTTACTCAAAAACAGATATTCCAAAAGGTGTGTTTATTTTAGAATAGCTTCAAAAATTATAATTTAGTTATTAGTAATTTTGTCAAGGCCGGTCTATTTTGGAATAGGGATTCCATAATTTTAGTTTAATTATCAACAATTATTTGGTGGGTGGTTCTAAAATATTTTTAGTAGTAATCATAGATCAAAGGTTTACATCTATGTGAAATGTAGTTATTCCCTTTTTGTTTTTTGTTTTTTTTTTTTAAATTAAATTAATTAATTAAAAAAATGTGATATGAACCTGAGTTATAGTTTTTTAAACATGTGGTATTAGTAAGTAAAGTGGGGTGCATCGTTAATAATCTTGTTATGAGTTTTTTTAAACATTTATATGTTTAACTCATATATTGATTATTTTTATAATTAATATAATAATAATAATTTAAAATAAAGTTATAATTTAGTTAATTTATTATGATTTTATCATATTTCTTAAATTTATTTTGGCAATGTAATATGTATGGCCATTTAGTTTATATGGATGTGTTAATTATTAGATAGATGGTAGTGATTTTGAACTCCATAGCATATTCTTAAACATTCTTAGTAGTAGTCACAAATTAAATGTTGAGATTTATCTTAAAAGTAATTATGCCCTTTCATTGAAATTCAATAACTAAGAAAATATAATGGCTTTTTGGACATGTTTGTAAACCATGATATTGTAACAATGGCTATTTCATGGTAAAATGTTTTCATATTACCATGAAAACATTATGTCCTAAGGGGTTATGTCCTTTTTTTCTTTTAATTTAAAAAAAGTCATGTGAACAAGTGTCATATGAAGTGAGTTATGGTTTTTTAGCCATGTGGTATTGACAAAGCTATGCTATTGTAACAAAATCTCTTTACATATTAAGGATCTCCATGGTAAAATAGGAGTAAATCTCCATCGTTAAAAATATTATTTCGTAGTTATTTAAATGTATAAATATTTGACACATATATAAATTAATAATAATATAGTAGTAATTTATAATAAAGTTGTAATTTAGCTAGACTTTATTATTTTAATACTTATTATGGATTCATGCTTATAGAGTGTTATATGGTTACACTAATGTAATCATAATTTTTCAATCATAATTCACAAAATAAGGAATTTGAATATGAATCACTCCTAACTTGTAAGGTGTGACAAATGTGTAATTTTTTAATTATAATTGAATAAGAATGATATTAAAAAAACAGTTTTCTTTACAAAATGAAACACATCCATTTTATAATGTTAAATTCTAATTCAAGGCTGTTATATGGTTGTATTGATGTAATCATAATTTTTCAATCATAGTTCACAAAATAAGGAATTTGAATATAAATCACTCATAACTTGTAGGATGTGACAAATGTATAATTTTCTAATTATAATTGAATAAGAATGATATCAAAAAAATAGTTTTCTTTACAAAATGAAATACATCCATTTTATAATGCTAAATTCCAATTCAAGACTCTTATATGGTTGCACTAATGTAATCATAATTTTTCAATCATAATTCACAAAATAAGGAATTTGAATATGAATCACTCCTAACTTGTAAGGTGTGACAAATGTATAATTTTTAAATTATAATTGAATAAGAATGATATTAAAAAAATAGTTTTCTTTACAAACTAAAATACATACATTTTATAATGTTAAATTCCAATTCAATGCTATTAAATGGTTGCAGTAATGTAATCATAATTTTTCAATCATAATTCACAAAATAAGGAATTTGAATATAAAACACTCCTAACTTGTAGATGTGACAAATGCATAATTTTCATTTATAATTAAATAAAAATGACATTAAAAAAATAGTTTTCTTTACAAAATAAAATACATCCATTTTATAATGTTAAATTCCAATTCAAGACTGTTATATGGTTGCACTAATGTAATCATAATTTTTCAATCATAATTCACAAAATAAGGAATTTGAATATGAATCACTCCTAACTTGTAAGATATGACAAATGCATAATTTTTTAAGTACATAATTTTTTAATTATAGTTAAATAAAAATGATATTAAAAAAATAATTTTCTTTATAAAATAAAATACATCCATTTTATAATGTTAAATTCCAATTACGGTTATAATGTTGCTCTAGCGTAATCATAATTTTCCATCATAATTCACGAAATAAGAAATTTGAATATGAATCACTCCTAACTTGTAAAATGTGAAAAATGCATAATTTTTTAATTATAATTAAATAAAAAAAATATTAAAAAAATATTTTTCTTTACAAAATGAAATACATCCATTTTATAATGCTAAATTCCAATTCAATTAAACATACAACTCAAATATATTTTAATAATTAATTTTAATTTTTAATTTGGATATAAGAATATTTCTGAAATTTAAATTATATTTCATTTAACCAATTTTAAAATACTAAAAAACAGTGAAATTAATTGGATTATTATTAAAAAAAAATGGTTCCCACACCACATAAAATAAGTCTACTCCGTAACACTAAATTCTGGTGCCGTTGTGTAAGGGGATGATATTAGAGTCGAGAATATAAGGGTAAGGGTAATTTTGAGAATGGCGTGGTTTTTCATTTCATTCATTTGTCGCACGAAACCAGCATCATCGTTGACACGTCGCAATCATTATTTCATTTCACATAATCGGTGAGACGTCACAATCATTATGCCATTTCACATCATCGTTGACACTTCGCAATGATTTCTCCCATGAACTCTTTATCTTCCTTCTCATTTGGAAAGGTCAATTTTTCGTTTAAATAATAGCATATGAATTAGTAAATCTTATTCATTAGAATATAGAAATAAACAATATGAAACCACCATATATATGTGCTTAAAAAACATTTTTAGTTTAGAAAAATGTCTTCAAGATCCATCACATGAAAGTATTATTTGTCTACCTATTTCAAACCAACTAATTTGGTTCATCATCAAGAGGATAAGATGAACCACATTAGTTGGTTGGAAACACGTCAACAAATAATACTTTCATGTGATAGATGGTTAAAACATTTTTATAAACAATTCTACTCACATAAGCCTTATAGATTGAGATAAATTTTTTAGTATGATGAATACATGACATCATTACACTCTCAATTCTACTTCATCACTCACATTTAATTCACACTTACATTTACATGATCATCTTCTTGACTCAATGAAATAATTGTAAGAGGTACATTTTCTAAATGTTTTTATTCCCTTAGTTCTGCTTCATCACTGACATTTAATTCACACTTACATTTACATCATCATCTTCTTGACTCATTGAAATAATGGTAAGAGGTACATTTTCTAAATGTTTTGATTCCCTTGGTTGTACAAGGAATAAGAAATCTACTATTATTCTCAACAACATGAAGATGGGAGAGAACCTATTCACAATGTAGTAGAAGCACAAGTGGTTTGGCCTAAGATGCTTGCATTTTGTTTTTGCCATTCAATGGGATAAAACTCATTAGCTGGGTTATGTCTAGTAGATTTCCTTATATTAAAATAATATAATGAGTGATATTAAGGATCACTCATCTAAAAGACCTATAGTCCAACTCAACTATCTCTTGAATGGTGCTAGCACATTCAAGTTATCCTTCTATTGGGGTTTTATCCAATGATCTCACACAACTTGTTTGATCAAATGTAGCAAACACTCCATAATCACACGTTTGTTTGACAAAATTTCCTCCCTAAACTCTAAAATTATGACTGTGATAAAATGTAGTAAAAACTCAATAATCACAAGTTTGTTTGAGACACTTTCCTCTCTCAAATCTAAAACTAGCATTTCCACTAGATGTTGCAAAGAGAACCTCCTAAGGCATATGAAAGAAGAGCATAAATGAAGACAATTGTGATATGTTATCTAAATGTTTCCTACTTTGGAATTGTTTCCTTTAAGGCATATGAAAGAAGAGCATAAATGAAGACACTTGTGATATGTTATCCAAATGTTGCCAGGTTTGGAATTGTTTCCTTTAGTCAACTATATAGGAACATGCCTGCCATGACTCATGACATTTGAGGATGTCATTTTTCCCTCCACTTATTTCTATTTTTATACTTAAATAAGTGTAGAGATAACACTTGTGATTTTACATTCACATTTTGATGTATGGCAAAGTCCATGAAGTTCAAATATTGAAGATCCTTTTACCTCGTGGTACACAAATCCAATCACTTTTACAAAAAGCCATAACAAAAATAAAACAATAAAAACAAAATATACCAAAATTTTGGAAAAACTAAACTTCATTTCCAATAAGCCACTAGGAGAAAACTATTAAACATCACCTCTACCAATGCTTTGTTCCGCCTTTATGGCCAAAATCAGGAAAAACTATTTGAATGAGAATAAAGCTTATATCCTTGTGTTTTCTTGATAAAGCCCGGAAGGAAGCATCAAGTGCAAATGAACAAACATAGTTCATTCATGAAAGGATCTCAAGTTCCTTTTTGTTGGATTTACAAAATATGCATATTTACAATGCAATAAGTAACATGTATAGGGAAACATATTATATTATTATTTGAAGACAAATTTTCTTTACTCTTTTAGGTTGAGCAGCGATCTTACAAGATAGATATGAGAGGAGGTTGGCTTCTATTCTAGTCCTCATTGTAGTTTTTCTAGGTACATTGTGTTTGGAGTCAAATAGAATGTTGTAACTTCAAATAGAAGCCAACTCAGATATCTCAATTAAAACTGATAAGAGGTTGGCTTCCATTCTAGTCCTCATTGTAATTTTGTTCGGTACATTGTGTTTGGGGTCAAATAGAATGTTGTAACATCAAACAGAGGCCAACTTAGATATCTCAATTAAAATTGATTTTATTGAGATCAAATGAAAAGTAGAGATCTGAATTTGGCCATGGCCATACCTTTATAGTTTTTTGCCAAAGTCTCCCATGTTGTCTTTGCTGAAGACTTCCTTCTCTTAGATAAACCACTGGAAAGCTAATCCAATTTCAAATTGAACATAAGAAAGTTACTTCATAACTATAATTTTGACCTCTTCTATTCTAATGCAGATAGATAATTTTTTCATAAATTAGTTCTATAATTTAAATTGAGAAAATTTCTCATCTATAAATTGATCTTGAAAATATTTTAGAGTTCTTTACTAGATTTAATCATTAACACATGCCTTAGGTAAAGTCTTATACATGTTTTTCTATGTTTTCATAAACTTCTCTTGTGAAAAATCAAGTTGTATCAGTGAATCAAAGATTAGAAAACTTACATTATCAATTGTATTAGCTTTGAACCTCCAATGTGATTGTCTAATCCATCATCATTTTCACAAATCTCTGCATGCCACCATAGAGCCTAAAGATAAGATGCAAGGTTGAATCCTTATGAATATTATAATCTGCCATAGTCCTCCCATCTTCTAGTTGCTTCCTTGCAAAGATCAATCTTTGTTGAATCAGAGGAATCCCCTCCTTGTCTTGAATCTTTGCCTTCACATTATCAATAGTATCAACTCTTAGCGTGTAAATGGAGCATGATTATCTTGTGGTCTGGGTTTTCACATAGATTTTCTTTTTGCCTCTCATTTTCTGTGAATCACATAAAATAAATACAAAAATAAAATAAAATAAGTGCCATCCATTTTTCTCACATGTAGCTAGAAATATAGGATACGAGAATTTTCACATTTTCACTCAACAACATCAACAAGGATTCAGACAACATACAAGACAATGATCGAGACAGAAACCAGCAAATATCACTGCACAATGGATTAAGGATGTAGAAATCGTTCAAAACAAAAATAGTTATTGACAACATAATGCAGGGGAAATATGCAGGATCAAGATTTTCTCAATATCGTCCTGTCAGTTTTGTTTTCATATGAATCTAAAAAATTATCAAGAAAACCAGATGCTTTTAACAGAAAAGAATGAAAAGTAAGTTAAGATGAATGGTTGAAGCAGTGGAATTCAACAATTGAGAAATTTTCAATCATCTAATAATAAATCCGATGATGCAAATTTTTCCATAGGAAAGGCTTAACTATCACATAGCACATTGTGAGATGCGAGATGTGCTTGTACCTTCATGTGTAGATAAATTTTCATATTAAAATTGATAATTATTTTTACTGGTAGCAATTCATAAATATGTGTAATTTACATTTATGCATTTAATTTCATGGTCCATCATATATCATCTTTTCACATATAGTTATGTTTAATTAATCAAGTTCACTTTCATCATTAGTTAGTCCCAATTAGTCTCAATTTATTGGGACGAAACTCACATTCTACTGTGGTTATGACACAAGTGTGTAAATACTCAAAAAGAATAAAAATATTTTTTACTAATCTCCACAAAAATATTAGTTTGAATCTCAAATGATATGTAACTTTTTAATATTATTAATGGTCTAAGATTAAATATTAAAATATAAAATATTGTATATAATTCTAATAGATAATAATCTTAAATTATATATAATTTTTTAATATTATTGATGGTATAAGATTAAATATTAAAATATAACTATGTAATATTGTATACAATTGTAATGGATAATAAATTATCTCATGCATTTACTATTTCCTTTATCATGTACTTGAATGGATCATAAATTTACATTTAAGAACCATTTTTACTACATTAAAATTCAAAATTAGGTAAAATATTAAACATCTTTACTAAGGTTTACTAAAGCAAATAACATCTCTTAAATCAAAAGAAAAAGATAAATTCAACCAAAGAATCTAAAATGCTGCTCCAAAATCTCTTCATATTTGTTTTGATTAGATATCCGTAAAATAAATCTTTAAAGGAAAAACCATATCCTATGGATATATTAAAGTCTTTAAAGACATAAATATTTCCACATCAAAGTTCTAATATTTGAAAATATTAATTTAATGTAGTTTTATTATAATTTTTGTTATCATGCCATAAAAAACATTACTAAATGTAATATTAATAGTATTAAATTTAATAACTTTGGATTAATAAAATATTAAATTTAATATGATATTCAATTTTTTATATTATAATATATATTAATATATCATGATATATGTTAACTCTAGATATATATATGGTGGGAAGAACAAAGATATAAAGGGATAGACGTGGAAAGGTAGAGGGAGTGATAAGGGAGATATGGAGATAAAATGAAGAAGAAAGACATAGAGAGGCAAGAGTGTAGAGAGAGAGAAGGAGTGATAAGGGAGATATGGAGATAAAATCAAGAAGAAAGCCATAGAGAGAGAATAGTGGAGAGACAGAGGGAGTGACAAGGGAGATATAGAGAGAGTGTGTGTATGTTTTGGGGTGAGATAGAGAGACAAAGAAGGAGCGCTCGAAGGAAGGGGGAAGATAAGGAGAGAGAAGGAGAAAGGGAGGAAGATAGTGATATGGTTGGAAGGTGAATAGAGAGAGGAGGGAGACAGATAGAGGGAGGTGAGAGAGAGAGGGAGGAAGAGAGAAGGAGAGAGGGAGGGAGAGAGACGGAGTTGGAGGGAAAGAGAAAGGGAGGTAAGAAGAAATACATAGAGAGAGAAAGGTGAAGAGAGAGAGGGAGTGATAAGGGAGATAAAGAGAGAGGGAGGAGAGTAGGAGGGAATAGAGATAGATGAAGGGGAGAGGGAGTGAAGTGGAAGACAGAGGGAGAGGAAGAGGAAGGGAGATATATATAGATATGGAGAAAGAGTGTGTATGTTTTTGGGGTGATATAGAGAGAAAAAGGAGAGGAAGAGGGAGCTAAAGATTGTTATGAAACCAAATCACAAAAAGATAGAAGAGATAGATCAACGACTTAGAAATCAGCCTCCTTGATGGGGCAACCTTGAATACATTACACAAATGAACATTTATTGGATGATACAAATGACAAAACCTCCTTTCTATATATAGGAGTCTAAGGGGTCACAATATAACCCAAGCGGACCTAACAATAATAATATAGAGGCACAAAAATTACAATAGTGGGCTTCTATGGGGCACAATAATAACAATATAGGGATAATAGGGGCACAAGAATAACAATAAGGGATACAATGACAATAGTAATGGGGGAATCACTAGTATTATAGGGACCTAACATGCCCCTCTCTTTCAAAAAAGTGTTGTCCTCAATGCTTCAGTAGTTCTAGATGCTTCTGTCTAAAATTCTCATCCTCCCATTTGGAATCTTTAGTGGGTAAGTTCTTCTGCTTGATGAGATACTCTAAAATTGATTGATTCCATAGCTCTCGAGTTCTTTTTTCTTTGATTGCTTTAGGTTCCAATATGATTTTTCCTTCCTCATCAAGTTTTGGAAATATTGTTTGAACTGGGACCTTGTCAACTATAACCTTCTTTAAGCATGAAACATGGAAAACTGGGTGTTCTCAAGAAGCTGCAGGAAGTTCCAATTTGTATTCCATAGTACCTATCTTTTGCAACACCTTGTATGGACCATAATACTTTAGTGATAATTTATTATCTTTCTTAGCTTGCTTGAGGGACTTTTGTTTATATGGTTGTAGCTGTAGGAATACTCAATCACCTACATCAAAACTTCTTTCACTATGATGTTGATCTTCTTGCTGTTTCATTCTATGCTGCGCCAAGGTGAAGTTATCCTTTAAGAGTTGGAGAACTTGTTGTTGATGCTCGATGTGATCTTCCACTGCTTGAACCTTAGAATTTTATCTTAAATATGAAGTGATGGATGATGGATGATATCCATAAAGTGCCATAAATGGGATCATTTTTGTTACAATATGGAAGGAATTGTTATACCACCATTAAGCCAGAGGCAACCATTTGAACCATTGTGTCTATTTATCAGATACAAAGAAATGAAGATATCCTTCCAAACATTTGTTTACTATCTCAATTTTCCCATCAAATTGAGGATGCTAATATGAGGTATGAACTAATTGAGTACGAAGATAAGAAAATAATTTTGTCGAAAAAATTCCAGTGAAAATGGGATCTTTGTCGCTTACAATAATCTTTGGGTTTCCATGTAGCTTTTGGATTGTTTCCATAAATGTAATAGAAACTATACTCGCTTTAAATGGATGAGATAATCCACAAAAGTGTGCATACTTGGTAAGTCTGTCAACTACCGCCATGATAACACTCTTTCCTTTAGACTTGGGTAAACTTGTGATAAAATCCATTGAAACCTCCTCCCAATGTTGGTTTGGAATGGATAAAGGTTGTAATAGACCTGGGTCTTAATTGTTTCAATTTTATTTTGTTGGAAAACCAAACATTCCGCCACAAACTTTTGAATATCTGATTTAAGGTCATACCAAAGAAATTCCTTCTTAACATTGTGGTAAGTTTTTAGAAATCATGGTTCCCTCCTAAGAGAGAGGTTTGCAATTCCCTAAGAATATTTTGTTTGACCTGGGAATTCTTACATAGGTAGAACTGGTATTTGTACCATAGCGAATCATTTTTCCAGCTAAATGTTTCAGATGCATTGGGATATTGTTGTATCTTTTGAATGCATGCCCACACGTCTTCGTCATTCTTCCATTCATCCCTTGCTTCATTTATCCAATCTGGTTGGATACTAGAAATGGCGCAAAGAAATGCTTCCACATCCTCATCCTTTCTCGAGAGTGTATCTGTCACAACATTTTGCTTCCCTTTTTTGTAGATGATTTCAAAGTCATAACCCAACATCCTTGTGACCCATTTTTGCTGATTTTCTAAAGATAATCTTTTTTCTAGAATGTATTTAAGACTATCATGATCTGTTTTTAGCTTGAAGTGTCTTCCCATTAGGTAGGGTTGCCATTTCTTAAGTGCATGTAGTATTGCCAACGTTTCCTTCTCATAAATAGCTTTGTGTAAATAATTTCCTTTTATTGGATGATTTTCGAAAGCAATGGGTCTTTCTTCTTGCATTAAAACAACACCAATTCCATTTCCTCAGGCATCACATTCCATAATAAAAGTTTTTGTGAAGTCCAATGTAGCTAAGACCGGTGCTTGGAACATTGCCTCTTTGTGATGTTCAAAGGCTTTCATTGCAAAGCAGTCCATGAAAATGATTCTTTATTCAATAATGTTGTTAGAGGTGCTTCTATTCTCCCATAATTCTTAACAAACTTGCGATAATACCCTGTCAACCCGAGAAATCCTCGCAGATGCTTTATGTATGTGGGGATTTTCCATTCCTTAATGGTTTTAATTTTCTAGGGTCTACCTTAACACCTTCATGAGATACAATATGACCCAGATATTACACCTCTTGTTATCCAAAGAAACATTTGGATATTTTCACATATAATTGTTTTTCCTCCAACAGTTTGAACACCCTGTCAACATGTTGAACATGATCCTTCCAATACTTGTTGTAGATTAGTATATTATCAGAAAATACTAACAAAAATTTTCTGAGGAAGGGTTTGAAAATGGAATTCATCAAACCTTGAAATGTAGAAGGTGCATTGGTAAGGCCAAAAGTCATGACCAAAAATTCATAATGACCCTCATGAGTTCTAAATGTTGTTTTCGGAATGTCTTCATTCTTCATTCCGATTTGATGATATCCTGAATGAAGATCCAACTTAGTGAAGTAAATTGATCCATGCAATTCATCCAATAATTCATCAATGACAAGAATGGGAAATTTATCTTTAATATTGAGCTTGTTAAGCTCCCTATAATGTAGACACATGCGCCATGAGCCATCCTTCTTATGAACCAATATTACTAGAGAAGAGAAAGAACTTTGACTAGGTTGAATTATACCAGCCTCTAGCATTTCTCCAACCATACGTTCAATTTCACTCTTTTGGGAATAGGGATATCTATAAGGCCAGATGTTTGGAGGAACACTTCGTGGTATTAAATGAATAGCATGATCATAATTATGAATAGGTGGGAGGCCTTTGGGTGTCTCAAATACGTTGGAATGATTGTCCAAGACTTTGCGGAGATCTAGAGAAATAGGTTATTTGTATGAGGGAACCTTTAGTGAACATAATTGTGCAATTATGTCTCATTTTTATTTCTTTAGAAGCTTTGCCATTCCATTAGAGATTATTATCTTTCCCGGTTTCCTTGCGATACCCCTTAATTCAACTTCCTTTCCTTCTAAAGAAAATTTCATGAAGATTTCTTGAAAATCTACCCAAGGATTGTAGCCATTCGACTCCTAGTACAAAATCAGCACCACCCATTGGAATGGAAAGCATTGGGCTATTCAATACATATTCTCCCATGGATAGATTGATATTATGGCACTTTCGTGAGCAATTTATGGTTCCTCCACTTGCAACCATCACTTGACACTCTGGTGCTGGATATATGAAGCAATTCAATTCCTTGGCTATCTTAAAATGAATAAAATTATGGGTACTGCCCAGATCAATCAACACTATTACCCTTTTCTTCGTGATATGCCCTTCTATCTTGATAGTTTTAGGAGTGGTAATTCCATCCAATCCATTACAAGATATGGTCAGATTCATTTATTCATTCTCTAGGATTTATTCTTGGTGTATATCCTATTCTTTTGACATTTCTTGTTCTATTTCTTCCTCCTCTTCATAATCTATGTAAAATAATTTCTTCTCAGCACTCTTATGACCTTTAGTGTATTTTCTATCAGAATTGTAACAAAGCCCTTTTGCTCCTTTTTCTTCCAATTGTTGTAGTGTCAATCTTGTAGGTTGTGGATGGATCACCCATTATTAAGGATGCTTCTTTATTTTTTCTTTGAATAAGGCCAAGGATATGGGCTAAGGATATTTGGATATGTCATACTCTACCACTTTATTGATATTACAAGAATTTATGTTCATATCAAATCCACCTAGTAGGATGTAGGATTTCAATAAATAATAAATGTGTGGGTCTTTAAGGGCTACTGAGTGTTTACGATAAAGGGTGGTGGTGAAATGAGTTGGAATAACTATTTTTTATGCAAGATAAAAGCTTAGCCTTAAAGAAAAATAAAATAAAATCAAAATAACATTTTCCGTCTGAATGTGATCCTCCATAATGTTATGTTTTCACTTCCACCTCTTTATCACAAAAAAGAGTATTATGCAACATCCCGATCCACTTGTAGCCAAAAAATACACAAGAATTTATCCTTCGAATATTATTGATACCAAATAGTGAAAGGCTAATAAAATAATACTTACATTCAAAAGGATAGGAGGTTTTGATGCACAGGGCTTCTTGAAAGTCACAAAAGCAACCTATGACCACTCTCTAGCCTTGTGACCACAAAAATAGGAAAGAATAATATTAGGGTTTTTTTCCCATTTTTACTAACCCTAATTGTGGACTTCAATTCAAGATCCTTCAAGATTGACATAATTCTATGTAAAGAAATGTTCTCAAACTCTAACATGAAAAACTTGAACACCATATGGATTGCTAATTGGATTGAGATTTCTAATCTCACAATTCTAAATTCTAACTACATTCACCACATTTTCAATAAATCATTGCACTTATTAGAAAACTCTCAACACTTGCATCTAAAAATTTTGACTATTGGTTTTTTTCTATATATAAAAAAAAAAAACATTATTAAGACTTGAACATGAAAAAAAAACATTATTAAGACTTGAGTGTGAAACGTGTCCATGCTCTCCAACTCTGATAAATCCCATGTTGACAATTCATTAACAAATTGGGTAGATATAGAAATAGAAAATAAGCAGTTCTAAATATAATTTAAGGATTTCTAATTGGGTTAAATTTTCTTAGCTCACTAATGTAAATTCTTTCTACATTCACCACCTTTTCCATAAATCATTGTTCTTATTTGAAAACTCATACATATGAAAATTTCAACTATTGGGTTTTGGATACATCACTAAAAACATTGTTAAGACTTCATTGCAAAAATTATAGATTTATGCTATCTGAGTCTGATAAATTCCATGTCAAAAACCCATTCACAAACTATATAGTATTAGATAGAGAAGAAAATTCAACTTAAAATTCAAGAAAGGAATGGATCACACACATGCGTATTTTTTCTTTCTTAATTGTAACAAACTAAAAGAACTTCTTAACATCTTGGATAGTTACTTTGGTAGATAAAGGAATGGATCACACACCTGCGTATTTTTTCTTTCTTAATTGTAACATAGTAAAAGAAGAACTTCTTAACATCTTGGACAATTACTTATATGCCATGTGTAATCATCCATATATGCCATGTGTAATCATCCATAATGGAAATTGTTAACACCAGGAAAAAATGCTATGATGCACAATTTTCTCCTTGCAACTATGATTGTGAATAACTAGCAAATATTTCTTTGATATAAATACTATCACATTAGAGATGATGAAGATTAGTGCTTCCCTTTGTTGGTTTTTCTTGTAAATTTCAAGAATGGAAAGAGGGGAGCCATAGCCGAGCTGAGTAATATGGGAGGAAACAAGGAACTTGAGCACGAGAAAATGACTTTGAAATTTCATGAAATTGGTTTCATGTTGTTCTACAATTGTGAAAAGATAGAGCCAATTAATGGACATCCAATCACATACGCATTGCAACCTACTCGAAACAAATGAACGGGGCAAACAAAGCTCTTGGGTCCAATCGTTGAGGTAATGGGAGATCACCCAAAGATGATTACGTCATGTGCAAAATTTAGAAGAGACAAATTATATTCATGGGTTATATATATATATATATATATATATATATATATATATATATAGATGCATTAAAAAAATGTAATAAGATTCTTAACTATGAAAATTCAACATGATTTTACCATGGATATTATTAATGTGTAATTAGATTTTATTATAATACCATGGTTTATTAGTACAACGTGCCAAAAAAATTGTAGCCCATTTCATAATATTCTTGAATATTCCATAAAGGTTAAACTCCTACCATCTACCTATTGGTTGTTGATAACTAAATATTCACATCTTAAATTCCCACCATGTTCCTATTAATTATTCAAAATTAAATTAGAATTTCAAAAGACTTACTCAAAAACAGATATTCCAAAAGGTGTGTTTATTTTAGAATAAAGCTTCCAAAATTATAATTTAGTTATTAATAATTTTGTCAAGGCCTGTCTATTTTGGAATATGGATTCCATATTTTTAGTTTAATTATCAACGATTATTTGGTGGGTGGTTCTAAAATATTCTTAGTAGTAATCATAGATCAAAGGTTTACATTTATGTGAAATGTAGTTATTCCCTTTTTCTTTTTTAACTTAAATTAATTAATTAAAAAAATGTCATATGAATATGAGTTATAGTTTTTTAAACACGTGGTATTAGTAAGTAAAGTGGGGTGAATCTCCATGGTTAATAATCTTGTTATCAGTTTTTTTAAACATTTATATGTTTAACTCATATATTAATTCTTTTTATAATTAATATAATAATAATAATTTAAAATAAAGTTATAATTTAGTTAATTTATTATGATTTTTTCATATTTCTTAAATTTATTTTGGCAATGTAATATGTATCGCCATTTAGTTTATATGGATGTGTTAATTATTAGATAGATGGTAGTGATTTTGAACTCCATGACATATTCTTAAACATTCTTAGTAGTAGTCACAAATCAAATGTTGAGATTTATCTTAAAAGTAATTATGCACTTTCATTTAAATTCAATAACTAAGAAAATATAATGGCTTTTTGGACATGTTTGTAAACCATAATATTGTAACAATCACTATTTCATGGTAAAATGTTTTCATATTACATGTTTTTTTGAAATGTATATATGTTTAACTCATATTTATTCTTTTTTCATTAAAAATAATAATAATAAAATGTATATATGTTTAACTAATATTTATTATTTTTCCATTAAAATTAATAATAATAATTTAAAATAAAGTTATAATTTAGTTATTTTGATGTAATTTTTTTTTAGACATAGGAATCTAAGGTTTATTTTTTTCCAAAGAGAATGAGAATTTTGTATTTATATAGAAGTTTGTGTGTGGATGGGAGTGAATCACTCGTGTATTAAACATCTAGATCTTCAAAAAATATTCTTGAGCCCTCTTATCTACAACAAAAAAGGGATTTTGTAGGTATATTCCTTACAAAACTCACCCAATAAAAAACAAATTTTACATGTTATTTTATAAGTGATTTATAATGCAGTCTTTCATAATTGTGTAATGTCCATCCATTTAGATATGAGGAATAAGAGAACCTCTGATTTTGTCATTGATTTTTAAATCTCCCAATCTGTTGGGTCCCTATAATACTAGTGATTACCCCATTACTATTGTAGTTATACCCCTTATTAATATTTTTGTGCCCCTATTGCCCCCATATTGTTATTACTGTGCCCCATAGAATCCCTCTATTGTTATTTTTGTGGCTTTATATTATTATTGTTAGGTCGGCTGGATTATAATGTGACTCCTTAGACTCCTATATATAGAAAGGAGGTTTTGTCATTTGAATCATCTAAGGATTGTTCATTTATGTAATGTAAAGGAGGTTTCCCCCTCGAAGAGGCTGAATTCTAAGGCGTTGATCTATCTTTTCTATCTTTTCTTGAGATGGTTTCATAACATTTGGTATCAGAGCTTTGGATTCTAGGGTTTCGTTGCTCCAAACAGGTCATCGTGGCATTTTCGCTATAACTTTTTTTCTGTGATGTTTCAAAAGTTACAAAAAAACCCATTTGAGAAGAAATTGCACTGAATCTCGGGTCTAAATTTCAGAGATTTTCGAGCTATATTTACGGAGATATGATCTCAGGAAGTTGGTCTTTTTGCAGACTCCTGAATTACATTCCAAACAGTTGACCTGGGGAGAATTGTCATAACTTTCTCTCTGGGGATCAGATTGAAATTTCGTAAGAAGGTACAGAAAGGGGATGGAACGTAGTTTCTTGTATGCATTTTTCAGATCCAGAGGTCGAAACAGTGACTCGTGGCACGTCATACAAGTTCGCTCTACTGAATTAGTCTATACTCAAGTCACTGTGGGAGATTTCGCATAACTCTTCCTTGGAGAATCCAATTTGAGTCAGACTTGTGGCATTGGAAAGAGGACACAAAGGGATACTGCAGGTCACAAATTCAGAACTAGATGATCGGAAAGTACAGAGATACATCAGAGGCAATATCGAGCTCCTACAAAGTGAAAAAAGGTGTGTAGATTTTCTTAAATTTTTGCTTAAGCTTGGTTTGAAAATTTATTTTGAAGGAATTCAAAGGGAATAATAGAACATTATTACCGGTAACTGATGCCCTGAGGAAAGAAAATGTAAACACCTAGTAAGGAACCTGAAAGCTCTAGCATGACTCATGAAGAAGAAGAAGAAATGATATATGATATATCAAAATTACAAGAACAAGTGCAACAAGTGTCACTTGCAGAAAAAGCAACAGAATCTAAGATGGATGGTTTAAGGAAAGATGTAGAAGCTAAGATGGATGGTTTAAAGAAAGGTGTAGAAGCTAAGATGGATTGTTTAAAGAAAGGCGTAGAAGCTAAAATTGATGGCATGGATGATAAGATGGAAGAATTGAAGATAAATATGAATAAGTTGCTACAAGAAATCATCACTAAGGCTGAAAGGGTACTAAAGGAAACTCATGATGAGAACAAAAGAAATGTTAATCATGATTCCATATAGTCTAATGTTGGATCGAAGACTCACCATATTGCAAAAATTGATATGAGGAAGTTTGATGGCAAGGATCCTGCCACATGGATATTACGGATGGAGCAATTCTTCGATCTCAATAATGTGCAAAAGACACAAAAGGTACATATGGCAACTTTATATTTGGAACCAAATTAGTTTGTATGGTATCAATGGCTTTGCTCTGGTAAACAATTTATTAGTTGGGCAATTTTTACGGAAGAATTCATAGCACATTATGAGGATTCAAAAAGCAACACTTTCTTTAGCCAATTGATAAGTCTCAAGCAAAAGGGTTCAATAATGGAGCACATTGAGGAGTTCCAAAAATTGAACATAAGGGTAAAAGATATTCCAGAGGAGCATATGATTGATGTGTTCATAGGGTCTTTAAAGGATAATATCCAACATGGTGTTCGCCTTTGGGAACTTGATTCATTAGAGAAGGCATTCAGGTTAGCAAGAAAAATGGAAAGAAAAATTATGGCAACCAGGAAGCATACCACTCACAACTATAAAGACGGAAGTGTTTTTGCCCCTAATCTTCCACAACCTATAAGGTTGACACCACAAAAATTGGAAAAAAAAAGAGCAAAAGGGCTTTGTTACAGTTGTGATAGCAAATACACTGAAGGTCATAAGTGTGCTAAGAAGAAATTATTCTACATAGATTGTGAAGAGGAAGAAGAAAAGGAGAAAGAAAGGTCAAAAGAAGAGGATATACTCCAGCAACAAAGCCTAGATGAAGAGAAAATAAATCCGACCATATCTTGAAATGCATTGGCAGGAATTACCACTTCTCAAACCATCAAAATAGAAGGACAAATCAAGAAGAAAAAGGTAATATTGTTGATTGATTCAGGAAGCAACCACAATTTTATTCATTGTAAGGTAGCAAAAGAATTGAATTGCTTCATAGATCCAGCACCAGAGTGTCAAGTGATGATTACAAATGGAGGAACAATAAATTTCTCTGGAAAGTGCCATAATATCAAGCTATCCATGGGAGAATATGTATTGACTAGCCCAATTCTTTCCATTCCAATGGGCGGTGCTAATGTTGTACTAGGAGTCCAATGGCTACAATCCTTGGGTACAATAGCTTTTAATTTTCAAGAACTTTTCATCAAATTTTCTACGGAAGGAAAGGAAGTTGAATTAAGGGGTATTGCAGGGAAACCAGGAAAGATAATCAACTCTAATGGTATGAAAAAGCTTCTAAAAAAGGAGCAAAGAGGTGTAATTGCACAATTATATTCGCTAGATGTTTCGACATCGGAATCATCTATTTCTCCAGATCTCCAAAAAGTCTTGGACAAACATTCCAAGGTATTTGAGACTCCCAAAGGTTTCCCACCTACGCGTGATCATGATCATGCTATTCATCTAATTCCAGGAAGTGTTCCTCCAAACATCAGCCCGTACAGATATCACTATGTCCAAAAGAGTGAAATTGAACGTATGGTTGCAGAAATGCTAGAGGCTGGTATAATTCAACTGAGTCGAAGTTCTTTCTCTGCTCCAGTAGTATTGTTGCACAAGAAGGATGGATCATGGTGCATGTGTCCGGATTATAGGGAGCTCAACAAGCTCACTATTAAAGATAAGTTCCCCATACCTGTCATTGATGAATTACTGGATGATTTGCATGGGTCAATTTACTTCACCAAGTTGGATCTTCGTTCAGGATATCATCAAATCAGAATGAAGACTAAAGAAATTCCAAAAACAGCATTTAGAACTCATAAGTGTCATTATGAATTTTTGGTCATGCCTTTTGGCCTTACCAATGCACCTTCAACATTTCAAGGTTTTATGAATTCAATTTTCAAACCATTCCTTAGAAAATTTGTGTTAGTATTTTTTGATGATATACTAATCTACAACAAGCCTTGGAAGGATCATGTTGAACATGTTGACAGGGTGCTACAACTATTGGAGGAGAAACAATTATATGCAAAAATATCCAAATGTTTCTTTGGAGTCGAGGAAGTGGAATATCTGGCTCATATTGTATCTCATGAAGGAGTTAAGGTAGACCCTAGCAAAATTAAAGCCATTAAGGAATGGAAAATCCCCACATCCATAAAGCATCTGCGAGGATTTCTTAGGTTGACAGGGTATTATCGCAAGTTTGTTAAGAATTATGGGAGAATAGCAGCACCTCTAACAACATTATTAAAGAAAGATGCATTTTTATGGACTTCGGAAGCAACAAAGGCCTTTGAACATCTTAAAGAGGCAATGTGCCAAGCACCGGTCTTAGCTACACCGGACTTCACAAAAAACTTTATTGTGGAATGTGATGCTTCACGAAATGGAATTGGTGTTGTTCTAATGCAAGATGAAAGACCCGTTACTTTTGAAAGTCTTCCAATCAAGGGAAAGTTTTTAAGCAAAGCTATTTATGAGAAGGAAATGTTGGAAATACTCCATGCACTTAAGAAATGGCAACCCTACCTAATGGGAAGACACTTCAAGGTAAAAATGGATCATGATATCCTTAAATACTTTTTAGAACAAAGATTATCCTCTGAAGAGCAACAAAAGTGGGTCGCAAAGATGTTGGGTTATGACTTTGAAATCATATACAAAAAGGGGAAGCAAAATGTGGTGGCAAATGCACTCTCAAGAAAGGATGAGGATGTGGAAGCATTGTTGTGCGCCATTTCAATTATCCAACCAGATTGGATAAATGAAGCAAGGGAGGAATGGAATAATGATGAAGAAGTGTTGGCACTTATTCGAAAGTTACAACAAGATTCCAGTTCGTCTTATACATTTAGCTGGCAAAATGATTCGTTATGGTACAAAGATCGCTTATACCTCTGTAAGAATTCCCAACTAAAACAAAAGATTCTTATGGAATTGCACACCTCTCCCTTAGGACGGCACTCAGGATTTTTAAAAACTTACCACAGGGTTAAGAAGGAATTTTTTTGGGATGGCCTTAAATCAGATATTCAAAAGTTTGTGGCGGAATGTTTGGTTTGCCAACAAGATAAACTTGAAACAATTAAGGCACCGGGTATATTACAACCTTTATCCATTCCAAGCCAACATTGGGAGGAGGTTTCAATGGATTTTATCACAGGTTTACCCAAGTCTGAGGGAAAGAGTGTCATCTTGGTGTTAGTTGACAGACTTACCAAGTATGCACACTTTTGTGCATTATCACATCCATTTAAAGCCAGTACGGTTTCTACTGCATTTATGGAAACAATTCAAAAGCTACATGGAAACCCAAAGATTGTTGTAAGTGACAGAGATCCCATTTTCACTGGAAATTTTTGGACAGAATTATTTTCTTGTCTTGGTACTCAGTTAGCTTATAGCTCATCTTATCATCCTCAACCTAATGGGAAAACTGAGATAGTAAACAAATGTTTGGAAGGATATCTTCGTTGCTTTGTACCTGATAAATAGACACAATGGGTCAAATGGTTGCCTCTGGATGAATGGTGGTATAACACTTCCTTCCATACAATAACAAAAATGACCCCATTTATGGCACTTTATGGGTATCAACCACCATCCATCACATCATATTTAAGAGAAAATTCTAAGGTTCAGGTAGTGGACATCACATCGAACATCAACAATAAGTCCTCCAACTCTTAAAGGATAACCTCGTGTTGGCACGGAATAGAATGAAACAACAGGCATATCAACATCGCAGTGAAAGAAGTTTTGATGTAGTTGATTGGGTATTCCTACGGCTACAACCATATAAGAAAATGTCCCTCAAGCAAGCTAAGAAGGATAATAAATTATCACCAAAGTATTATGGTCCGTACAAGGTGTTGCAAAAGATTGGTATTATAAATTGGAGCTTCCTGCAACTTCTCGATTGCACCCAATTTTCCATGTTTCATGTTTAAAGAAGGTTATAGGTGACAAGCTCCCAGTTCAAACAATATTGCCAAAACTTGACGAGGAAGGAAAAATTATATTGGAACTGGAAGTAGTCACAGAAACAAGAACTCGACAACTACGAAATCGATCAATTCCAGAGTATCTTATCAAGTCGAAGAACTTATCCGCTGAAGATTCCACATGGGAGGATGAGAATTTTATGCAGAAGTATCGAGAACTACTCAAGCGTTGACGAAAACACTTTTTTGAAGGAGAGGGGCATGTTGGGTCCCTATAATACTAGTGATTACCCCATTACTATTGTAGTTATACCCCTTATTAATATTGTTGTGCCCCTATTGCCCCCATATTGTTATTACTGTGCCCTATAGAATCCCTCTATTGTTATTTTTGTGGCTTTATATTATTATTGTTAGGTCGACTGGATTATATTGTGACTCCTTAGACTCCTATATATAGAAAGGAGGTTTTTTAATTTTAATCATCCAAGAATTGTTCATTTACATAATGTAAAGGAGGTTGCCCCCTCGAAGAGGCTGAATTCTAAGGCGTTGATCTATCTTTTCTATCTTTTCTTGAGCTGGTTTCATAACACAATCTTAATTAACACCCTTCATTAGGACATAATTCCATGTTTTATTGAGATCAATCACGATGAACATGGAAATATTCTATTGAGGAGAGAACTTCCGTTATTTTCCTAATTCTTTCCTTAAGGCTTTTAATATTTTTTTCCTTGAAAAGAGATATTCACAAAATGATGATTATGGAGGGAGCCTCCCAAAATAGTGAGAGATGTTTTTCTTTTCCTAACAGAATTCAGTGGGATGGGCCTAAGCTTCAGAGTTGATTTTTTGTCATGCATCACCCCATGGATACTCTACAACTTTAACCTCCAACAATCCAAGGCTTATTAATTATTATAATTCAGCTACATTTTACTATTTCAATACTTATTATGCATTCATGTTTATAGACTGTTATATGGTTGCACTAATGTAATCATAATTTTTCAATCATAATTCAAAAAATAAGGAATTTGAATATGAATCACTCCTAACTTGTAAGGTGTGACAAATGTATAATTTTTTTAATTATAATTGAATAAGAATGATATTAAAAAGTAGTTTTCTTTACTAAATGAAATACATCCATTTTATAATGTTAAATTCCAATTCAAGGCTGTTATCTGGTTGGACTGATGTAATCATAATTTTTCAATCATAGTTTACAAAATAAGGAATTTGAATATAAATCACTTCTAACTTGTAAGGTGTGACAAATGTATAATTTTTTAATTATAATTGAATAAGAATGATATTAAAAAAATAGTTTTCTTTACAAAATGGAATACATCCATTTTATAATGTTAAATTCCAATTCAAGACTCTTATATGGTTGCACTAATGTAATCATAATTTTTCAATCATAATTCACAAAATAAGGAATTTGAATATGAATCACTCCTAACTTGTAAGGTGTGACAAATGTATAAATTTTTAATTATAATTGAATAAGAATGATATTAAAAAATTAGTTTTCTTTACAAACTGAAATACATCCATTTTATAATGTTAAATTCCAATTCAACGCTATTAAATGGTTGCACTAATGTAATCATAATTTTTCAATCATAATTCACAAAATAAGGAACTTGAATATAAACCACTCCTAACTTGTAGGATGTGACAAATGCATAATTTTTTAATTATAATTAAATAAAAATGACATTAAAAAAGTAGTTTTCTTTATAAAATAAAATACATCCATTTTATAATGTTAAATTCCAATTCAAGACTGTTATATGGTTGCACTAATGTAATCATAATTTTTCAATCATAATTCACAAAATAAGGAATTTGAATATGAATCACTCCTAACTTGTAAGATGTGACAAATGCATAATTTTTTAAGTGCATAATTTTTTAATTATAGTTAAATAAAAATGATATTAAAAAAATAGTTTTTCTTTACAAAATAAAATACATCCATTTTATAATGTTAAATTCCAATTACTGTTATAATGTTGCACTAATGTAATCAGAATTTTTCAATCATAATTCATGAAATAAGAAATTTGAATATGAATCACTCCTAACTTGTAAAATGTGAAAAATGCATAAATTTTTAATTATAATTAAATAAAAAAGATATTAAAAAAATAATTTTCTTTACAAAATGAAATACATCCATTTTATAATGCTAAATTCCAATTCAATTAAACATACAACTAAAATATATTTTAATAATTAATTTTAATTGGAATATGAGAATATTTATGAAATTTAAACTATATTTCATTTAACCAATTTTAAAATACTAAAAAACAGTGAAATTAATTGGATTATTATTAAAAAAAATGGTTCCCACACCACACAAAATAAGTCTACTCCGTAATACTAAGATCTGGTGCCGTTGTGTAAGGGGATTGCGTGGTTTTTCATTTCATTCATTTGACACGTCACAATCATTATTTCATTTCACATAATCATTGACACGTCGCAATCATTTCTGGCACGAAACCGCAAAGAAGTTTAGTCGACACAGATTTTATGGTGCGATTTTGAATAAGACTATATATATAAAATAAATTTAAATCTCTTACATTACATTACATTACATTATATTCATTTATCAATCTTAAAATTTATTAAATACAAATTAAAAAATAATGTAATCCGCTTTTATTAAAATCATAATTAACAAAGTCAGCCGAGTCCAGCTAAACAATTCGGAAATTCAATGGTTCTATTCAATTATGTTACTAATTCGCTCAAATTCGATTCGGTACAATGGTCGCCGAATAAATTTGTTAAAAATTGTTGCAATTTGTAATTTTCACAGCCGGTTATCCTCCATCGCGACAAAATCGAGATTCAGAGAAAGACCTTCATGGTATTCAATGGCCCAAATATAATTTAAAGTGTTAAACAATGTAGGGGTCAGACAAAGTATATTCAAGGCCTCCAACATAAAACTGTTAGACAATGTAGGGGTCAGGCAATGTATATTCAATGGCCCCAACATAATTTAACTAGCATTTGCACCACATGTTGCAAAGGAAACGCCGTAAGGCAATGGCATAAGAAATAATAGCATAGAAGAAAGAAGTCAAAAATTTATGCAATTTTGTTTCTTTACTGGTGCTTCTTTTTTATCATATGTTATCTTTCAAGGAGATTCCAACCACGGTGTGTTCAAAGTGAAGTATTTATGAAAATGCTCTTCATTAAGACTCTGGAACCTTTAGAAGTAAATGATTTAAATCAAACATTTCATAACAAAGTAATCTCATATCACCTTAATTCACAATGCCATGGATAATAGTTTTTGTTCATTAGAAATTGGTATAATTTTATGAGGAAAGCTTAATAAAAAGACTTTAGTAGTAAGGGGAACATTAATAATTTCCCTCACCATTTGTTATATGATGTTGTTATTTTAGTTACTTGTTGCTTGTTATTCTTATTTCACTAGTGTAAAATGTCCAAACTATAAAAGAGTGGTATTATTTGTTGTCTTTTTGGATCATTATATTTTATCTAACTCAGTCATTTCCATAGCCTCAACTAGGTGCTCATCATTCTCTTTCCATAGTCACTCAATGTCTTCAAATGCATTTCATAAATTTGGTTTTATAAATGTTGGTGGAAAACCAATATATTTCACTTTGTAGAAAGAAGTGTACATTTCTCTTACCATGTGATGATGCATCTAAATATTGAATCTTTATCACCACTTATGAAATTCCCCATTCTAATTGTTGTTTGACCATGATGATATTGGCATCATAATCCTTGTTTATGAGAATTATTTACTAGCTAGGGTGGATATGTGTCACCACCGAAACCAATATTGATTATCTAGGGTGGATATGTTTCACCACCCAAACTAATACTCACTAGAGTTTTCACTCTTTATTTATAAGCTCTAAGAGCTCACCAAATCAATTTAGACAAATAACCAATGCATGCCCAAAAGTGAGCTTCAACTCTCCTTTTATAACTTTTGTCTTTAGAATACCACGAGTATATACCATGGGCCATTAAAATATCATGGCTCAAGCATCAGTGATCAAAATACCATGGATCTTCTTTTTCCCTTTTTTCCCGCTCAATAATATCAAGTGAGTTTATAAAGTTTCTTTATTTTTGTCCATAGTCACTTTTAATTTAAATATTTCTTGTCACTTATATATGTTTTTCTTTTCACCCAAGTGACATTCAAAAATATAGTTGATCCCCTTTTCCCTATATTTTAGGAGAATTAAATATGCTATTGAATCAGTCTCCAGAAATGATCGTTTGAAAAGGGACATTATAATCCTCCCTTCCCTAGATTGCTTGCCCTCAAACAATCCATAACTTGCATATCAATACCATTATCAAATATATGCATGTAAAATTTTCCTATATACCTGTTATACCATCCACACAAAACGAATCCCAACATCACTATTACACTCTGATATGCTACAAAACGATCCACTATGTTTTTGCTGCTTCATTATGCTATAATTATAAACTAAGAATCTGTTATCATATTAAAACCTATCACACATGTGAGATCTATAGTTCCTTGAATTCAAATCATCAAGCATGCTCACCATCTTCAGTGTACAAGGGCCTCTTCCTATATGTCGGATGATAAGGCAAAACAAGGCAATGTCAAAATTGTTGTTTCTTCGTGGAATAAATTTCCCAATTGGAAAATGTTGATCAACTCTAGGAAAATCAATCTATTTTTCACCCACTGCCATATGGAATCAACAATCAAATCCCCCATTTTTTCAACCTTCTCTATGAAATTAGATGCATCTTGAAAAATATAGCTAATATTTGCATCATCAACATTATACATCTAAATTTTTTTATACTCAAAAAGGTCTCGATATTGTGCTTCTGATTGACTAAATTGATTAGCACAAAAGCATAGAACATGAGTGACATCCAGAACTATAATGTAGTTATAGACCTTGAAGCCAAAGATCCACCAATAAAAAATATTCTGTAACATGTGATGGTCGCTCTGAGCTAACAGCCTAAGAGAGCAAAGCCATCTTTTCCAAAATGTGTTCACTATCAACCTTTGAAATCTTGTTCAAATATTTCAATTTAACTATCAGGGATATACTATGAGATGAATCACTATTTCCTTTTGGATATTTTCCATGATAGTTGTCCTGGAAAAATGGTGACATTTCTATGTTATCCTTATAAGGTGATTTTGAGAATGGATACTGAGAAAATCCTGTAAACCTATACCACTAGTATATGCAAGATCTTGAGGTTTTGTGTTTTCCCCATTTTCAAGCATTCTTTACCTACAACAGTTAACTGGAAAGAAAAAAATTGAAATGATGAGTGCAAGTGACCTTATTTAGTGGCCATGGAATCTTCTTTCTCGTCATCCCCTGAAAGATATTTTCTTAGAAATGTATTTGTCAAAACATTCAATTTATGGTGAAGTTTGAATATGAATGGTTGCAACTTCATCATTTCTCTTAATCCTCCATGAAAGCTAGCTTGAATTCATGCACAATTTTTTTTTGGTCAATATATCCATAGATAAATTGATCCATTGATCCAAGTTTTGTTTCTAAAATGTAACAACCAAGCTTTTCCCATGATATCTCATGTAACAAATCTGAAGCAATTTCTAGACTATTTAGAAAAAGCTCGACTAGTCTTGGATGCTGTGAAATATCAAACGATATTTTCCTAGTGGAAGGATGTCCTGGAACCCCTGATTAAATTGCCACAATATGAAAATCACTATCACGTGTATTTTTGTCTTCAATGCTAAGGAAAATTCCTTCAAAATTAGTCTCAGTCGCATTGTAGAATGCATCCACACGAACCTTATCATATCATGCCTTTAAAGCCTTGATCCATCTCAAGTTTGAAATACAATTGATATTCCAAGGACAAAAATTCTAGAGCGTTTACCATAGAACATTAACTTTGGTTCCTTATGTTCTAAACTTTTTTTTGAATTTAGTTAAGGATTTTTCCTTTCTTGAATCATGGAGTCTCTCTCCATGTCCTTTTGGATGCCCATTCACGATAATATCAATTGACTCATCTTGAGGTGAACCAAACTTGCCACAGGAGATAGCCTAAAGATTTGTTGTATTTCGTCCATTAATTACTGTCTCTTGGGTAGAATGAAGGTATTTTCCAGTAATTTCATGTTAACTGCTGCCTAATAGCCCCGTACGTTTTCTTTAAAGTAAAAGAAAAAATGAAGTCTCATCAATGACAAAAAGTTGACAACAATCTTTTGTAACATAGTGTGACATGCTATTGATGATTCTTAACAATATCAATGCCAAACAGTGTCCCAAACCTCCTCAAAATTTCAACGAGCATACAGATTTCAAGACCCGTGCCATCAAAGCTAGGAAGTGCCCTATCTATGATTTCATTAGGCCCGATGAATAACCTGACAAAAGCTTGACAGTGTGTCCCTCAAAGAGGTATTCCAAATCATTTCCCAACATCAACATTGTTGATTGCATTAAATCCTTCTAGGTAACAATATTTTGATGCATTGATCACTCCAACAAGGCCTTGAACATGGTGGAGTCTAGAAAAAAGGCTTAGAATTCCGAAGCAACACACCTATGCCTTATAGCATATGTAGAAACTAATGATGCATAATTGATCAAATTCACAAATGGTGTTTCCAATAATTGTAAAACTGCAATCGAGCCCTCGACTTTCTGAAGGGGTATCTTAATAATAAAAATGGAACTCCATAGTATTGCATATATCTCAATGTCTAAACAATTAAGTTCTCACGGATAACTAAAGAATTTGTCCTCACATGTGGGAAAGAATGTGCGTAGGAGATCAATTTCCTCCTCTTTAAATTTGCAAATTGCAACGAGATGTATATGCTCTTCAAATCCAACAAAGACAGTGTACTCCCCACCTAGGCAAACTCCATTGGTGTGGCCTTCGAATATCTAGTCGAAAGCCTCACAAATCTCTAGTTGTCTTCCAACATATATAACAATCAGCTTTCTGAGGTGACTTGATTCTGGTATGATTTCAACAATTGTTTTGTTGATAACTGACTCAAGGCGTGGGACGCGTGACTTAATTACAGTTTCAAGATGCTTCCATTTCAGGTCATTTTGAAAAAAACCATGTTGATAGTGTGTAATATGTTGCAATTGATTATATCCCATAGTTCAACAATATGTCCAACTGAAACAAGATGTAGAGTGTTTTTTATTCTTCTGCCATAAGTGCTTTCGAAATATGTCTCATGCTGGAAAGGGAAACCCATTTACCCACTTCTTCACCATCCTCTTCACTGGTAATCTTTGTTATGACAAATAATTCTTCCAAAATCTCACAGATATTTCCAACAATTTTGTCATGTTTTAGACCAATTGCACCTTGGTCTATTCTTTTTTCACTTGTATATTTTCTTCTTATACTCAACTTGATTGTAGTAATTGGTGTTCATGCATCAGTAGAGACACTTTGTAGAGAATCAGACACAAGCCCTACATGATTGTTTTGCAAAGAAATGCTAACATGTTCATTTTGCTGACTAATTTCTTTTTCCCATAACTTACTCATTGGATGGAATGGATTAGAACATTAATCAAGTCTTTTTAGAGATTATCCTTCTCACTCATCTACAAGGAGAAAAATTGCATGGAAAATATCTTATCTAAGGATGGACGTTGTGGATTAATGGGTATGATTAATTACTATGCTTTTGATAATGAAACATTTCAAAGATTAGAAGTATAAAAATCTAAAAGATCTTTGTAAACAATTTATATAAACTACTGTTTGATATTGTTGATAACTAAAAATATTATTTTCTCTTTTTGTGAAGAAAACTTTTAGATATTTTAAATAGGATCAACCAAGGTAAGATATATTAGGAAGATCGATAAAGATGGGAAGGTAGATCTTTTGAATTTATATATTATTTATATGTAATGATGAAATAAGATATAATTTTGAGGGGCATAGTAAAGGGATCAAAGGTGTATGGGGATGACATAAAAAATATTGAATATGCAACTAATTTTTGATAATGAAAATATGTGAGTTTTTTCTTATTGAAAAAAAAAGATGCACTCAGCAGCTCTAAAACCTGTGAATCAGCAATGTAGTTCACAAATCAACCCTATAAATTCAATAAACAACACATTGCACTAATGGGATGTTGGATTCTAGGTGTGGTTTCAGCAAAATAGATTCATCAGTAGTCATATATGCCACATTTATCTTTTGACTTGTGTTCTTGTGGAGACTACTCGTAATATTGAGTGAAGAGTATTAAGAATCAGTGGAAAGAAAAAAATTGAAATGATGAGTGCATGTGACCTAATTTAGTGGCCCTAAAATCTTCTTCCTTGTCATCTCCTAGAAGATATTTTCTTAGAAATGTATTTATCAAAACATCCAGATAGCCTGAGGATTTGTTGCATTTGATCCATTAATTACTGTCTCTTGGGTAGAATGAAGGTATTTTCCAGTAGTTTCATGTTAACTACTGCCTAATAGCCCCATACGTTTTCATTAAAGTAAAAGAAAAACTGAAGTCCCATCATTGACAAAAAGTCGACCACAGTCTTTTGTAACATAGTGTGACATGCTACTAGACGATGCTTAACAATATCAGTGCCAATCAGTGTCCCAGACCTCCTCAAAATTTCAGCGAGCATACAAATTTCAACACCCGTGCCATCAAATCTAGGAAGTGCCCTATTTGTAATTTCATCAAGTCCCATGAATAACTTGACAAAAGCCTAACAGTGTGTCCCTCAAAGAGTTATTCCAAATCATTTCCCAACATCAACAACGTTGATTGCATTAAATCCTTCTAGGCAACAGTATTTTGATGCATTGATCACTCCAACAGGGCCTTGAACATGGTGGAGTCTAGAAAAAGAGCTTAGAATTCCGAAGCAACACACCTATGCCTTACAGCATATGTAGAAACCAATGATGCATAATTGATCAAATTCACAAATGGTGTTTCCAATAATTGTAAAACTGCAATTGAGCCCTCGACTCTTCGAAGGGGTATCTTAGGAAAAACAATGGAACTCTATAGTATTGCATATATCTCAATGTCTAAACGATTAAGTTCTCACAGATAACTAAAGAATTTGTCCTCACATGTGGGAAAGAATGTATAGGAGATCAATTTCCTGCTCTTTAAATTTGAAAATTGCAACGAGATGTATATGCTCTTCTAATCCAACAAAGACACTCTACTCCCCACCTAGGCGCACTCCATTGGGGTGGGATTTGAATATCTGGTCGAAAGCCTGACAAATCTCTAGTTTTCTTCCAACATATATAACAATCAGCTTTCTGAGGTGACTTGATTCTGGTATGATTTCAGCAATTGTTTTGTTGATAAGTGACTGAAGGCATGGGATGCATGAATTAATTACAGTCTCAAATGCTTCCATTTCAGGTCATTTTGAAAAGCAACCTTGTTGATAGTGTGTAATATGTTGTGACCAATTATATCCCATAGTTCAACAATATGTCAAACTGGAACAAGATGTAGAGTGTTTTTTATTCTTCTGCCATAAGTTCTTTGGAAATATGTTTCATGCTGGAAAAGGGAACCCATTTGCCCACTTCTTCACCATCCTCGTCACTGTTAATCTTTGTTATGTCAAATAATTCTTCCAAAATCTCACAGATATTTCCAACACTTTTGTCATTTGTCATGTTTTAGATCAATTGCACCTTGGTCTATTCTTTTTTCACTTGTATATTTTCTTCTAATACTCAACTTGATTGTAGAAAACGGTGTTCATGCATCTGTAGAGACACTTTGTAGAGAATCAAACACAAGCCCTGCATGATTGCTTTGCAAAACAATGCTAACATGTTCATTTTGCTGACTAATTTCTTCTTTCCATAACTTACTCACTGGATGGAATGGATTAGAACATTAATCAAGTCTTTTTAGAGATTATCCTTCTCACTCATCTACAAGGAGAAAAAATGTGTGGAAAATCGCCTATCTAAGGATGGACGTTGTGGATTATTGGGTATGATTAATTACTCTGCTTTTGATAATGAAACATTTCAAAGATTAGAAGTATGAAAAACTAAAGGATCTTCGTAGAAAATTTCTATGAACTATTGTTTGATATTATTGATACTTAAAAAGATTATTTTCTCTTTTTGTGAAGAAAATTCTTAGATATTTTAAATAGGATCAATCAAGGTAAGATAGATTAGGAATATCGATAAAGATGGAAAGGTAGATCTTTTGAATTTATATATTATTTATATGTAATGATGAAATAAGATATAATTTTTATGAGCATAATAAATGGATCAAAGATGTATGAGGATGACATAAAACATATTGAATATGCAACTAATTTTTGATAACGAAAATATGTGGGTTTTTTCCTATTGAAAAAAAAGATGCACTTAGAAGCTCTAAAACCTATGAATCAGCAATGTATTTCACAAATCAACCCTATAAATTCAATAAAAAACACATTGCACTAATGGGGTGTTGGATTCTAGGTGTGGTTTCAACAAAACAGATTTATCAGTAGTCATATAGGCCACATTTATCTTTCAGCTTGTGTTCTTGTGGAGACTACAGGTAATATTGAGTGAAGAGGACTAAGAATCACTGTAAAGAAAAAAATTGAAATGATGAATGCATGTGACCTAATTTGGTGGCCTTAAAATCTTCTTTCTTGTCATCCCATAGAGGATATTTTCTTAGAAATGTATTTATCAAAACATCCAATTTATGGTGAAGTTTGAATATGAATGGTTGATAAATTGATCCATTCATCCAATTGTTGTTTCTGAAATGTAACAACCAAGCTTTTCCCATGATATCTCATGTAACACATCTGAAGCAATTTTTGGATTATTTAGAAAAAGCTCGACTAGTCTTGGATGTTGTGAAATATCAAACGATATTTTTCATTCCTTCAAAAGTAGTTTCAGTCGTATTGTAGAATGCATCCACACGAACCTTATCATGTCATGCCTTTAAAGCCTTGATCCATCTCTAGTATGAAATACAATTGATATTCCAAGGACAAAAATTCTAGAGCATTTACCATAGAATATTAACTTTGGTTCCTTGTGTTCCAAACTTTTATTTGAATTTATTTAAGGATTTTTCCTTTCTTGAATCATGGAGTCTCTCTCCATGTCCTTTTGGATGCCCATTCACGATAATGTCAATTGACTCATCTTAAGGTGAACCAAACTTGCCATAGGAGATAGCCTGAAGATTTGTTGCATTTGATCCATTAATTACTATCTCTTGGGTAGAATGAAGGTATTTTCCAGTAATTTCATGTTAACTGCTTCCTAAGCCTTGTACGTTTTCTTTAAAGTAAAAGAAAAAATGAAGCCCCATCAATGACAAAAAGTCGACAACAGTCTTGTGTAACATAGTGTGACATGCTGCTAGAAATGCTTAACAATATCAATGCCAATCAGTGTCACAGACCTCCTCTAGATTTCAGCGAGCATACAAATTTCAACACTCGTGCCATCAAATCTAGGAAGTGCCCTATCTGTGATTTCATTAAGTCCCACAAATAACCTAACAAAAGCGTGACAGTGTGTCCCTCAAAGAGGTATTCCAAATCATTTCCCAACATCAACATTGTTGATTGCATCAAATCCTTCTAGGTAACAATATTTTGATGCATTGATCACTCCAACAGTGCCTTGAACATGGTGGAGTCCAAAAAAAAAGCTTATAATTCGGAAGCAACACACCTATACCTTTCAAAATATGTAGAAACCAATGATGCATAATTGATCAAATTCACAAATGGTGTTTCCAATAATTGTAAAACTACAATTGAGCCCTCGACTCTCTGAAGGGGTATCTTAGGAAAAACAATGGAACTCTATAGTATTGCATATATCTCAATGTCTAAACAATTAAGTTTTCATAGATAACTAAAGAATGTTTCCTCACATGTGGGAAAGAATGTACGTAGGAGATCAATTTCCTCCTCTTTAAATATGAAAATAGCAACGAGACGTATATGCTCTTCTAATCCAACAAAGGCAGTGTACTCCCCACCTAGGCCCACTCCATTCAGGTGGGCTTTGAATATCTAGTCAAAAGCCCGACAAATCTCTAGTTGTCTTCGAACATATATAAAAATCAGCTTTCTGAGGTGACTTGATTCTGGTATGATTTCAACAATTGTTTTGTTGATAAGTGACTGAAAGCGTGGGATGCGTGACTTAATTACAGTTTCAATATGCTTCCATTTCAGGTCATTCTGAAAAACAACCTTGTTGATAGTGTGTAATATGTTACAATTGATTATATCCCATAGTTCAACAGTATGTCCAACTGGAACAAGATGTAGAGTGTTTTTTGTTCTTTTGCCATAAGCTCTTTGGAAAGATGTCTCATGCTGGAAAAGGGAACCCATTTACCCACTTCTTCACCATCCTCTTCACTGGTAATCTTTGTTATGTCAAATAATTCTTCCAAAATCTCATAGATATTTCCAACACTTTTGTCATGTTTTAGATCAATTGCACCTTGGTCTATTCTTTTTTCACTTGTATAATTTCTTCTTATACTCAACTTGATTTCAGGAAATGTTGTTCATGCATTTGTAGAGACACTTTGTAGAGAATCAGATAGAAGCCCTGCACGATTGTTTTTCAAAGCAATGCTAACATGTTCATTTTGCTGACTAATGTCCTTTTTACATAACTTACTCATTGGATGGAATGGATTAGAACATTAATCAAGTCTTTTTAGGGATTATCCTTCACACTCATCTACAAGGAGAAAAAATGTGTGGAAAATATCCTATCTAAGGATGGATGTTGTGGATTATTGGGTATGATTAGTTACTCTGCTTTTGATAATGAAACATTTCAAAGATTAGAAGTATAAAAATCTAAAGGATCTTCATAGACAATTTATATAAACTATTGTTTTATATTGTTAATACTTAAAAAGATTATTTTCTCTTTTTGTGAAGAAAACATTTAGATATTTTAAATAGGATCAACCAAGGTAAGATAGATTAGGAAGATCGATAAAGATGAAAAGGTAGATCTTTTGAATTTATATATTATTTATATGTAATGATGAAATAAGATATAATTTTCAGGGGCATAATAAAGGGATCAAAGATGTATGGGGATGACATAAAAACTATTGAATATGTAACTAATTTTTGATAATGAAAATATGTGGATTCTTTCTTATTGAAAAAAAAAAGGATGCACTCATCAGCTCTAAAACCTATGAATCAACAATGTAGTTCAAAAATCAACCCTATAAATTCAATAAACAACACATTGCACTAATGGGGTGTTGGATTCTAGGTGTGGTTTCAGCAAAACAGATTTATTAGTAGTCATATTTAGCTTGTGTTCTTGTGGAGACTATTGGTAATATTGAGTGAAGAGGATTAAGAATCACTGGAAAGAAAAAAATTGAAATGATGAGTGCATGTGACCTAATTTAGTGGCCCTAGAATCTTCTTTCTTGTCATCCCCTGGAAGATATTTTCTTAGAAATGTATTTATCAAAACATCCAATTTATGGTGATGTTTGAATATGAATGGTTGCAACTTCATCATTTCTCTTAATCCTCCAAGAAAGCTAGCTTGAACTCATGCACAAATTTGTTTTGGTCAATATCTCTAGAGATAAGTTGATCCATTGGTCCAATTGTTGTTTCTGAAATGTAACAACCAACATGAACCTTATCATGTCACTTATCATGTCATGCCTTTAAAGCCTTGATCCCATCTCCAATCTGAAATGCAATTGATATTCCAATAATTGTAAAACTACAATTGAGCCCTCGACTCTCCGAAGGGGTATCTTAGGAAAAACAATGGAACTCTATAGTATTGCATATATCTCAATGTCTAAACAATTAAGTTTTCATAGATAACTAAAGAATGTGTCCTCACATGTGGGAAAGAATGTGCGTAGGAGATCAATTTCCTCCTCTTTAAATATGAAAATTGCAACGAGACATATATGCTCTTCTAATCCAACAAAGGCAGTGTACTCCCCACCTAGGCCCACTCCATTCGGGTGGGCTTTGAATATCTAGTCAAAATCCCGACAAATCTCTAGTTGTCTTCGAACATATATAACAATCAGCTTTCTGAGGTGACTTGATTCTGGTATGATTTCAACAATTGTTTTGTTGATAAGTGACTGAAAGCGTGGGATGCGTGACTTAATTACAGTTTCAAGATGCTTCCATTTCAGGTCATTCTGAAAAACAACCTTGTTGATAGTGTGTAATATGTTACAATTGATTATATCCCATAGTTCAATAGTATGTCCAACTGGAACAAGATGTAGAGTGTTTTTTGTTCTTTTGCCATAAGCTCTTTGGAAAGATGTCTCATGCTCGGAAAGGGAACCCATTTACCCACTTCTTCACCATCCTCTTCACTGGTAATCTTTGTTATGTCAAATAATTCTTCCAAAATCTCATAGATATTTCCAACACTTTTGTCATGTTTTAGATCAATTGCACCTTGGTCTATTCTTTTTTCACTTGTATAATTTCTTCTTATACTCAACCTGATTTCAGGAAATGTTGTTCATGCATTTGTAGAGACACTTTGTAGAGAATCAGATAGAAGCCCTGCATGATTGTTTTGCAAAGCAATGCTAACATGTTCATTTTGCTGACTAATGTCCTTTTTACATAACTTACTCATTGGATGAAATGGATTAGAACATTAATCAAGTCTTTTTAGGGATTATCCTTCACACTCATCTACAAGGAGAAAAAATGTGTGGAAAATCTCCTATCTAAGGATGGATGTTGTGGATTATTGGGTATGATTAGTTACTCTGCTTTTGATAATGAAAGATTTCAAAGATTAGAAGTGTAAAAATATAACAAATCAACCCTATAAATTCAATAAACAAAACATTGCACTAATGGGATGTTGGATTCTAGGTGTGGTTTCAGCAAAATAGATTCATCAGTAGTCATATATGCCACATTTATCTTTTGACTTGTGTTCTTGTGGAGACTACTCGTAATATTGAGTGAAGAGTATTAAGAATCAGTGGAAAGAAAAAAATTGAAATGATGAGTGCATGTGACCTAATTTAGTGGCCCTAAAATCTTCTTCCTTGTCATCTCCTAGAAGATATTTTCTTAGAAATGTATTTATCAAAACATCCAGATAGCCTGAGGATTTGTTGCATTTGATCCATTAATTACTGTCTCTTGGGTAGAATGAAGGTATTTTCCAGTAGTTTCATGTTAACTACTGCCTAATAGCCCCATACGTTTTCATTAAAGTAAAAGAAAAACTGAAGTCCCATCATTGACAAAAAGTCGACCACAGTCTTTTGTAACATAGTGTGACATGCTACTAGACGATGCTTAACAATATCAGTGCCAATCAGTGTCCCAGACCTCCTCAAAATTTCAGCGAGCATACAAATTTCAACACCCGTGCCATCAAATCTAGGAAGTGCCCTATTTGTAATTTCATCAAGTCCCATGAATAACTTGACAAAAGCCTAACAGTGTGTCCCTCAAAGAGTTATTCCAAATCATTTCCCAACATCAACAACGTTGATTGCATTAAATCCTTCTAGGCAACAGTATTTTGATGCATTGATCACTCCAACAGGGCCTTGAACATGGTGGAGTCTAGAAAAAGAGCTTAGAATTCCGAAGCAACACACCTATGCCTTACAGCATATGTAGAAACCAATGATGCATAATTGATCAAATTCACAAATGGTGTTTCCAATAATTGTAAAACTGCAATTGAGCCCTCGACTCTTCGAAGGGGTATCTTAGGAAAAACAATGGAACTCTATAGTATTGCATATATCTCAATGTCTAAACAATTAAGTTCTCACAGATAACTAAAGAATTTGTCCTCACATGTGGGAAAGAATGTATAGGAGATCAATTTCCTGCTCTTTAAATTTGAAAATTGCAACGAGATGTATATGCTCTTCTAATCCAACAAAGACACTCTACTCCCCACCTAGGCGCACTCCATTGGGGTGGGATTTGAATATCTGGTCGAAAGCCTGACAAATCTCTAGTTTTCTTCCAACATATATAACAATCAGCTTTCTGAGGTGACTTGATTCTGGTATGATTTCAGCAATTGTTTTGTTGATAAGTGACTGAAGGCGTGGGATGCATGAATTAATTACAGCCTCAAATGCTTCCATTTCAGGTCATTTTGAAAAGCAACCTTGTTGATAGTGTGTAATATGTTGTGACCAATTATATCCCATAGTTCAACAATATGTCAAACTGGAACAAGATGTAGAGTGTTTTTTATTCTTCTACCATAAGTTCTTTGGAAATATGTTTCATGCTGGAAAAGGGAACCCATTTGCCCACTTCTTCACCATCCTCGTCACTGTTAATCTTTGTTATGTCAAATAATTCCTCCAAAATCTCACAGATATTTCCAACACTTTTGTCATTTGTCATGTTTTAGATCAATTGCACCTTGGTCTATTCTTTTTTCACTTGTATATTTTCTTCTAATACTCAACTTGATTGTAGAAAATGGTGTTCATGCATCTGTAGAGACACTTTGTAGAGAATCAAACACAAGCCCTGCATGATTGCTTTGCAAAACAATGCCAACATGTTCATTTTGCTGACTAATTTCTTCTTTCCATAACTTACTCACTGGATGGAATGTATTAGAAGATTAATCAAGTCTTTTTAGAGATTATCCTTCTCACTCATCTACAAGGAGAAAAAATGTGTGGAAAATCGCCTATCTAAGGATGGACGTTGTGGATTATTGGGTATGATTAATTACTCTGCTTTTGATAATGAAATATTTCAAAGATTAGAAGTATGAAAAACTAAAGGATCTTCGTAGAAAATTTCTATGAACTATTGTTTGATATTATTGATACTTAAAAAGATTATTTTCTCTTTTTGTGAAGAAAATTCTTAGATATTTTAAATAGGATCAATCAAGGTAAGATAGATTAGGAATATCGATAAAGATGGAAAGGTAGATCTTTTGAATTTATATATTATTTATATGTAATGATGAAATAAGATATAATTTTTATGAGCATAATAAATGGATCAAAGATGTATGAGGATGACATAAAAAATATTGAATATGCAACTAATTTTTGATAACGAAAATATGTGGGTTTTGTTCCTATTGAAAAAAAAGATGCACTTAGAAGCTCTAAAACCTATGAATCAACAATGTATTTCACAAATCAACCCTATAAATTCAATAAAAAACACATTGCACTAATGGGGTGTTGGATTCTAGGTGTGGTTTCAACAAAACAGATTTATCAGTAGTCATATAGGCCACATTTATCTTTCAGCTTGTGTTCTTGTGGATACTACAGGTAATATTGAGTGAAGAGGACTAAGAATCACTGTAAAGAAAAAAATTGAAATGATGAATGCATGTGACCTAATTTGGTGGCCTTAGAATCTTCTTTCTTGTCATCCCATAGAGGATATTTTCTTAGAAATGTATTTATCAAAACATCCAATTTATGGTGAAGTTTGAATATGAATGGTTGATAAATTGATCCATTCATCCAATTGTTGTTTCTGAAATGTAACAACCAAGCTTTTCCCATGATATCTCATGTAACACATCTGAAGCAATTTTTGGATTATTTAGAAAAAGCTCGACTAGTCTTGGATGTTGTGAAATATCAAACGATATTTTTCATTCCTTCAAAAGTAGTTTCAGTCGTATTGTAGAATGCATCCACACGAACCTTATCATGTCATGCCTTTAAAGCCTTGATCCATCTCTAGTATGAAATACAATTGATATTCCAAGGACAAAAATTCTAGAGCATTTACCATAGAATATTAACTTTGGTTCCTTGTGTTCCAAACTTTTATTTGAATATATTTAAGGATTTTTCCTTTCTTGAATCATGGAGTCTCTCTCCATGTCCTTTTGGATGCCCATTCACGATAATATCAATTGACTCATCTTGAGGTGAACCAAACTTGCCATAGGAGATAGCCTGAAGATTTGTTGCATTTGATCAATTAATTACTATCTCTTGGGTAGAATGAAGGTATTTTCCAGTAATTTCATGTTAACTGCTTCCTAAGCCTTGTACGTTTTCTTTAAAGTAAAAGAAAAAATGAAGTCCCATCAATGACAAAAAGTCGACAACAGTCTTGTGTAACATAGTGTGACATGCTGCTAGAAATGCTTAACAATATCAATGCCAATCAGTGTCACAGACCTCCTCTAGATTTCAACGAGCATACAGATTTCAACACTCGTGCCATCAAATCTAGGAAGTGCCCTATCTGTGATTTCATTAAGTCCCACAAATAACCTAACAAAAGCGTGACAGTGTGTCCCTCAAAGAGGTATTCCAAATCATTTCCCAACATCAACATTGTTGATTGCATCAAATCCTTCTAGGTAACAATATTTTGATGCATTGATCACTCCAACAGTGCCTTGAACATGGTGGAGTCCAAAAAAAAAGCTTATAATTCGGAAGCAACACACCTATACCTTACAAAATATGTAGAAACCAATGATGCATAATTGATCAAATTCGCAAATGGTGTTTCCAATAATTGTAAAACTACAATTGAGCCCTCGACTCTCCGAAGGGGTATCTTAGGAAAAACAATGGAACTCTATAGTATTGCATATATCTCAATGTCTAAACAATTAAGTTTTCATAGATAACTAAAGAATGTGTCCTCACATGTGGGAAAGAATGTGCGTAGGAGATCAATTTCCTCCTCTTTAAATACGAAAATAGCAACGCGACGTATATGCTCTTCTAATCCAACAAAGGCAGTGTACTCCCCACCTAGGCCCACTCCATTTGGGTGGGCTTTGAATATCTAGTCAAAAGCCCGACAAATCTCTAGTTGTCTTCGAACATATATAAAAATCAGCTTTCTGAGGTGACTTGATTCTGGTATGATTTCAACAATTGTTTTGTTGATAAGTGACTGAAAGCGTGGGATGCGTGACTTAATTACAATTTTAAGATGCTTCCATTTCAGGTCATTCTGAAAAACAACCTTGTTGAGAGTGTGTAATATGTTACAATTGATTATATCCCATAGTTCAACAGTATGTCCAACTGGAACAAGATGTAGAGTGTTTTTTGTTCTTTTGCCATAAGCTCTTTGGAAAGATGTCTCATGCTGGAAAAGGGAACCCATTTACCCACTTCTTCACCATCCTCTTCACTGGTAATCTTTGTTATGTCAAATAATTCTTCCAAAATCTCATAGATATTTCCAACACTTTTGTCATGTTTTAGATCAATTGCACCTTGGTCTATTCTTTTTTCACTTGTATAATTTCTTCTTATACTCAACTTGTTTTCAGGAAATGTTGTTCATGCATTTGTAGAGACACTTTGTAGAGAATCAGATAGAAGCCCTGCACGATTGTTTTGCAAAGCAATGCTAACATGTTCATTTTGCTGACTAATGTCCTTTTTACATAACTTACTCATTGGATGGAATGGATTAGAACATTAATCAAGTCTTTTTAGGAATTATCCTTCACACTCATCTACAAGGAGAAAAAATGTGTGGAAAATCTCCTATCTAAGGATGGATGTTGTGGATTATTGGGTATGATTAGTTACTCTGCTTTTGATAATGAAACATTTCAAAGATTAGAAGTATAAAAATCTAAAGGATCTTCATAGACAATTTATATAAACTATTGTTTTATATTGTTGATACTTAAAAAGATTATTTTCTCTTTTTGTGAAGAAAACTTTTAGATATTTTAAATAGGATCAACCAAGGTAAGATAGATTAGGAAGATCGATAAAGATGAAAATGTAGATCTTTTGAATTTATATATTATTTATATGTAATGATGAAATAAGATATAATTTTCAGGGGCATAATAAAGGGATCAAAGATGTATGGGGATGACATAAAAAATATTGAATATGTAACTAATTTTTGATAATGAAAATATGTGGATTCTTTCTTATTGAAAAAAAAAAGGATGCACTCATCAGCTCTAAAACCTATGAATCAACAATGTAGTTCAAAAATCAACCCTATAAATTCAATAAACAACACATTGCACTAATGGGGTGTTGGATTCTAGGTGTGGTTTCAGCAAAACAGATTTATCAGTAGTCATATTGAGCTTGTGTTCTTGTGGAGACTACTGGTAATATTGAGTGAAGAGGATTAAGAATCACTGGAAAGAAAAAAATTGAAATGATGAGTGCATGTGACCTAATTTAGTGGCCCTAGAATCTTCTTTCTTGTCATCCCCTGGAAGATATTTTCTTAGAAATGTATTTATCAAAACATCCAATTTATGGTGATGTTTGAATATGAATGGTTGCAACTTCATCATTTCTCTTAATCCTCCAAGAAAGCTAGCTTGAACTCATGCACAAATTTGTTTTGGTCAATATCTCTAGAGATAAGTTGATCCATTGGTCCAATTGTTGTTTCTGAAATGTAACAACCAACATGAACCTTATCATGTCACTTATCATGTCATGCCTTTAAAGCCTTGATCCCATCTCCAATCTGAAATGCAATTGATATTCCAATAATTGTAAAACTACAATTGAGCCCTCGACTCTCCGAAGGGGTATCTTAGGAAAAACAATGGAACTCTATAGTATTGCATATATCTCAATGTCTAAACAATTAAGTTTTCATAGATAACTAAAGAATGTGTCCTCACATGTGGGAAAGAATGTGCGTAGGAGATCAATTTCCTCCTCTTTAAATATGAAAATTGCAACGAGACATATATGCTCTTCTAATCCAACAAAGGCAGTGTACTCCCCACCTAGGCCCACTCCATTCGGGTGGGCTTTGAATATCTAGTCAAAATCCCGACAAATCTCTAGTTGTCTTCGAACATATATAACAATCAGCTTTCTGAGGTGACTTGATTCTGGTATGATTTCAACAATTGTTTTGTTGATAAGTGACTGAAAGCGTGGGATGCGTGACTTAATTACAGTTTCAAGATGCTTCCATTTCAGGTCATTCTGAAAAACAACCTTGTTGATAGTGTGTAATATGTTACAATTGATTATATCCCATAGTTCAATAGTATGTCCAACTGGAACAAGATGTAGAGTGTTTTTTGTTCTTTTGCCATAAGCTCTTTGGAAAGATGTCTCATGCTCGGAAAGGGAACCCATTTACCCACTTCTTCACCATCCTCTTCACTGCTAATCTTTGTTATGTCAAATAATTCTTCCAAAATCTCATAGATATTTCCAACACTTTTGTCATGTTTTAGATCAATTGCACCTTGGTCTATTCTTTTTTCACTTGTATAATTTCTTCTTATACTCAACTTGATTTCAGGAAATGTTGTTCATGCATTTGTAGAGACACTTTGTAGAGAATCAGATAGAAGCCCTGCATGATTGTTTTGCAAAGCAATGCTAACATGTTCATTTTGCTGACTAATGTCCTTTTTACATAACTTACTCATTGGATGGAATGGATTAGAACATTAATCAAGTCTTTTTAGGGATTATCCTTCACACTCATCTACAAGGAGAAAAAATGTGTGGAAAATCTCCTATCTAAGGATGGATGTTGTGGATTATTGGGTATGATTAGTTACTCTGCTTTTGATAATGAAAAATTTCAAAGATTAGAAGTGTAAAAATATAACAAATCAACCCTATAAATTCAATAAACAACACATTGCACTAATGGGATGTTGGATTCTAGGTGTGGTTTCAGCAAAATAGATTCATCAGTAGTCATATATGCCACATTTATCTTTTGACTTGTGTTCTTGTGGAGACTACTCGTAATATTGAGTGAAGAGTATTAAGAATCAGTGGAAAGAAAAAAATTGAAATGATGAGTGCATGTGACCTAATTTAGTGGCCCTAAAATCTTCTTCCTTGTCATCTCCTAGAAGATATTTTCTTAGAAATGTATTTATCAAAACATCCAGATAGCCTGAGGATTTGTTGCATTTGATCCATTAATTACTGTCTCTTGGGTAGAATGAAGGTATTTTCCAGTAGTTTCATGTTAACTACTGCCTAATAGCCCCATACGTTTTCATTAAAGTAAAAGAAAAACTGAAGTCCCATCATTGACAAAAAGTCGACCACAGTCTTTTGTAACATAGTGTGACATGCTACTAGACGATGCTTAACAATATCAGTGCCAATCAGTGTCCCAGACCTCCTCAAAATTTCAGCGAGCATACAAATTTCAACACCCGTGCCATCAAATCTAGGAAGTGCCCTATTTGTAATTTCATCAAGTCCCATGAATAACTTGACAAAAGCCTAACAGTGTGTCCCTCAAAGAGTTATTCCAAATCATTTCCCAACATCAACAACGTTGATTGCATTAAATCCTTCTAGGCAACAGTATTTTGATGCATTGATCACTCCAACAGGGCCTTGAACATGGTGGAGTCTAGAAAAAGAGCTTAGAATTCCGAAGCAACACACCTATGCCTTACAGCATATGTAGAAACCAATGATGCATAATTGATCAAATTCACAAATGGTGTTTCCAATAATTGTAAAACTGCAATTGAGCCCTCGACTCTTCGAAGGGGTATCTTAGGAAAAACAATGGAACTCTATAGTATTGCATATATCTCAATGTCTAAACAATTAAGTTCTCACAGATAACTAAAGAATTTGTCCTCACATGTGGGAAAGAATGTATAGGAGATCAATTTCCTGCTCTTTAAATTTGAAAATTGCAACGAGATGTATATGCTCTTCTAATCCAACAAAGACACTCTACTCCCCACCTAGGCGCACTCCATTGGGGTGGGATTTGAATATCTGGTCGAAAGCCTGACAAATCTCTAGTTTTCTTCCAACATATATAACAATCAGCTTTCTGAGGTGACTTGATTCTGGTATGATTTCAGCAATTGTTTTGTTGATAAGTGACTGAAGGCGTGGGATGCATGAATTAATTACAGCCTCAAATGCTTCCATTTCAGGTCATTTTGAAAAGCAACCTTGTTGATAGTGTGTAATATGTTGTGACCAATTATATCCCATAGTTCAACAATATGTCAAACTGGAACAAGATGTAGAGTGTTTTTTATTCTTCTACCATAAGTTCTTTGGAAATATGTTTCATGCTGGAAAAGGGAACCCATTTGCCCACTTCTTCACCATCCTCGTCACTGTTAATCTTTGTTATGTCAAATAATTCCTCCAAAATCTCACAGATATTTCCAACACTTTTGTCATTTGTCATGTTTTAGATCAATTGCACCTTGGTCTATTCTTTTTTCACTTGTATATTTTCTTCTAATACTCAACTTGATTGTAGAAAATGGTGTTCATGCATCTGTAGAGACACTTTGTAGAGAATCAAACACAAGCCCTGCATGATTGCTTTGCAAAACAATGCCAACATGTTCATTTTGCTGACTAATTTCTTCTTTCCATAACTTACTCACTGGATGGAATGTATTAGAAGATTAATCAAGTCTTTTTAGAGATTATCCTTCTCACTCATCTACAAGGAGAAAAAATGTGTGGAAAATCGCTTATCTAAGGATGGACGTTGTGGATTATTGGGTATGATTAATTACTCTGCTTTTGATAATGAAATATTTCAAAGATTAGAAGTATGAAAAACTAAAGGATCTTCGTAGAAAATTTCTATGAACTATTGTTTGATATTATTGATACTTAAAAAGATTATTTTCTCTTTTTGTGAAGAAAATTCTTAGATATTTTAAATAGGATCAATCAAGGTAAGATAGATTAGGAATATCGATAAAGATGGAAAGGTAGATCTTTTGAATTTATATATTATTTATATGTAATGATGAAATAAGATATAATTTTTATGAGCATAATAAATGGATCAAAGATGTATGAGGATGACATAAAAAATATTGAATATGCAACTAATTTTTGATAACGAAAATATGTGGGTTTTGTTCCTATTGAAAAAAAAGATGCACTTAGAAGCTCTAAAACCTATGAATCAACAATGTATTTCACAAATCAACCCTATAAATTCAATAAAAAACACATTGCACTAATGGGGTGTTGGATTCTAGGTGTGGTTTCAACAAAACAGATTTATCAGTAGTCATATAGGCCACATTTATCTTTCAGCTTGTGTTCTTGTGGATACTACAGGTAATATTGAGTGAAGAGGACTAAGAATCACTGTAAAGAAAAAAATTGAAATGATGAATGCATGTGACCTAATTTGGTGGCCTTAGAATCTTCTTTCTTGTCATCCCATAGAGGATATTTTCTTAGAAATGTATTTATCAAAACATCCAATTTATGGTGAAGTTTGAATATGAATGGTTGATAAATTGATCCATTCATCCAATTGTTGTTTCTGAAATGTAACAACCAAGCTTTTCCCATGATATCTCATGTAACACATCTGAAGCAATTTTTGGATTATTTAGAAAAAGCTCGACTAGTCTTGGATGTTGTGAAATATCAAACGATATTTTTCATTCCTTCAAAAGTAGTTTCAGTCGTATTGTAGAATGCATCCACACGAACCTTATCATGTCATGCCTTTAAAGCCTTGATCCATCTCTAGTATGAAATACAATTGATATTCCAAGGACAAAAATTCTAGAGCATTTACCATAGAATATTAACTTTGGTTCCTTGTGTTCCAAACTTTTATTTGAATATATTTAAGGATTTTTCCTTTCTTGAATCATGGAGTCTCTCTCCATGTCCTTTTGGATGCCCATTCACGATAATATCAATTGACTCATCTTGAGGTGAACCAAACTTGCCATAGGAGATAGCCTGAAGATTTGTTGCATTTGATCAATTAATTACTATCTCTTGGGTAGAATGAAGGTATTTTCCAGTAATTTCATGTTAACTGCTTCCTAAGCCTTGTACGTTTTCTTTAAAGTAAAAGAAAAAATGAAGTCCCATCAATGACAAAAAGTCGACAATAGTCTTGTGTAACATAGTGTGACATGCTGCTAGAAATGCTTAACAATATCAATGCCAATCAGTGTCACAGACCTCCTCTAGATTTCAACGAGCATACAGATTTCAACACTCGTGCCATCAAATCTAGGAAGTGCCCTATCTGTGATTTCATTAAGTCCCACAAATAACCTAACAAAAGCGTGACAGTGTGTCCCTCAAAGAGGTATTCCAAATCATTTCCCAACATCAACATTGTTGATTGCATCAAATCCTTCTAGGTAACAATATTTTGATGCATTGATCACTCCAACAGTGCCTTGAACATGGTGGAGTCCAAAAAAAAAGCTTATAATTCGGAAGCAACACACCTATACCTTACAAAATATGTAGAAACCAATGATGCATAATTGATCAAATTCGCAAATGGTGTTTCCAATAATTGTAAAACTACAATTGAGCCCTCGACTCTCCGAAGGGGTATCTTAGGAAAAACAATGGAACTCTATAGTATTGCATATATCTCAATGTCTAAACAATTAAGTTTTCATAGATAACTAAAGAATGTGTCCTCACATGTGGGAAAGAATGTGCGTAGGAGATCAATTTCCTCCTCTTTAAATACGAAAATAGCAACGCGACGTATATGCTCTTCTAATCCAACAAAGGCAGTGTACTCCCCACCTAGGCCCACTCCATTTGGGTGGGCTTTGAATATCTAGTCAAAAGCCCGACAAATCTCTAGTTGTCTTCGAACATATATAAAAATCAGCTTTCTGAGGTGACTTGATTCTGGTATGATTTCAACAATTGTTTTGTTGATAAGTGACTGAAAGCGTGGGATGCGTGACTTAATTACAATTTTAAGATGCTTCCATTTCAGGTCATTCTGAAAAACAACCTTGTTGAGAGTGTGTAATATGTTACAATTGATTATATCCCATAGTTCAACAGTATGTCCAACTGGAACAAGATGTAGAGTGTTTTTTGTTCTTTTGCCATAAGCTCTTTGGAAAGATGTCTCATGCTGGAAAAGGGAACCCATTTACCCACTTCTTCACCATCCTCTTCACTGGTAATCTTTGTTATGTCAAATAATTCTTCCAAAATCTCATAGATATTTCCAACACTTTTGTCATGTTTTAGATCAATTGCACCTTGGTCTATTCTTTTTTCACTTGTATAATTTCTTCTTATACTCAACTTGTTTTCAGGAAATGTTGTTCATGCATTTGTAGAGACACTTTGTAGAGAATCAGATAGAAGCCCTGCACGATTGTTTTGCAAAGCAATGCTAACATGTTCATTTTGCTGACTAATGTCCTTTTTACATAACTTACTCATTGGATGGAATGGATTAGAACATTAATCAAGTCTTTTTAGGAATTATCCTTCACACTCATCTACAAGGAGAAAAAATGTGTGGAAAATCTCCTATCTAAGGATGGATGTTGTGGATTATTGGGTATGATTAGTTACTCTGCTTTTGATAATGAAACATTTCAAAGATTAGAAGTATAAAAATCTAAAGGATCTTCATAGACAATTTATATAAACTATTGTTTTATATTGTTGATACTTAAAAAGATTATTTTCTCTTTTTGTGAAGAAAACTTTTAGATATTTTAAATAGGATCAACCAAGGTAAGATAGATTAGGAAGATCGATAAAGATGAAAAGGTAGATCTTTTGAATTTATATATTATTTATATGTAATGATGAAATAAGATATAATTTTCAGGGGCATAATAAAGGGATCAAAGATGTATGGGGATGACATAAAAAATATTGAATATGTAACTAATTTTTGATAATGAAAATATGTGGATTCTTTCTTATTGAAAAAAAAAAGGATGCACTCATCAGCTCTAAAACCTATGAATCAACATTGTAGTTCAAAAATCAACCCTATAAATTCAATAAACAACACATTGCACTAATGGGGTGTTGGATTCTAGGTGTGGTTTCAGCAAAACAGATTTATCAGTAGTCATATTCAGCTTGTGTTCTTGTGGAGACTACTGGTAATATTGAGTGAAGAGGATTAAGAATCACTGGAAAGAAAAAAATTGAAATGATGAGTGCATGTGACCTAATTTAGTGGCCCTAGAATCTTCTTTCTTGTCATCCCCTGGAAGATATTTTCTTAGAAATGTATTTATCAAAACATCCAATTTATGGTGATGTTTGAATATGAATGGTTGCAACTTCATCATTTCTCTTAATCCTCCAAGAAAGCTAGCTTGAACTCATGCACAAATTTGTTTTGGTCAATATCTCTAGAGATAAGTTGATCCATTGGTCCAATTGTTGTTTCTGAAATGTAACAACCAACATGAACCTTATCATGTCACTTATCATGTCATGCCTTTAAAGCCTTGATCCCATCTCCAATCTGAAATGCAATTGATATTCCAATAATTGTAAAACTACAATTGAGCCCTCGACTCTCCGAAGGGGTATCTTAGGAAAAACAATGGAAATCTATAGTATTGCATATATCTCAATGTCTAAACACTTAAGTTTTCATAGATAACTAAAGAATGTGTCCTCACATGTGGGAAAGAATGTGCGTAGGAGATCAATTTCCTCCTCTTTAAATATGAAAATTGCAACGAGACGTATATGCTCTTCTAATCCAACAAAGGCAGTGTACTCCCCACCTAGGCCCACTCCATTCGGGTGGGCTTTGAATATCTAGTCAAAATCCCGACAAATCTCTAGTTGTCTTCGAACATATATAACAATCAGCTTTCTGAGGTGACTTGATTCTGGTATGATTTCAACAATTGTTCTGTTGATAAGTGACTAAAAGCGTGGGATGTGTGACTTAATTACAGTTTCAAGATGCTTCCATTTCAGGTCATTCTGAAAAACAACCTTGTTGATAGTGTGTAATATGTTACAATTGATTATATCCCATAGTTCAATAGTATGTCCAACTGGAACAAGATGTAGAGTGTTTTTTGTTCTTTTGCCATAAGCTCTTTGGAAAGATGTCTCATGCTGGAAAAGGGAACCCATTTACCCACTTCTTCACCATCCTCTTCACTGGTAATCTTTGTTATGTCAAATAATTCTTCCAAAATATCATAGATATTTCCAACACTTTTGTCATGTTTTAGATCAATTGCACCTTGGTCTATTCTTTTTTCACTTGTATAATTTCTTCTTATACTCAACTTGATTTCAGGAAATGTTGTTCATGCATTTGTAGAGACACTTTGTAGAGAATCAGATAGAAGCCCTGCATGATTGTTTTGCAAAGCAATGCTAACATGTTCATTTTGCTGACTAATGTCCTTTTTACATAACTTACTCATTGGATGGAATGGATTAGAACATTAATCAAGTCTTTTTAGGGATTATCCTTCACACTCATCTACAAGGAGAAAAAATGTGTGGAAAATCTCCTATCTAAGGATGGATGTTGTGGATTATTGGGTATGATTAGTTACTCTGCTTTTGATAATGAAACATTTCAAAGATTAGAAGTGTAAAAATCTAAAGGATCTTCATAGGCAATTTATATAAACTATTGTTTTATATTGTTGATACTTAAAAAGATTATTTTCTCTTTTTGTGAAGAAAAATTTTAGATATTTTAAATAGGATCAACCAAGGTAAGATAGATTAAGAAGATCGATAAAGATGAAAAGGTAGATCTTTTGAATTTATATATTATTTATATGTAATGATGAAATAAGATATAATTTTCAGGGGCATAATAAAGGGATCAAAGATGTATGGGGATGACATAAAAAATATTGAATATGTAACTAATTTTTGATAATGAAAATATGTGGGTTCTTTCTTATTGAAAAAAAAAAAGATGCACTCATCAGCTCTAAAACCTATGAATCAACAGATCCTCCCTCAGAATATCATAAATGCTAACTATTCCATTAAATTCAACATTTTTTTATCCCGATAAAAACATTAATATATGCCATAAAAACCTGTACCATCTAAATGTTTAAAAGGTTTTAGAAATGGTGAATCATATATATATAAAATAAAACATAATAATCAGAGTAGATGAAAAACATAATATATGATCAGAATACATGTCAAGTTCATCATACAGTTTATTTGAGAAAGCATATCATGCTTCTGAATCCGAAAAACCCATACCACACAAAATACAGTATATGAACAGTCAATGAGCCCAGTGCTGTTCCGAAATTTAGAAGAGATAGACAAAAGTAAAACCATAAAACATACGGCCAATGACACACTGATATATCAGATAGATGATACATGAAAAAAATACTAATCATGATAATATTTATTCTCACTAACGTTCTGGAATCTCAATTATCTCGTCAGGATAGCCGAAAATTTGACTGCCTTCCTCCGGGGTCTCGTCAACTTTGATTTGTAAGTCACCAATGTCAGTCTACACATCAAACAAAACAAAAATTAAGTTGCCACTCCACACATTATACAAATCACCAATTTATTGAATATTTATTCATTTATAGTTTTGTTGATACATAAATAAAAAGTGTACATAGGTTAAATATTTTTTGGAGAGTCAAAATTATTATTGTTCACTAAAAATTAATGTAATCAATTTAGTTGTGATATAGGGGTGCATCGCCCCTGAGTCCCAGCATGCGAGGTTGCTCCTGATTAACGCCCTCGATCATACGCCCCGCATTAGCAACGATACCTCCCGCGATCACACAGAAAGAGTGAAATAATAATGCTCCCGATTGCGACGATCGTAGAAATCCACAGCATAAGCAGAATATTCAGTATTTCTCCTTCCTCTAAACTATGGAAGTGGAGGGTGCAAGGGCATACCTCTCATATGGGTGGTGTATACGCTCATTATTAGAGTAACCAACAACATCGGAGGACTAATGGCAAGGACGTAGTATCGATGCGACTCCAAGTTCGTTCGTGTATTTTTGTTATTCCTTAAAGATGGAAAGTAAAAATCATTGTGAAGTTTTCAAAGACAACATGCAGATATTTTGGCTGCTAACTCTTAGAACAACCTATTTAGTAAAAAGTTTGTCCAAAAGCTAAAAACATTTGTTTATTACACAACTTAACAAAAAAAATACAAAATACATAAACTAAATAAAAAAATAATCTATACCATAAAATATTTTTAACTTCGTAAACATTAAAAAATATATATATATATATAAATAATTTTCATTGTAATACCAGGCATTAAGATTGTACCTTCACGGCCTCAGCTATGCCAGCTACAAATGCTACCTCGTAGATGTCGATTTCATTTCCTTCCTGTGCCCACTTATCGCAATTTTTTATGATTGCCTTGTCTACCTCCACATCAATGCAACCGAAAATAACATTGGCCAGTAAGCTCTTTAACCTACCCATTGAGTGAGCTCTATCAAGACCCAATGCTTTCCTTGTTTTGTACAGGCTGCTTTTTGCAGCTGCACTCTTCATCCATTCCTTGTTGTCGTGAAATCTGTCCCTGTATTTGGTGTCTTTTCTCGCCTTCCTTTCCTGTTCATCTGAAAGTAGTTTCAGATCCCCTAGTTCTTCACAAACTTGGCAAAGTTGGCCCTTCTTCATCTTCCCTTCGACTAGTTCTGACAGTTGCTGTTTGGAGTGACTGTATTTAGGATTTCCAATAGACTTCATATGCTTCTTCCAAATGTCTTCAATGGCGTCGAATTCTTCGTCTGCTGCTTGACTCACCAAATTGGCTTCAGGATTTGAGGTGTCAACGATATTCATGAGGGGCCATGCTTGACAGTAAGCTTGGATAGCATCATCAATATCTGTACACACACAGTCCTCATAATAAAAGATCATAAAACGGATCAATGAAACTGCTTTCATCTTCCACGACATTTTCCCAAGCTGCTGGAAATACTCTTCTTCTTTTACAGAGACCGCAGCTTCACTGTGAGGGTCCCCTGTTCTATGTTCCTTTAACTTGATCAATTGAGAACTGTCTTTGCCCTTTTTAAACCCTTTCTTCATATGCTTCTCCACTTTCTTAAATGCCGATTTATTCGCTATCCACAAGCTGTACGCGGTTTCTCCTGGCGTTCTTATGATCCAAAGCTTCCTGGTACTTGAAAAATGGATTTTCACCTGTCGGCGAACGATTGGAAGATGGATTTTTATCGGCTGGTGAGCCGTTAGAGCCAGACAGCAACGCATTCATTTCACGGCCGAATAATACAGGCCGAATCATTCGGAATACGATCTCAGAAAGACACCAACAAGCTTTTCTGAGTAAGACCATGAGTTTCTGCAGCCAGAATACCATGGTGAGGAAGAAGCAAAGTAGCCGAATCGCTATGATTGAGCTCATAATGCCATTTTCTTGTACGGCTCTTTTAGGAAGTCTTCTGTCTCGAAACAATTGTTCTCTGTAGCGTGCATTCAGATCAGCTTTCAGCCCAACAATATTACTTGTCCAAAAATCTTCCCAGTGAAGCAAGGACCGCAGATCTCTTGGAAAATACATAACACTCATCAACCATCTGATTGAAATGATGAACCATCCTATTATGATAAACACAAACTGAATAACATGCGTTATTAGGTCAGGCACTTCATCGGCTGGAGGTAGAATAGTTAGCGTTTCATGGTCCATTGTCAGATCCTCCCTCTCTGTCTTCCAGCTGTAGGGAAAAAACAGATTAAATCATTCTGGAGGTAGAATAGTTAGCGTTTCATGGTCCATTGTCAGATCCTCCCTCTCTGTCTTCCAGCTGTAGGGAAAAAACAGATTAAATCATTCTATGAAAAAAACAGATTAAATCAAAGGCAGCAAACACTCCAATCGTCTAACACAAGAATCAATGGCTCAGAATCGCACACGTCACATTTTAGGGATGTCTTTCTCAGAGGGAACGCCTTACGGCGTAAATATAAAACTGTTAGACAATGTAGGGGTCAGGCAAAGTATATAAAATGGTCCTAACATAATTTAAATGGTTAGACGATGTATGGGGTCAGATAAAGTATAATCAATGGCTCCAACATAATTTCGAGTAGGACAATATTTAAGAATGAAGTGACAAAGGAGTTCAGTAAAGAAGTCATTTTCAAAGTGAAATGAAATAAACAAGGCCAAAGGAATATTTTAATAAAAAAAATTTGGAAAACAGATTGCAAAAATGAAATAGAGTAATTTGATATTTAAATTTTCACTTCAAAGTGAAGGATTGAAAAATTCATCTTCATACTATTGAAAATTTTCTCTAAATTATTTTATAAATTAGAGTAGTGATTTATTTTGGAATTATTTTATAAATTAGAGTTGTGATTTTTAAGTAATTTTTTCTTATTTTTAAAACCTTATTTATTATTGACCAACTAAAAATTCTAAAAGATGTAAAACTTCTCATTCTTTTTAGTTCAATTTTGTTCAAGTAGAAAGAGCGATTTCTCCTTATTTCATCTTATTCACCTCCATGCATCTCCATTTACTTCTATTGATGATGATTTTTTTTACAAATCTCCATATCTAATTTTATTTACAACTTCCATAATGTGATTGAAAACATTTTTTTTTAGGAGTGATTTTGAATATTAAGATTGTTAATTTTGATTTTTTAAAATTTATTAAAATATAGATTTTGAATAGTTGTAAGAGGAATACTCCTAAATTTTTGTGTTGAATTTTAGATAGCCTATTTTCCCCGTATGGAATCCAAATTTAAATTCAATCTCAAACTTAGTAACTATGATGTATTAAAATGATATAATCATTTTTTAAAACATGCATAAACTTTCCAAGATGAACAACAATTAAGATGAGTACATAACTATTGATTTTGGATGCCATAAGTTCCACTAATTATTTTCCTTCACAAATATTCCACATGGGAAACTCTTAACAATGATTTTAGATGTTCATTACATCTTTAAAGGGAAAATTAATTAATATGGCTCATTGATTCTAAATTTTCATTTAGAATCAAGGGTAGTCTAATTTTTTTTTCTTTTAAGGTTAAGGTAATCTTAATTTCCTATGGACATGATCAAATTTTTATTTGTTCATTTGATTAAAAAATAAATATTTTTTTTCTAAATCTTTGATATTTTTCATTACTTGCCATTAACTTCTGAGGATTTCTATATCTCAATAAAAATTCCCTTTCAACCGTCGAAAAATATTCATTCTCATTCTCCCATGACCTCTTTATCTTCCTTCCCATTTGGAAAGGTCAACTTTTCGTTTAAATAGTAGCATATGAATTATTAAATCTTATTCATTAGAATATAGAAATAAACAATATGAAACCACCATATATATGTGCTTAAAAAACATTTTAGTTTAGAAAAATCTCTTCAAGATCCATCACATGAAAGTACTATTTGCCCACCTATTTCAAACCAACTAATTTGGTTCATCATCAAGAGGATAAGATGAACTTCATTAGTTGCTTGGAAACATGTTAACAAATAATACTTTCATGTGATGGATCGTTAAGACATTTTTATAAACAATTCTACTCACATAAGCCTTATAGATTAGGATAAATAATTTAGTATGATGAATCCATGACATCACTACACTCTCAATTCTACTTCATCACTCACATTTAATTCACACTTACATTTACATGATCATATTCTTGACTCAATAAAATAATTGTAAGAGGTACATTTTCTAAATGTTTTGATTCCCTTAATTCTACTTCATCACTGACATTTAATTCACACTTACATTTACATCATCATCTTCTTGACTCATTGAAATAATGGTAAGAGGTACATTTTCTAAATGTTTTGATTCCCTTGGTTGTACAAGGAGTAAGAAATCTACTATTTTTCTTAAGATGGGAGAGAACCTATTCACAATGTTTTAGAAGCACAAGTGGTTTGGCCTAAGATGCTTGCATTTTGCTTTTTCCTTTCAATGGGATAAAACTCATTAGCTGGGTTATGTCTAGTAGATTTCCTTATATTAAAATAATATAACGAGTGATATTAAGGATCGCTCATCTAAAAGACCTATAGTCCAACTCAACTATCTCTTGAATGGTGCTAGCACATTCAATTTATCCTTCTATTGGGGTTTTATCCAATGATCTCACACAACTTGTTTGATCAAATGTAGCAAACACTCCATAATCACACATTTGTTTGACACAATTTCCTCCCTCAACTCTAAAATTATGACTTTGATCAAATGTAGCAAAAACTCCATAATCACAAGTTTGTTTGAGACACTTTCCTCTCTCAAATCTAAAACTAGCATTTCCACTAGATGTTGCAAAGAGAACCTCCTAAGGCGTATGAAAGAAGAGCATAAATGAAGACAATTGTGATATGTTATCTAAATGTTTCCTACTTTGGACTGTTTCCTTTAAGGCATATGAAAGAAGAGCATACATGAAGACACTTGTGATATGTTATCCAAATGTTGCCAAGTTTGAAACTATTTCCTTTAATCAGCTATATAGGAACATGCCTCCAATGACTCATGACATTTGAGGATGTCATTTTTCCCTCCACGTATTTCTATTTTTATACTTAAATAAGTGTAGAGATAACACTTATGATTTTACATTCACATTTTGATGTATGGCAAAGTCTATGAGGTTCAAATATTGAAGATCCTTTTACCTTGTGGTACACAAATCCAATATCTTTTACAAAAGGTCATACCAAAAATAAAACAATAAAAACAAAATATACCAAAATTTGGAAAAAAAAGTAAACAACATTTCCAATAAGCCACTAGGAAAAAACTATTAAACATCACCCTACCAACGCTTTGTTCCGCCTTTATGGCCAAAATCAGGAAAAACTATTTGAATGAGAATAAAGCTTATATCTTTGTGTGTTCTTGATAAAGCCAGGAAGGAAGCATCAAGTGCAAATGAAAAAAGCTCTCAAGTTCCTTTCTGTTGGATTTACAAAATATACATATTTACAATGTAATAAGTAACATGTATAGGGAAACAGATTATATTATTATTCGAAGAAAAATTTTCTTTACTCTTTTAGGTTGAGCAACAATCTTACAAGATACATATGAGAAGAGATTGGCTTCTATTCTAGTCCTCGTTGTAATTTTGCTAGGTACATTGTGTTTGGAGTCAAATAGAATGTTGTAACTTCAAATAGAAGCCAACTCAGATATCTCAATGAAAACTGATAAGAGGTTGGCTTCCATCCTAGTCCTCATTGTAATTTTGTTCGGTACATTGCTTTTGGGGTCAAATAGAATGTTGTAACTTCAAACAGAGGCAAACTTAGATATCACAATTAAAATTGATTTTATTGAGATCAGATGAAAAGTAGAGATCTGAATTTGGCCATGGCCATACCTTTATAGTTTGTTGCCAAAGTTTGCCATGTTGTCTTTGCTGAAGACTTCCTTCTCTTAGATAAACCACTGGAAAGCAAATCCAATTTCAAATTGAACATAAGAAAGTTACTTCATAACTATAATTTTGACCTCTTCTATTCTAATGCAGATAGATGATTTTTTCATAAATTAGTTCTGTAATTTAAATTGAGAAAATTTCTCATCTATAAATTGATCTTGAAAATGTTTTAGAGTTCTTTACTAGATTTGATCATTAACGCATGCCTTAGGTAAAGTCTTATACTTATTGACAACATAATGCAGGGGAAATATGTAGGATCAAGATTTTCTCAATATCATATCGTCTTGTCAGTTTTGATTTCATATATGAATCTAAAAAATTATCAAGAAAACCAGATGCTTTTAATGGAAAAGAATGAAAAGTAAGTTAAGATAAATTGTTGAAGCAGTGGAATCCAATAATTGAGAAATTTTCAATTATCTAACAATAAATCCGATGATGCAAATTTTTCCATAGGAAAGGCTTAACTATCACATAGCACATTGCGAGATGCGAGATGTGGTTGTACCTTCATGTGTAGATAAATTTTCATATTAAAATTCATAATTATTCTTACTTGTACCAGTTCATAAATATGTGTAATTTAAATTTATGCATTTAATTTCATGATCCATCATATATCATCTTTTCACATATAGTTATGTTTAATTAATCAAGTTCACTCTCATCATTAGTTAGTCCCAATTAGTCTCAATTTATTGGGACTAAACTCACATTCTACTGTGGTTATGACACACCTGTGTAAATATGTCATTTTTTACTAATTTCCACCAAAATATTAGTTTGAATCTTAAATTATATGTAACTTTTTAATATATTAATGGTCTAAGATTAAATATTAGAATATAAAATATTATATATAATTCTAATAGATAATAATCATAAATTATATATAATTTTTTAATATTATTAATGGTCTAAGATTAAATATTAAAATAACTATGTATTAATATTGTATATAATTGTAATGGATAATAAATTATCTCATGGATTTACTATTTCCTTTATCATGTACTTGAATGGATCATAAATTTACATTTAACAACCATTTTTACTACATTAAAATTCCAAATTAGGTAAAATATTAAACATCTTTAGTGAGATTCACTAAAGCAAATAACATCTCTTAAATCAAAAGAAAAAGATAAATTCAACCATAGAATCTAAAATGCTGCTCCAAAATCTTTTCATATTTCTTTTGATTAGATATTTGTAAAATAAATCTTTAAAGGAAAAAACCATATCCTATGGATATATAAAAGACTTTAAAGACATAAATATTTCCACATCAAAGTTCTAATATTTGAAAATATTGATTTAATGTAGTTTTATTATAATTTTTGTTATCATGCCATAAAAAACATTATTAAATGTAATATTAATAGTATTAAATTTAATAACTTTGGATTAATAAAATATTAAATTTAATATGATATTCAATTTGTTATATTATAATATATATTAATATATCATGATATATGTTAACTCTAGATATATATATGGTGGGAAGAACAAAGATATAAAGTGATAGATGTGGAAAGATAGAGGGAGTGATAAGGGACATATGGAGATAAAATCAAGAAGAAAGCCATAGAGAGAGAATAGTGGAGAGAGAGAGAGGGAGTGACAAGGGAGATATAGAGAGAGTGTGTGTATGTTTTGGGGTGATATAGAGAGACAAAGAAGGAGAGATGGAAGGATGGGGGAAGATAAGGAGAGAGAAGGAGAAAGGGAGGAAGATAGTGATATGGTTGGAGGGTGAATAGAGAGAGAGGGGGGAGAGAGACAGAGGAAGGTGAGAGAGAGAGGGAGGAAGAGAGAAGTAGAGAGGGAGGGAGAGAGAGATAGAGTTGGAGGGAAAGAGAGGGGGAGGAAGAGAGAAGGAGAGAGGGAGGGAGAGGGAGACAGAGTTGGAGGGAAAGAGAGAGGGAGTGATAAGGGAGATAAAGAGAGAGGGAGGAGAGTAGGAGGGAATAGAGATAGAGGGGAGAGAGAGTGAAGTGGAAGACAGAGGGAGAGGAAGAGGAAGGGAGAGATATATAGATATGGAGAAAGAGTGTGTATGTTTTGGGGGTGACATAGAGAGAAAAAGGAGAAGCAGAGGGAGCTAGAGATTGTTATGAAACCGAGTCACAAAAGGATAGAAAATATAGATCAACGACTTAGAAATCAACCTCTTTGATGGGGTAACCTTGAATACATTACAAAAATGAACATTTATTGAATGATACAAATGACAAAACCTCCTTCCTATATATAGGAGTCTAAGGGGTCACAATATAACCTAAGACGACCTAACAATAATAATATAGGGGCACAAAAATAATAATAGTGGGCTTCTGTGGGACACAATAATAATAATATAGGGACAATAGGGGCACAACAATAACAATAAGGGATACAATGACAATAGTAATGGGGGAATCACTAGAATTATAGGGACCTAACATGCCCCTCTCTTTCAAAAAAGTGTTGTCCTCCATGCTTCAATAGCTCTGGATGCTTCTGTATAAAATTCTCATCCTCCCATGTGGAATATTCAGTGGGTAAACTCTTCTACTTGATGAAATACTCTAAAATTGATTGATTTCATAGCTATCAAGTTCTTTTTTCTTTGACTGCTTCAGGTTCCAATATGATTTTTCCTTCTTTATCAAGTTCTGGAAATATTGTTTGAACTGGGATCTTGTGACCTATAACCTTCTTTAAGCATGAAACATGGAAAACTGGGTGTACCCAGGAAGCTGCAGGAAGTTCCAATTTGTATGCAATAGTACCTATCTTTTGCAACACCTTGTACAGACCATAATACTTTGGTGATAATTTGTTATCGTTCTTAGCTTGCTTGAGGGACATTTGTTTATATGGTTGTAGCTATAGGAATACCCAATCACCTACATCAAAACTTCTTTCACTGCGATGTTGATCTTCTTCTTGTTTCATTCTATGCTACACCAAGGTGAAGTTATCCTTTAAGAGTTGGAGAACTTGTTGTTGATGCTCGATGTGATCTTCCACTCCTTGAACCTTAGAATTTTCTCTTAAATATGAAGTGATGGACGGTGGATGATATCCATAAAGTGCCATAAATGGGATCATTTTTGTTGCAATATGGAAGGAATTGTTATACTACCATTCAACTAGAGGCAACCATTTGAACCATTGTGTCTATTTATCAGATACAAAGAAATGAAGATATCCTTCCAAACATTTGTTTACTATCTCGATTTTCCCATCAGATTGAGGACGCTAACATGAGGTATGAACTAATTGAGTATGAAGATAAGAAAATAATTTTGTCGAAAAATTTTCAGTGAAAATGGGATCTCTGTCACTTACAATAATCTTTGGGTTTCCATGTAGCTTTTGGATTGTTTCCATAAATGCAATAGAAACTATACTTGCTTTAAATGGATGAGATAATCTACAAAAGTGTGCATACTTGGTAAGTTTGTCAACTACCACCATGATAGCACTCTTTCCTTCAGACTTGGGTAAACCTGTGATAAAATCTATTGAAACCTCCTCCCAACGTTGGTTTGGAATGGATAAAGGTTGTAATAGACCTGGGTCTTAATTGTTTCCACTTTATTTTGTTGGCAAACCGAATATTCCGCCACAAAATTTTGAATATCTAATTTAAGGTCATCCCAAAGAAACTCCTTCTTAACTTTGTGGTAAGCTTTTAGAAATCGTGAGTTCCCTCCTAAGAGAGAGGTGTGCAATTCCCTAAGAATATTTTGTTTGACCTAGGAATTCTTACATAGGTAGAACCGGTATTTGTACCATAGCGAATCATTTTTCCAGCTAAATGTATCAGATCCATTGGGATATTGTTGTATCTTTTGAATGAGTTCCAACATGTCTTCGTCATTCTTCCATTCATCCCTTGCTTCATTTATCCAATCTAGTTGGATAATAGAAATTGCACAAAGAAATTCTTCCACATCCTCATCCTTTCTTGAGAGTGTATCTGTTACAACATTTTGCTTCCCTTTTTTGTAGATGATTTCAAAGTCATAACCCAACATCCTTGTGACCCATTTTTGCTGCTTCTCTGAAGATAATCTTTTTTCTAGAAAGTATTTAAGACTATCATGATCTGTTTTTACCTTGAAGTGTCTTCCCATTAGGTAGGGTCACCATTTCTTAAGTGCATATAGTATTTCCAACATTTCCTTCTCATAAATAGCTTTTTATAAATAATTTCCTTTTATTGGATGATTTCAAAAGCAATGGGTCTTTCTTCTTGCATTAAAACAACACCAATTCCATTTCCTCAGGCATCACATTCCACAATAAAGGTTTTTGTGAAGTCCCGTGTAGCTAAGACCGATGCTTGGAACATTGCCTCTTTATGATGTTCAAAGGCTTTCATTGCTTATGGAGTCCATGAAAATGATTCTTTATTCAATAATTTTGTTAGAGGTGCTTCTATGCTCCCATAATTCTTAACAAACTTGCGATAATACCCAGTCAACTTGAGAAATCCTCGCAGATGCTTTATGGATTTGGGGATTTTCCATTCCTTAATGGTTTTATTTTTTCTAGGGTCTACCTTAACACCTTCATGAGATACAATATGACCGAGATATTACACCTCTTGTTATCAAAAAAACATTTGGAGATTTTCGCATATAATTTCTTTTCCTCTAATAGATTGAACACCCTGTCAATGTGCACTACTACATGTAGGGGGGTTTTAAGACAATATTTGAGTCAATTGTCTTAACTTAAGACAAAAAGAAACTTGTGTATTGGCTTAAATATTGTCTCTAAGCGGGTGTCTCAAAGTTTAATGTCTCAAAAATTTGTCTCTATAAAGACAATATAGAACACATATTATTATTGTCTATATAAAGACAAGAATTATTGTCTATTAAGAGACAATTTGATTTGTCTCTCTAGAGACAACTTCATTTGTGTCTCTTTAGAGACAATTACATTTTTGTCTTTTTAGAGACTATAGCTGAGATTAAAAACATATTGTCTCTATAGAGACAATATGTCCATAAATCAAAATATTGTCTCTCTAGAGACAATATAAAAAATTATTTAAAAAAAATAAATGTCCATAATTCAAACTATTGTTTCTCTAGAGACAATATAAAAAATTATTTAAAAAAAATAAATGTCCATAATTCAAACTATTGTCTCTCTGGAGACAATATAAAAAATTATTTTAAAAAAAATAAATAAAATCATTTTGAATGTTCTTTCAAAGTAGTTTCACATTCAAAGTTCACAAATAGTACTTGTGTATGAGAGAAACCACCACATAAATTCCCGTCTGATAGAAACCAGTGCATATGGGTTATTAATATTACCTTTGTTTAGCAAGAGGGGATTCAATTCATTACTAAATTTACGCCCAAGTTTTACTTTGTGTTCCAACAAAACCTGCACCCCTATAAATCTGTAGGTTTACTCTGCCAATTAAATAATAACAAGCTGTGTGTGCAGCGCTCAGTCCAGCATTCACATTTCGACACAAGTAATTACTAACATCACAGTGCACCGTTCCATGCCTGACATGGTTTTCTTCCAACAGACATGAAGACAAGCAACACTTTAGAAAATATTGCTCGAGTATCAAACATGTGAAACCAATGTTAAGTTATGTTATGTTCTATGCTTATAACAGTTTACTTCTTTTTCTTATTATATTCCACCGATTAGCAATCACATGTACATAAAGTAAAGTGTAGATAGAACATTAAATGATCGACAGAAAACAAGCCAAGACAAGAGACACAAGATGTGGCGGCTAGCTAGGGACAAACCCCACAATGTGTGGGGAAACCCTTTGATCAAATATTCTTTTATCTTCAATAAATCAGCAGAGAGAAAGAGTACAATAAATCTGATTCATATCAGTAGTAGCAAACCCTGGATCAGTAGCATCAGCATTAGCAGCTTCATTATCAAACTAGGGCAGACCATATCTCACAAATCGACCATCGGATTGACTTCATTCCACCACCAAAAGTTTCGGCTTACAGAGGAGGTTCTGATGAACCTACAGCGCAGTTCAAATGAGGAGATCTTCTAGGCCACGCAAGTCAATCTTTACTTTTGCAGTTGCAGCTTCAGTTTCAGCAGTTTTCGGCTTCAAACTAGGGTAGTCGATATCTTGCTAACCGTTCGTCGGATTGACTTCATTCCACCACCAAAAGTTACGGCTTTCAAGGAAGGTTCAGATGAACCTACAACACAGTTGCGAAGATGAGATCTTCTAGGCCACGCAAGTCAATCTTTACTTCTGCAGTTGCAGCTTTAGTTTCAGCAGTTTCCGGCTTCAAACTAGGGCAGTCGATATCTTGCAAACCGTTCGTCGGATTGACTTCATTCCACCACCAAAAGTTGCAGCTTTCAAAGAAGGTTCATATGAACCTACAGTGTAGTTCCAAATATGATATCTTCTAGGCCACGCAAGTCAATCTTTACTTCTGCAGTTGCAGCTTCAAATTCAACAGCTTCCGGCTTCACATGTGTGAGAGAGAGAGACCCATTTCAGCGCAGTAGAGAAGAGACTCATATCTGCGCAGTAGAGAGAGAGAGATGTGATGAGATGAGTGAGTCCAAATGAGGAAAAGTTCTCTTATATTTATACCCAATGTTGGTGGGTGAATAGATGCGACTATTGGGCTTCTGAGCCTACATGAGTTGTAGGTCGGCTTGATAATAATTCCATAATCAAAATAAATTCATATCTCCATGAATACTTATCGGAATCGGATGATCTTTATATCAATCTTACACCTCGCGACAAGAGGAATCTAATAAATATATTATCAGCCATGAATAAGATGACCCACATGAAGTTTTGCGCTGGTTGCCAATTTTAACACTCCCTCTCAACCATGGAGAACTTCATCTGCAATCTGTCTATCGATCGTTACTATTCATCCATCAAATGCACTGCCCTGTATAGCCTGACCCTTGCCCTACTCTGCTCTATTCTGCCTGTTCTGATTTGTCTTGTTTTGCCCTGCACTGATCTGTACTGTTTTTCTCTGTTCTGCTCTGCTCTTGCATTGTTCTGCTCTGCTCTGCTTTTTTCCGAATTATGAAGAAGAAGAAATGATCGAGGATGTATCATACTGACTCAAAGTCAGTCTCAGAGTATGTACCACTGGCCCCAGACTAGTCTCAAGCAACCCAAAGTCAGCGCCATAATGAGTACAACTCCAATGGTCCCAGACCAATATCATCCTCCATTGAATCAAAGTCAGTTTCAGAGTATGTACCACCGATCCCAGACCAGTCTCAACCGAACCGAAGTCAGCGTCATAGTATGGTACAACTCCTACCACTGGTCCCAGACCAGTATCATTGATCCCAGATCAATGGAGGTCATCCTAGTGTAGGGTGTACGGTAGTTACAACGATGCGTCCATCGGTACTACTATGGTCCCTAACTTCATTTCCCTGCTCATTGATTAGATGAGAGGTACTTCCCATGAGTTCCAGACTGCATGGGTAGGATGCCTCGACAGGAGAACTACTCAATCTTGTCCTCACAGGAGAACACACCAATCCTGCTACAATTGCCATGGAGAACACATCAATCCAGGCTGCCATGGAGAACATATCAATCCAGGCCTCACAGGAGAACACATCAATCCTGCTACAATCGCCATGGAGAACACATCAATCCAGGCCTCATAGGAGAACACATCAATCCTTCTACAATCGCCATGGAGAACACATCAATCCAGGCCTCACAAGAGAACTAATGATCCTGCTACACAGGAGAGCGAATCATCCTGTTCCACAAGAGAGCGAATTATCTTGTCCCACAAGAGAGCGAATCATCTTGTTCCAGTGTGCACCACCAGGGGAGGGTGAGTCACCCTGTGGTCGTATGTTGCTCCCGTAATAACCGCAAGCCCTCAGTGCTCCCAGAGCTCAATGTATGCAACATGCAGGACCCTTGTACAAGGGTTTCTTATCGACTCCAAGTCGTTTTGGAAAATCATAGATTAGATCTTTCCTCGGGGCTTTGACAAGGTGTATCAACCTGTACATCATCTTAATGCGATGGATCCTCCTTGTTCATCAACTTAACATATCCAAGATGATGTCTATCTGCTGGAGCAATCGATGAATACGAGATTCCTCAATAATCAAATCCCACCTCTGGTTGTTATAGAGAATCACAGTGGTATCCAATGTAAATTCAAACAGCTCTCTGAAGAGCTTTCGCAACCAGACTACCTCACACGAGGTTATGCTAGCAACAATATATCCTACTTCGGTGGTGCTCAAAGCCACTGACTTCTGCTTCCTGCTCATCCAGGATATTGAAGCAGATCCCAAGGTGAAACAACACCTGGAAGTGCTCTTACGGTCCACCACACTGCCTGCCCAATCAACATCTGTATATCCAAGTAGTCTGACATCTCTGGCAGTGTATCTTAATCCATGAGAGATTGTGTCCTGAAGACATCTCAGAAGATTCTTGGCATCAATCCAGTGAGGCTCAACCAAATATGAGCTCACAATGCTAACTACAAAAAATATGTTCGGATGGAGGTTCACCAAGAACATCAATGTGAATGAGTTTATGAAACTCAGAGGCATTTCCCAAATCTGGTCCGACATCACTACCATATAACTTTTAAAAGTTAAGATCCTTGAGGTAGTCATAGGCTTGCAGTCCATCATACCAAATCTTTCCAATATCTTTACCACATATTTCCCTTGAGATAGGAAAATTTCCCTTGGCTTCTGCCATACTTCAAGTCCTAGGAAGTAGTGCATCAGTCCTAGGTCTTTCATTTCAAATTCAGAGGCCAACTCCCTCTTAGATTTGTGAATGAGAGGGTCTGCACCTGTTAGAAAGAGGTCATCCACATACAACACCAGTATGAGAGGCTTGTCATCTTCAACCTTAAAGTAAAGGTTAGGATTGGCTTCACTCCTAGTGAATCCCAGCTTCATCAAGTAGCTATCGATCCTCTCATACCATGCTCGAGGTGCTTGCTTCAGCCCATAGAGAGCTTTCTTCAACCTGCATACATGAGATTTTCGATCATAAATCTCAAATCCTTCGGGTTGCTCCATGTAGATCTCTTCTTTGATCGAGCCATGCAAGAACGCAGTCTTGACATCCATCTGATGTAGGTTCCATCCTTGTGAAGCGGCAAGGGCTAGGATCGAGCGGATGGTCATATATCTGGCAACAGGTGCAAATATCTCATGATTGTCTATACCTTCCTTTTGGGAGAAACCTCGAGCAACAAAACGAGCCTTATACTTTTCTGTGCTTCCATCTACTGCATGCTTTATCTTGTAAAGCCATTTGGAAGTAACAACAGTCTTGTCCTGGGGTATGGGAACTACTTCTCAAACATCATTCTTTATGATAGACTCATATTCTTCGGTCATAACATCCTTCCATACTTGATGCTTGACGACATCTGAGAATGACGAAGGCTCATTTTGTATGATCGTGCTCATGATGGTTAGGTATCCTTGATACCTATTAGATTTCTTACTTTGACGGAAGGTTCCTTAGGGTGCAGCATGCCCTTCAGCATCATCAAGTAATCCCTTAAGCCATGAAGGCCTCTTCCTAGAAGAGGAAGGCTCATATGGAGGAGGATCGACCGGATCCATGGGTTCTTCTACATCAGGCATTGATTCATCATACTTTTCTTTCGGTTCCCTGGTGTCGGCTTCTTGAAAGCTCCTCAAAGTCAGAAGATTGATCACCTCGCTATGAGCCATATCTTCGTCAAAGGTGACATCATGACTAATTATGACTTCCCTTTGACCAGCTACATAGATTCTATAGCCTTATTATTTTCACCATAGCCCACGAAAATTCCCTTCTTCCAGATGCTCCCAATTTATTTCTTTTCTCTTTCGGCACATGAAAGTATACAGGGCTTCCAAAAAATTTTAAAATGAGAAACATCAGGTTTCTTACCGGTGAATTTTTCTTCAGGAGTCTTGGAACCCAATGCTTGATGAGCGCATCAATTTTGTACATATACGACGGTGATTGTAGTTTTAGCCCATAGAAACATCAGAAGTCTTTGATCATGTAGCATGGTCCAGACAACTTCCATCATTGTGTGGTTCTTCCTTCCCACCACACCATTCTGATCAGGAGTATGTTGTGTAGTAGTCTCCCTCTTAATGCCAACCTCAGGTATGCCTGAGTGAACCAATTGTAATATATCAGAGGTCTTGCTTTGGCTTGAGGGGAATGGTCCCCTTTTGAGCTTTCCTTCAGCACATCCTAGACATACACCTTCATTCTCTATTCAAAATTTGGGCATCCCTATCACTATTTGTCTTACACCGAGTATAGCTTTATAATGAAGGTGGGAAAACCTCCGATGCCAAGTTTGGACTGAAGAGATGTGTCATAAGACATGACACCTAGCAGACTTCCATTGACCTGATATAATGAATCAACACTAAACCCAAGAGTAAAGGAATCGTTAACATTATTTTTCCATATACATACCTTGCCATCGTTGAAGGTTACCTTGTAGCCTTTGTCTTCCGTTCCCGAGATGGACACTAGGTTCTTTTGAGGTCAGGTGCATTTAATACATCCTGGAATTTCTGGCCTTCTTGAATGCTTGTCCTCTTCCTTGATTCCCAGCTCTCCTCTTACCTTTGCTATTGAATTTGTCATTCCTTTGATTGCCATCAGAGGGATTTTGATCATCGTCCTAGAGTGAGTCCTTTCTATCAGGGCACTCCCTTGCATAGTGACTTGCTTTATCGCAAATCTAACATCGTCATTTTCTTCTAGCCTTAGGTCCAGCCTTTCCTTTTGATTTAGTCCCGGAATTATTTCTTTTCCTTGCATGAAAATAAAAGGCAGCAGGAGGACCTTTAGGCATGGGCATTTCTTACACTTCTTCCCTTGTTTCTTCTTGAATGCATCTAGCCATTAATTCCTCAAAACCAAGAATTACATTATAGTTCAGAAGAGTAGTCCTGAACACATACCATTCAGATGGTAATGCTTCAAGAGTTGTGAGTGCCATTTCTCTGTCAGTAATAGTTTCCCCAATAGATAGGAGATCGTTCTTGATCTCGGTGATTCTTAAGAAGTATGCTTGCATACTTTCATATTTACCCTTCTTGATTTCCCTAAGCTTATTTCTAAAAAACAAAACTTGATTTGCATCATTAACTTTAAATAAACTCACCAGTCTGTCGTAGATTTCCTTGGACGTGTCTAGATCAGAGACGTAGGCCACCAAGCGCTTGTCAATAGAGTCCCGGATGATCTTCTATTGTTTTGACTTCTCCATTTTTCCATTTGTTCCAGGTAGCAGCAGATGCATTTGATGAAGGCTCAACAATATGGTCCAGCCGTTACACTAAAAAATGTCACCATGACTATTTACAGTTAGGATGACTCTATCAACAGTCATGCTACCCTCTTAGGCAAGTCTTATGCCTCTGCTTTCCATGTCAAACTCCAAAAAAAAGAGAGAAAGTCTTTCTAAATGTATTTATCTCTGGGGACGCAGGTTCTCTCAACCTTACCTACGGGGACGCACCCAATGTTCACAAAAGCTGCGTCTTTGGACGCTCTGTATGTAAAGGTGCAGGTGTGTCCCACTGAAAAGGTTAAAATGTGCAAGTTTCATCTTTAAAAAGTCACTTGTGGTCATTTCTAGAGCATTCTAGAAGGTTGTTCGACGTGTATTGAGCGCCTCCAGATGGTTCATGCACTCCTACCAAAGAGGAACTTATCCCATCAATAGGGGAGCTATCCCATCCAAAGAGGGGATTATCCCATTGATGGTGGACCTAATTAACTTCCTCTTGAGCACTATAAATACAGGCATTGGGCCAGAAGGAGGAGAGGTTGAAAGCTATACATTTCTAAGGGTAAATGCTGCAGGAATTAGGACTCCCATTTAGAAGCTTGTGAGGAGAGATTGCCATCTTTGCTTGTTCTATTTGGAAGTGGGTGAGCTTTGTCAAAGTAAAGGAGAACTCTTGATGGACCCTGGGAGGGACTTGCACAACACCAAGGCTCAGGTTGTATTTGTTCCTTTTGTTACCTATTAATGCAAATGAGTCCATTCTTCTCAATAACTTGTTATTTATGAGTTGTTTCATGTACTCCTTGGTCTATGTGTTAAATATGTTTTATTCTATGAGATTATCAAGTGCTATTTAATCATTTGATTGTTAGTGTATGCAGGTTTCAAAGTGAAGGAGGAGCTCATCCGGATCAGTGGAGCTGGACTGCTACAACAACGTTGGATTACAGGTAGGATCTAAACACTTGATTTCCCGTATAGTAAATGCATGTTTAGAGAAGGATTGCTCTTGTTTGTCTTGTTTGTCACTAGAGAGTCTTAGGCTCCTAGGGAGGTTGGTTGTGTCCGCACAATCGACTCTTTCCGCCTGACAAATTGGCGACTCCGCTGGGGATTCCATTGATGTGAAAAGTCTTTTCCTTTGTGTGAACTTTGCTCTGAGAAAATTGGTTTATTTTTCTGGTTTTGGCTCTGTGACTTTGTCTATGGGTGGGTTAGCTTAGGATTAGATTCATTTTGGTTTTTCTTGAGTTTTTCAGTAGGACGCACCCTCTGAGTGTTGCACAGTGCGTCCCTAGACGCACTGTCGCTGTGTGCACAGAGCGGGCCCGCACCTGTGCTAACGGGTCGCCTGCGTCCCCTGCTAAAATTTGAGAAAATTCCATTTTTTGCATTTTTACTCTTAGATTTTGTTTTTTCTTAGTTTTTACTGCCCAGATTCATTAGTCCCTTGTCAAAGATCTTCACCTGAACTTGTTTCGATAGCATTGAGTGTTTTAGTGGATTTCATCGAAGTTTAAGCCCTAGGGTTTGATTTTTGAGTAGGTCTTGTAGTGACTTTGGCGGTAGAAGTTGTCAAGCCTTAGATCTCTCTGGTTTTGTCAGCATTCTAAGAAGTCAGACCTGTCCTAAAGTCTACCTGTGAGAGCAACTTACCATTGAGTTGTCTCTTTGGGCAAATTTCGAAGTGCTTGTTGATTAAGTCTTGAATTCCATTTTACAAAAAGAACAAAAAGATTTGAGTTTTGTTTTGACTAGTCTTTTGATTCTGCATTAGCTGGTCCTTGATTTGATTTTGGTCAAGTAAAACAACCTAGAATCATCTTTGTGAGCTTTTGCCTTGTTAGGTTTGCTTAGAGTAATTTCCTTTTTGATTTGCTTGTGAGTCAAGTTTTCATAGATTTTGTAGCTTTTGAAATTGTTTTTTTTTAAGATAGGTTTATATGCTTTATTAAAAAGAGAAAATACAAAAACATCTCCTTTGAAAAGTTTTGTTTCAAGTAGCTTTGAAAAATTTTGAAAGAAAAAGAGTTTTCGTGCATGTAAGGAGTGGTCATGTTTGTATGCTTGAAAAGATAAAGAGAATTGTTTCTTTGATTGTCTTTTCTAAGGAAGTGGTTTTCTATAAATTTGCATCTCTCAACTCTCTTAGTTAAGAATTTCATTGAAAAAGGAAATAGCGTAAATCATCTTAGGTGCATCTTTGTAGTGGTTTGAGTCGAGTCTACACACCATTGGTTTCACTTCCGCTACCTTTTGTCTTTAAAGAAAAACCATAAAATTAACGCTTAAAGTAAAATCGACGTAGTAACTTTTATTTACTAGGGCTCTGAAACACCAATTTAGATCAGGCTAGTGTCTTGGAGTAGGTGAGTAATTAACTCTCCAAGACAACAAAACCAAACAAGTAGCTTATCTTGTGATAGAATAAATCCAATTGTCTCACTTGTACTCTGGGAAAGCTCCTCTTAAAGGAGAAGCACGAGCTCGTGTCCGAACCAGTGAGGGGATCAATCCCCCCTCGTTGGGAACGACGCCAGACACGCACGTATTACAAACGGTAAACCTCGGATTAACCATTGTCGAGGAGCCAGGGGTCACTTGTCGGTAAACCTTGGATTATTGTCAAGGAGCCGGCAAGGGGATTGAGCTTGCTACTCTGCCCTTGCGTGCTGTCGGAGTTTAGACTGTTCCCCCAGGTGCATTTGTTGCGGTTGGTAACCTTAGTGACCATTATCTTTAGGATTCTACCGAGGTGACGGTGGAGGGAAGGTCCCACTGTACCTGGAGCAGACGTCGGCTAGACTCACTTGGATTTTCTGGGGGGTTCACTTCACTCGAGACGGTTAAAGTGGAGGAACTTGGTCCAGTCTATTCATTAAGCAGGTTGCCGGGGTAACTGTTCCACCCGCCACTTCTGTACTGAATCCAGCGATGTTGGGCTTCATCACCAACTAGCGCTTTCGGTCTGGAAGGCTACTGTTTGTGCTTGGTTTGACGCTCTAGATTCTTTAGGCGTGTGATTCAAATTTGTTTGGTTCTTTAGAGACTTTAGGTGGTTTGATTTGAAATTTTATTTTGTTTTCGTGTGTAGTAGTTAAAAGTTTTAGCTGTGGCGGAATTACCGAGACAGTCCCGTAGACTTCGGGGCAAGTCACCTGAAATTGTTACCGGAACAGATTTGTTAAGAAAACTCCGTAGATCGCGGGGTGGATCTCCTTAAGACGTTCCGGGTCAGTACGAAGGGTTGAAGGTCCTTGTAACTCCTCCTAGTGGCAGTAGAGTAGGTTCACCTGAAGAAGGAGAATCTTCCTTGGTAGTCCATCCAGATTACCAAAGTTTAGAGACAGGTTATAATCCCGAAGCTGTTACAGTTTCTGAGCTTGTTGGTAGTTTTTCGTCTGCTAGTGATACAGGCGAAGAACCAGAAATATCTGAACCTGTTACTCCGACTTCTAGTGTTCCTGATTCACCGAGAATAGAAAGAATTATCACCGAAAATCTTCCTACTGGTTTGATTGCTATCGAAGAACTTGCTCCAGAGGAAGAAATAGGCGTCTCTAATCCTGAAGATCAACTTACTATTGATCTAAGGGAGCGTGAATCTATCTTTTACAGTCCTCCTAGAAGTACTACTTGGTACCTTTTGTTAACCAATTATTTAGACAACTTTGGGCTAGGTTTTCCTACACCTCGTACTTCTTTTCCACCTGGAGGTATTCATACTCCTGTCAATATGGCTGGTCCGTCGTCCGTGTTTTCTCAAAGTCCTGAATCTTTTTTACATGGCGGTCCTTCTGTTCCCACTGGGTATCAATCTCTTTCTGGTACCTTTGCGGGGGCATCTCCTCAACCCGTTGATCATGGGTTATTAGTTGGAAACAGTGGTAATGTACCATTGGGTGTAGGAAACATTTACATGATGTCAGGTTCAGTTCCCGTTTCCCAACCTCAAGGTGGCCAATTACCGCCTGGGGGGCAGCCTCAGTTAATGCCTGGGGGCAACCTCAAGGTACATCATTGTGTCTGGGGGGCAACCTCAAGGTCAGTACGCACTATGGGGCAATACATACCTCAAGGTCAACCCCAGCCTCAATATGTACCCCAAGGTCAACCTCAGTATCAATATCAACCTCAAGGATGGCAACCTCAAGGATGGCAACCCCAAGGGTATCAACCCCAAGGGTATCAACCTCAAGGGTACCAACCTCAAGGTCAAGGTCAACCCCAGTATCCGTATTTACCTCAAGGTTATCAACCTCAAGGTCAATACTCAGGTCAAGGTTATCAACCACCTCAAGGTCAATCATATGGTCAAGGTATGGGAACTGCACCTTACAATTATCAATCCTATCCTCAATCCGGCTATGGATCTCAGTATCCTCAACCTGTTACGGGTCAATACCCTGGAATGTTAGTGTGGGATCCATCACAGGGTCAACAGGTGTTGCAGCCAAGTATACAGTTGGTACCTCAAGCTGGACAACCCGTAGTTTCTGGTCCACCCCAGCAACCGCAACCTGTCCAGTCAAGTGTTCAAACTTCTGTAACTTCGGTAGTTACTCAGCCGCCAATTGCACCTAGTACTCCATCTCAAACGGCTGCTGCAACTACCGCCACATCTACCATACTTACTTCTGGAGTATCGACGGCTCCGATTTCTACTGTCTCTGTAACCACTCCTCAGACATCTTTACCGTTGTCTGGATCTACGATTCAAACCACGGTCCAGATGCCTGCAGGCCAGCCTGGTATAAGTACGGTTGTCACTACTCAACCTCAATTTGTTCACAACCGTACCAGGGACAGTACCAACCTGGGCAAGCTGTCCAACAACCGGTTTACCAGTATCAACCGTATCCTGGGTACACTTATCAACAACCTCAACAACCCCAGTACGGTCCGGTTAATCCTGGTTTTCCAGGAGGATATAATATCCCAAATGCGACTCCTGTTCCTAGTTATCCTGGATATCCTCCTCCTGGGGCCGGTATTGTGACCCAGAGTTTTAGAGATCCTAACCGGCAGTTACCGTTTATCGCAACTTTGGATTTACCAGACTTGACGCGCCTAACGAACGATCCAATTCAATATCTTCCGTTCTGGCCGCCAATGCCAAATAAGTTGCCCAGTGATATACCCAAGTTCGAAGGTAAGTCTGGAGAGGATCCGTCCAATCACGTGATGACTTACCACCTCTGGTGTGCTTCAAATTCTATCTCGGATGATTCGATCCGCTTACGTCTTTTCCAGCGTACACTCATTGGTCTCGCGGCCAAGTGGTACATTGAGTTACCACGGGCCTCTTTTTACAATTTTAGCCAGTTAGCTACCTCGTTCTTAACTCACTTTCAGTTGCCGGTCAGATACGATAACGGCACGGAGTTATTAACTTCACTAAAACAATCAACGTCCACGTATATTTCTGATCACATTCATGAGTGGAGACGTCGAAGAAGGCTAGTGAAAGTTTTTATCCCGGACCAAATCTTAGCTGAATGGTTTGTTAAATCATTATTACCGAAGATTACTGAAGATGTAGCTAAGGCCGGAGTAGTTACTGAGGAGCAAGTCATTGCTCAGGCGCAATACCTTGACTTAGTTTACACTCAGTCGGGTACGTTACACGAGAAGATTCTGGATCTTCCAAAGTCGAATCAAATCGCTGCTGCTCCTTCGGGATCTCATGCCGCTGATGGTATGATTGGTATCGTGAATACAAAGAGCAAGAAGAAGTCTTCCAAGGCTTCAACTACTCCTATTATCACTTTGCCCGATTCCCCGACAGGAGAGTCTTCTCCTGAACTTACCGCCGATATTCACGCTGTAGAGTCATCTACGGCCAAATCAAAAAAAAACGGAGGAAAAGAAGAAGGCTAAAGCAGACAAGGCTCCGAAGGAGAAAACGGAAAAGTCGGAAACCAATGACGAAAAGCGCAAACCTCGATATCCTTGTCTTATTTGTGAAGAGGATCATTTTACGAGAGATTGCCCTCATCGGGCCGAGGTTGTGAAAATAGTCAAAGGTTCTCCCACTCCTGCTGTGTTAAAAAATCCATTTCCGGAGCAGGAGAATAAGATGATAGGTTCTTCCTCGAATGCCAGTGAAGAACCCATTTTGATGATGTCTCATGTGAGGATTGCGACTCGATCGCAAGATTATGGTAGTAAGAATCCTGTTGATGGTAAGGAAGCAGAATCTTCTCACTCTAACCCATCAACCTCAGCTCCTGGTTCCGATCCACTACAGATCGAGAAACCTAACCCGGACTTAGTAATTAAACCGCCCGCCAAGGGTGTACTTCGAAGGTCTGCTTTCAATCCACATGCGAGAGCAGCCCAGAATTACAACATTGTTGAGGACTTAGCTGTTTCACCCTCAGCAATGTCGGCGTTAGAAGTGCTGCAATCATGCCCAGCACAACGAAAATTACTTTTGTCGGCTATAGGAGCTGTTGATGTTCAGGACCCGAATCTAATAATCTTCGATCTAGAAAATAGTACACCGCGTCTCCCCCATCAAATGGCTTTCCAAATTCCAGTGATAGTAAAAAACAGGCCTATTCATAGGACTGTGATTGATGAGGGAGCTTCTACGTGTATTATGTCGATTCAATGTTGGAGATCCTTGGTTCTCCTTCGTTGAACCAATCCCCCACCATCCTTAAGGCCTTTGATGGCCGTGGGTTCCGTCCGTTTGGTATTCTACAGGAATTGCCTATAGGGGTAGAAGGTAAAACCGTTAGTCTGGATGTGGAAGTGGTTGATGCCCCTCTAGACTACAACCTTCTTTTGGGTCGAAGTTGGTCATATGCTATGACAGCGGTCGTTTCATCGGTCTTCAGAGTAATTAAGTTTCCATATAACGGTAAGATCGTGACTATTGATCAGCTGACATACTTTTCATCCGACCCAGCCTCTTCAGAGAGTATCCAGCATGTCGGTAAGACGACAATCCCTTATAGGGACGTTGGTGTAGGTTTAGTTAAGGATTCCGGTTTACTGGGAACTTTTCCTCTCCCTCCACTCAGCGTAGAACCTTCATTTGCAACAATTCATATGATTACATCAGAAAACATTATTTATGATGATCCTTGGATTGTCCCATCTGACTCTGAGATAGACTCATTCGGTGATGCTATGCCTTTGAGTCCATATGAAATTGCTTATGAAGCTGTCATGTCTTTTACCGACTCTCGTTCAACCGAGATCGACCAAATGAATGTGGTCAGTGAAGAATCACTTTTCACCTCAACCTTAGAACGGATAGCGTTTCCCGAAGTCGTGTCATCTGACGAACAACTTCGCGAAATCCTAAGTGTAGACGATCTACCATGGGAGGATCTCCATCACAGATCTTCGTTTTTACCTAAGGATGATGCATTTGAAAATGATTTTTCATCTATCTTTACCGCTGAATATGTCAAAGACGCTCAGGATCCAACGAAACATTCTGATTCAGAGTTGAATTTAGGGAATATTTCTCGTACTATTCCCATTGATATTTCAGTGAAGCCCGGAATTGAGGAGAACATTCATATAGGTGCCGCATGTACAGAAGATGAAATCCAAACTTACAAGGCCCTATTCCAAGAATTCCGCGATGTGTTTGCCTGGTCTTACGAGGAAATGCCGGGAATCGATCCTGCCATTGTTGTTCATGAAATAAAGACCTACCCGGATGCTAAACCCGTCCGGCAACGGTTGCGTCAGATTCACCCTCGAAAAGCGGCTGCGATTAAAGCAGAAGTCGAAAAGCTGTTGAAAGCAGGTTTCATTTATCCAATCCCGTTAACGGATTGGGTATCGAATATTGTTCCGGTCAACAAGAAACAAGGAACAATAAGAATCTGTATCGACTATAGGGATATCAATCGAGCTTGTCCAAAAGACAACTATCCTACGCCTTATATCGATCAAATTATTGATGATTGTGCCGGAAGTGAAATGTTTTCCTTCATGGATGGTTTTTCGGGCTATAATCAAATCAATATTCTACCTGCCGACCAACCAAAAACGGCATTCATTTGTCCATGGGGGACATTTGCTTATTGCAAATTACCTTTTGGGCTTAAGAATGCCGGGGCCACTTTTCAACGGGCGATGTCTTACGCATTTCATGACATCAAGCACATTGTGCAACCGTATCTCGATGATTTGCCTGCTCATTCATTACATCGAGCTGATCACCTTGTCCACTTACGAGCAATCTTTATGAGGTGTAGGCATTATCGAATTCGGTTGAATCCCCACAAGTGTGTTTTCTGTATAGAAACAGGTCGATTGCTGGGATTTGTTGTTTCAAAAGCCGGCATTCGCGTCGATCCCTCGAAAGTCGAAGCTATCATCAAATTGCCTCCTCCTTCGAGTTTGCGCCAACTCCAAATTTTGCAAGGGAAAGCGAACTTTTTACGCCGATTCATCCCAAACTACGCCGAGGTCACTAAAGGTTTTAAACGGTTGTTGAAACAGAACGTTCAATTCTTTTGGGACGAGATTGCCCAACAATCTTTTGATGCACTTAAACACGCGTTGACCCATGCACCGTTGTTGCATCCTCCCAACTACAACCAGGACTACTTCTTATACCTCGCAGCTTCGCATTCCACCATTGGAATGGTGTTAGTTCAAGAAGATGAATTCGGAGCGGAACATGTGATATATTATCTCAGTAGGACCTTAAATCCCACTGAGCTAAAATATTCGCATGTGGAGAAATTGGCCCTGGCAGCCGTTCAAGCTGTCCAGCGTTTTCGTCACTACATTCTTCTCCGTAAAACTACAGTTATTTCGGATTGCAACCCTATGATTTACATTTTGACAAAACAACTGCTAGGGGGCAAGTACTCTAAATGGATCGTTATCCTGCAAGAGTTCGACTTGGAGTTCGAGAAGTCCAAGTCTAAGAAATCCTTAGTTTTTGCGGAATTGATGTGTGATTTCCCGCGTACTGACACAGAGACTGTGGCAGAGGAGTCCATTGCGGACGAATCTTTGTTTCTTATCAGTACTTTAGATCCGTGGTACGGGATATAATCATCTATCTCCAAACCCAAACCTTTCGGCCTGAAGCTTCAAAGGCGGAACGTCGAAAAATTCGGTTTCAATCCCAGCAATACAAAATTATTGGAGATACACTTTATCGCCGGGGGGCAGACTTAGTTTTTCGACGTTGTTTAACTCACGAAGAGGCTGAGAGGGTTTTGAATGATTGTCACTCTGGAGCATGTGGCGGTCATATGTCTGGGTATGCCACAGCTCAGAAGGTGTTGCGCGCTGGTTACTTCTGGCCATCTATGTTTAAAGATTGTATCATTGCAGTCCGGAAGTGCCACAACTGCCAAGTGTTTGATCGAAAGATGCGCGCACCACCTGCTCCTCTCCACCCTATAATTGCCGTTGGTCCATTCGCCAAATGGGGTATCGACTTTATTACTTGTAACCCTCACTCGGCCGGGGGGCATGCGTATATCATCCTCGCGGTTGATTATTTCACTAAATGGGCCGAGGCGATGCCTACATTCGACGCAAGCGGCAAAACAGCTGCAGTTTTCGTATTCAATCATATTATAACTAGGTTTGGTGTCCCACAAGCAATCATTACTGACCATGGGAGCCATTTTCGAAACATCATGATGACTGAGCTTACAAGCCAGCTTGGTTTGCGCCACGATAGCTCTACTCCTTATTATCCGCAAGCCAACGGTTTGGTTGAGTCTATCAACAAAGTTCTGGTTATCATGATCCGACGAACCATTGGTATTCATCGGTCGAATTGGCACAACATGTTATTTTCGGCGCTATGGGCATACCGAACCTCAGTGAAAACTTCAACAGGGTTCACTCCTTTCCAGCTAGTTTATGGGTTGGAAGCTGTGTTACCCATTGAATGCGAAATCCCATCACTTCAAATGGCTGTCGAATTACTCCCAGCTACTTCCGAAGAGGAGAAACGTTTATTGTACTTAGCTAAATTAGATGAGACTCGACGTGACGCTGCATTGGCAATCGAGACTCACGCGAAGCGAATGAAAGCTCAGTATGATAGAAATGTGACCCCTCGAAGTTTTTCGGAGGGAGACCTAGTGCTATTATATGATCAAGCTAACGATAAGCTAGGTGCTGGAAAATTCGTTCCTATGTGGCATGGACCCTATATTGTAAAGCGAAAGCTAGCAAAAGGGGCTTATGAGCTAGTAGATTTTGATGGGGACTCTTTGGGTAAACCCAGAAATGGACTTTACCTAAAGAGGTATTATGCTTAAATGGTGGGTATGGAGAAGTTTTAGTTAGGTTAGGTTTTCTTTCTAGCTAGTATGTTTGTTAGTTAGTCAGTGTGCTTAGCTTAGCGAGTGTGTTTTCGTCGTTATTCTGGCTTATCTTGGTTTTACTCTTGATATTGCAGATGTCGACGCCTCTCCAAACATACATTGGATTTGCTGATGGTGCTTGTCGTAGTACACGGAATATCTCTTCCGCAGCTTGGGTTATCTATTCACCCTCTGACGAGTTAGTTTCTATGCATGGGGTAAGCCTCGGTCAAACAACGAACAACATTGCAGAATACAGTGCAGTGGTTGAATTATTATCCGAATCTATTTCATTTGGAATTCGACGTTTGATAGTGAGGTTAGATTCTGAACTTGTTGTATTACAGCTTAATAGAGTTTATGCCATTAGAAATCCTGTGTTATTAAGGTTGTTTTTTAGAGTGCGTCTCTTGGAACGTGAATTTGATTACATTGAATATCAGCATATTCCAAGGTCTTTAAATACATTAGCAGATGCAATTGCTTCTCGAGTGTTGGACAGACATTTACGATAATCATGCAAGTAAATTTAAAAACATTTCATCACATATGTTAAACAAGATAAGCCGGTAATAGTGATATATATATATAGATAGGAGTGTGTCAAAAAATATACATCGTCTTCGATCATAGGTTGAAAAACACCTTATGATCGGCAAAAATGATAAAGTACAAAAAGTCAAAAATGTCACATGTGTCTACAAAGTGACTAGCCAATCACTGGTGGTGCTCCCTATACGACACCACTGCACGGGCTACCTTACGCAAAAATCTCCTAAACGGTCCAGGGACCGCGACTACATAGCGCTGAAGTCTGATAGGAATATCATCCATAGTAGTCTCAGGCATATCTGCCGTCAGACGCTCTAGATCATGCTCCAACTCAGCTAGTACCTCTGCAGCCGCCGCGTCCTGTGGGGCCGGTACCGGTGCAACTGGATGTCTCCTCTCAAAAGGCCGGAGGTTGGCTGGGCGCTGTGGACCAACATCTGCATTTTGAAAATTTTTACTGTCAGTTTTGAGACGATATATATAAAAAAAAAAAAAAATACATAATTTGAAAACTTGTGAAAAATAAAGTACCTCTGTCATCCCATTGTTCTCCCTGTGGAAGAACCATGTCCGGATCACCTCGAAAATCTACTCCGGCATACGGAAAGTCCTGGATCGAGAAAACCTGGTCCTCCAACCAGTGAAAGTAACTATCAGAAAATCGAACAACTGCCGCGCCCTCGTCAGGATGCCGGGCCATCACCGCAACCCATCGTACCAGCTTTGGCTCCGAGGACCCAAGATATCAACAGTGAGTTGCTGAGGGATCAGCATCGGAACTCTCTCTAAGGCAAAGCTCACGACTAAAGGCCCATATCCAAAAGTTTTCAGTCGTCCGTTCTTTGCCTTAGTCAGTTGGCTCTTCACATTAGCCGACACAGCATCACACCAGTTGAAAATGGTGCCTTGGTAACAGTCAATTGCCATCCGCATTTGGGACCCAGAAGCAATGTGTAAAGCGGCTGCGCCGCAAATTCTGGTAACCGTGAACGCTATAACTTTGAGTTCACGCAGAGAGATGTGTTTGATCTCCACGCCTTTCGAATGGTGTGCACAGGTGTGCACCAATCTTCCCGGAGACTAACAAGGGATTGGCCACCCGGCCTAGTCCCGGCTAGATTGAGTTGCTCGCCTCTATTTGGCAAGCCAGTGAGAAAGTATACATCAGAGGGCTCTATCTCGAGCTGGTGCCCTCCTATGTAAAAGCATTGCTCTTGAACGTTCCATCTCTCAACCAGCCATTCTAAGAATCTCACCTGAGCCCTCATGCCAGGTATGGCCCAGTATTTATATAGCCCCCATTCTTTTAGGGCATCAATGGAAGGTTGATGTTCAATTGCAGCTAAATCAACGTCCTCGTGCTCTCTTTCTCTCCAATCCAACATGGTGAGTGCCCTACACACCAAGAAACAATGATTAGAACTGATTTGGGGAAATTTGAATGGTTATTTGTGGAGATTGGGGTTTTAAAATCCGCCTTTCACGGAGGACGCACCCCGCGTTTACAACACAGGGCGTCCGGGACGCAGCTGGCCTGAAGGTGGGCTGCGTCCCCCGACCATTTTCCTGTATAGGAAAAAGTCGGGGGACGCAGGTCACCCGAAGGGCACCTGCGTCCACCGAGGGGCGCATTTTGAAACCTAAACCCCCCAAAAAACAAAACTAAAACCTAAAAATCAACTTTAATCGGATGAAATTGAAGAGTAGGATGTTGTAAAATACCTGGAAGAGACGGCGTTCGATTCTGACGGTCGGATTTTCCGCAGCGACCACGGGAAGTTTCTTGCCAAAAGCTCTTTTTTCAACCTCAACAGTCAAACGGTAAAAATGACATGGTAAAAAGTCTTTTTATAGGTTTTTTGGATGAATTTGTTCATTTTTCACCATGGAAAGATGTTTTTCGATGTATTTTTGCCTATCTTAAACAGGTATGAGTAATGTGTTGCTTTTGTGCAGGACAAAGGGACTTAGAGGGAAAATTGTCATTTTTCACGAACCAAAATATCAGAGTCATCTTTTAAGCCCTTTTCTGACTCCTAAAAAATGAAAAGATTGCCGAGCGTTTCTTTTACACTCGTTAAAACGGAATTAAAAGACGGTCCCCTTATAGCTCTTTTCTGACCGTAGAATCAGGAAAAGATTGCCGGGTTTTTGTCGTTTCAAACTCGATACGGAAATAAAACGACGTGTCCTTGATCGCTTTTTACTTTTCAGGTCAGTGACACTAATTATGAAAGTACTCCTTGGTCGCAAGATCAAGCGGTTCCCCCAGGTATTATTTTATACTTTTTCGGGCTTGAGGGACACAAATCTACGAAAAAGTTCAACTTGGAGTCTTCTTAAGTTTTTCAGACTCTCTAAAATTGAAAAAACGCCGAGTTTCTCCTATACTGGGCTCGTTAAACATTTCACAGTAAAGGACCTGTTCAATTACAAACAGGAACGAACCACTCCTTCCTAGGGTTCGAATCAAAACTAGGTTGGACTCATCCGAAGGATGAGCTTATAATCAAGCATATGTTATCCTCCTCAAGCTTGTTAAAATAAAGAGGTACTTGCCAGAAATGGTGGGGGAAAAGAGAGAAGAATGAGCCTATTTGTTACCTTTTGTCTCAGAAGAAACTTTATTACCACTCTTGAACACGACACTTTCATTCACCTGGGTTGGGAAATCCTTTACCTCACAGTTGATCAAACCACTTTGAAAGTCTTTAGCGGGTTCTGGGGATTAACTTTGAGTTATTCAGCACCAAGCCATCTGTCGTGTCGTTATGTGTTCAAGAGGTCTGCAAACAAAACTTTCATCTGCAAAATACTTGTCATCCATTTGACCATCCCTGAGTCAGTCTTTACAGCAACATTTCTTCAACTTGAACAATGATTTCGTGTTGCGGGCTTGCCTGCAACGGGTCGCTTTCTATCGACATCAGCACATTATCTAGAGAGATGACTTAGAAATCGTCAGTACCTTGAAGTCTGCATGCATCAATGGCAGGTTTCTCGCCTTTGACGTCAGTTTACATCATTGACTTTCGATCGAAGGATTCCGTGAAATGTTCGACATCAACTCATTCATTCACATCTCATGGATTGTACTGGGTACTTTGAGAACCATTGACATTACTGGTGGTCTCTCTCACGCTTGTTAACAGTTTTCATCATCGACTGGTAATCAAGTGGTTTCTACCATGTTCGACATCAACTCATTTATTCGCATGGCTAGAATCGTACCAATTCGAGAAGTAGAAATGAAGACCCTGGATCTAGTTTCCACCATCCAGGCTGCGAGGAGTTTTGTATTCATTATCTAAGTAGACTAATCATAAACAGATGGCTGCGCCCATACTGTGTCTACAAAAGTCTATGATTATGATGTACTGCAAGATCATTCCTGTATCAGAGTAGTTAGTCTGTTAGTTAAAGTTTTAAATCTGAGTATGGGAATGCCTACCTCAGTGATGATATAATCTTATACATGTATTTTGTGTTGAAAATTGCAGGTTCTGACCAGGCTCTCCACGAGATAATCCTTGAAATGATAAAGCGCTTCACCCTTCCTAGATAATACAAAACCCTAATCTATTCAGGCTTCGCACTTTAGGGGGCAATCTGTTACACTAAAAAATGTCACCATGACTATTTACAGTTAGGATGACTCTATCAACAGTCATGCTACCCTCTTAGGCAAGTCTTATGCCTCTGCTCTCCATGTCAAACTCCAAAAAAAGAGAGAAAGTCTTTCTAAATGTATTTATCTCTGGGGACGCAGGTTCTCTCAACCTTACCTGCGGGACGCACCCAATGTTCACAAAAGCTGCGTCTTTGGACGCTCTGTATGTAAAGGTGCAGGTGCGTCCCCCTGAAAAGGTTAAAATGCGCAAGTTTCATCTTTAAAAAGTCACTTGTGGTCATTTCTAGAGCATTCTAGAAGGTTGTTCGACGTGTATTGAGCGCCTCCAGATGGTTCATGCACTCCTACCAAAGAGGAACTTATCCCATCAATAGGGAGCTATCCCATCCAAAGAGGGGATTATCCCATTGATGGTGGACCTGATTAACTTCCTCTTGAGCACTATAAATACAGGCATTGGGCCAGAAGGAGGAGAGGTTGAAAGCTATACATTTCTAAGGGTAAATGCTGCAGGAATTAGGACTCCCATTTAGAAGCTTGTGAGGAGAGATTGCCATCTTTGCTTGTTCTATTTGGAAGTGGGTGAGCTTTGTCAAAGTAAAGGAGAACTCTTGATGGACCCTGGGAGGGACTTGCACAACACCAAGGCTCAGGTTGTATTTGTTCCTTTTGTTACCTATTAATGCAAATGAGTCCATTCTTCTCAATAACTTGTTATTTATGAGTTGTTTCATGTACTCCTTGGTCTATGTGTTAAATATGTTTTATTCTATGAGATTATCAAGTGCTATTTAATCGTTTGATTGTTAGTGTATGCAGGTTTCAAAGTGAAGGAGGAGCTCATCCGGATCAGGAGCTGGACTGCTACAACAGCGTTGGATTACAGGTAGGATCTAAACACTTGATTTCCGTATAGTAAATGCATGTTTAGAGAAGGATTTCTTGTTTGTCTTGTTTGTCACTAGAGAGTCTTAGGCTCCTAGGGAGGTTGGTTGTGTCCGCACAATCGACTCTTTCCGCCTGAC